>CM065731.1:25923173-25925673 GCA_033310375.1 Conus canariensis | reverse complement strand
ACGTGTGATGAATGAAAGGACACAGACTAACAAGAAGGTAAAGGAAAAAAAAAAGAATGGGTGGAATAAACTGGACAGAAAAGAGGCATGCAGAATTTTTTTCCTTGTGTTTTTTGTTGGCGTGATGATCATCCCTATCTGATAAAAGTACTAGTTTTTTTTTCCAGGTAAGTGTGTTATCATCAGTGTGTATAACACAGCAATGCATAAATGAAGTATAAGAAAAATTACAAACTGATGCAGATTTAGATTAAAGGAGCCATAAGGGTTACGATAACATCCCTCTTATTCTCTCTCTCTCTCTCTCTCTCTCTCTCTCTCCTCCTCTCTCTCTCTCTCTCTCTCTCTCTCTCCTTCTTTCTGTTCACTGTCTGTCTGTCTGTCTGTTGTCTGTCTGTCTACTCTCTCTCTCTGTCTCTGTCTGTCTGTCTGTCTCTGTCTACCTGCCTTCTCTCTCTCTCTCTCTCTCTCTCTCTCTCTCTCTCCTCTCTCTATCTCTTTCTGGTCTGTCTGTCTCTCTCTTTCAGTTTGTCTTGTCTTCTGTCTACCCTATCGTGTTCATGGATGTTGAAATAAAAGAAAGCAACGTTTTAAAAATCTTTTGACAAAAAGCCACTGGCATGCCCACATCTCTGACAAGCCTGAACCAGGCTGTCATAGTGGTATAAGCCTATCAGTACAAAGCACCTGATCTGTACGCACTATATGGCTGTGAACACACTTGCACTGGAACAGTAGACCAGGTGGGAGTGCAAGAGCCCTCTCCTGAGAATGTTTTGATTATCAATAACACTTTCAGTTGGGTTTTCTTTTTTCTCTCTCTTTTTTGTTTTGTGGCATGAGTTGTCGGATCAATGGAGCACCTAAGGCGGTGGCTTTTTTTTTTTTTTAACCTCCTAGGCCGAAATCCCCCTCTTCATTTTTTTGGTGCTTCACACTGTCCTCTTCATCTGCCAAAAAAAAAAAAATAATTTCCACAACTACCTTTTTTTTTCTTTTTTTTTTTTTTTTTTTTTTTTTTTTAACAACCAGTCTCTTACACACCATGCATATAGTCTGTATGTTCTCTTACAAATGGACGTATTCTTGCTGATGTTTAGTTGTTTTGGCGTTTGATACATAACACTTTCAGTTCTGTTCTGGCCTGCCCTTTCAGCCAGCCCTTCAACTACTGATGTGCCCCTCCCTCCTCCACCCTCACCACCACCCGAACCATGTCCTACCCGCCCCACTCCTCCCGACCCCTGCTGTCCCCCTGCCCCCCCCCCTTTCCTCCCCCCTCCACCCCCTCCCCCCCTCCCCCCCCCCCCCCCCTTCCGCCCGCGATGCATTTTCACTCATAAGACAACAGAGGTCTCTGCAGTGTCCTGACCTCCTCCAGCTGTACTCTTTATCGTTAATACACAATGGTCACCTGCATCAGGACAGACTGACTCTGTTTCATTCTATGGAGTCTCCTCCCCTCCCCCCCCCCCCCCCCCCCCCCCCCCCCCCCCCGCAACAATGACCTAGTTCCAGCAGACTCACTGCTGTTAGTTCCCCGTCTCCTTGACTGGTAGCTGCCTTCTCAGAGTTGACGTTTTCCAAATGTGCGTCATCAACAACATTTGATGTAACCTACATCGTCTTGTTTTGAAGTCTTGTTTTATTTTATGCGTCCGTTTCGGATTTTCACACGGATTAGCGCCTACTTGTCCATTGAACAATAACGTAAAACCTGCGAAGTATTCCTACTGTTTTCATGAAGATGTGTTCCTGTTTTTAAGGTGGTTATGCCCGGTGTCAAGCTGTGCTCACCCCAGAAGGACACGAAGATGGCGTACAGGACGGTGCCAGGATGGTCAAAGAGGTAGGAGACCCTGACGAAGACGCAGACGTCTGAAAGTTTCCAGACCTCCCCCTCGTCACTCAGTGGACACATCAGGTATTGCTCGCCACTCTCGCACACCTCCTGCCTGTGTTGGTGAGGGGGGGGGGGAAACGCATAGGTAAACACACACACACACACACACACACACACACACACACACACACACACACACACACACACACACACACACACAAGCACGCACGCACACACACACACACACACACACACACACACACACACACACACACACACACACACACAGATAAATCTATGAGCTAACGCTCACACAAATGCGTGCATACGTGCATATGAATGAACGTGTGCATGCAAGCACACACACAAGCGCGCATAAACACACAGACAGCATAGTAGTCAACGACCATGATGATGAAGATTATGATGAAGAAAACAAAGATATGATAAATAGAATGGTAGTGGTGGTGGTGACGATAACTGCAACGATGACGACAACGACGGCTGCTACAATGATGATGATAATGATGACAAGAACGACGACGACGACGATGCTGCTGCTGCTACTGTTGCTGCTGGTACTACCAGTGCTGCTGCTGCTGCTGCTGCTGCGGTTGTTGATGACTCCAAGCACGTAGATGTCTTTATGGAACACTT
>CM065731.1:25885673-25895673 GCA_033310375.1 Conus canariensis | reverse complement strand
AGAGGAGAGAGAGAGAGAGAGGGGGAGGAGAGAGAGAGAGAGGAGAGAGAGAGAGAGCTCTATGCTGATAACCAGTACGTGGGAATTCTTCTAAAGGGCGCACTAGTTAGAACTGTCTCTGTGATGGACAACACGTGCCATGCGCGTGGCTGTTTAGTAGGAAAGAACGAGTAGGCAACATCCGCAAGGGAGTGTGCATTGCTGTTAGCTTACGGTCAGCTGTTAACGTAGGCCGCCGGCCCGCACACACACGTGCCCAAAGTCACCCGCCTTTACCTGACAGGAAAGTGAACACGGGCAGGTGCTATGTTCACTCCATAGGGTTGATATGGGACCCTGCCCCTAAATAAATCACTCACTGGGGAATGGTTTCAGAACAGGGGGGGAGGGGGAGGGGGGAGGGGAGGGGGGTGCTTCAGGCTTAGGTCCAGAATTACTCATCGCCAAAATCAGGAGCAGACTCCTTTAATGGGTTGATTGATTGATTGATTGATTGATTGATTGCTGTTGTTGTTGTTGTTGTCATCTGGGATACTTTGAGAGTTTTGAAGGAGGGGGAACAACTGGGAATGTTCGTCTGGATCTATTCCCCCCCCCCACCCTCTCAGCCCCCCCCCCCCCGCCCACCCCCCCCCCCCTCCTCTCCCCCGGGGAATGTACCCTTTCTCACTGGCCGGGAAGTCTTTTTTGGATGTAGAGGGGTGAGGGGGGGGGGGGGGGAGGCCAGGGTGTCGGAACGTTTCCTTGGCTTCGACCTTTGGCCGAGTAGAATAATTTACATTATAAAATTTGTCATAAGACAGACGGAACAGGTCGAGAGTTTTTTCCCTCCCAATAACATCAATGGAAGCAATCCTCGCTTCTGTGTTTGAAAACGTCAAAAAACATGGTCGAGAGCCATCCAGATTTGTTCTGAATGTCCAGCACGCACACACACTATACAAATATACGCACATATACTTCCAGATAACATATGCACGCATGCACACACACATACGCACACGTGCACACACACACACGCGCGCATGCATGAACGCACGCATGCGCGCGCGCACCACACACACACACACACACACACACACACACACACACACACACAGGCGCGGGCGCGCGCACGCACGCACCCACACCAAGAAAAATAAGGGGTAGGAGTAGGAGACAGAAGACAGACAGACAGATAGATGACAAGAATGAGAACACATCAGACAGACGAAGAAAAACACACACACGCGTAGAGTATGTTTATAACCTTTTACTCTGTGTCATAACAAGTGCAGTATGTAAAACTTGAGTATAATGCAATCAGGAATATTATAGTCAGACGCGCAAAACGCGTGCACAATTGCAGGTGCTATATATTCGCATAGATGCACACGCACACAAACGCGCCCGCATGCACGCACTTAACACACACACACACACACACACACACACACACACACACACACACACACACACACACACACTCGCATGAAGTTCTATATACAAACATATAATTCTGGCATGCGTAGTATGACTCCTAAGAGCCAGAAGAAAGAGAACTGTTTCATCTCTCTGTCTGTCTGTCTCTCTGTCTGTTTGTTGGTATGTTTCTCTACTCACTTGCTCGCCTTTCGTTCGTAATCTTCATGACAATATGTGTTTTGAATTAGGTGGACATCACGTACTGCTGTGAACACAACATCAACACGGCCTGATTGAGAATACACATGACCACGACGGCGACGACGATGAGGATGGTGATTCTGATAAAGACGACGACGACAACGAGGACAATGGCAATCATCATCATCATCATCATCATCATTCATCATCATCATTATCATCATCATCGTCAACGTCATCATCATTATGTTTATGACTCAAACTATGGAATCCAGTGCTGTAATACGTTGTATGGAAGATGCATGCTATTGGAATCCCGAGCGTGAAACCTTGGCACAACGGCATTCTCTGGAAGTAATTGTGGTGGTGGTGATGATGATTGTAGTAGCAATAGTAATAGCAGTAGTAGCAGTAGCAGTAGTAGTAGTTGAAGCACAAGCAGCAACAGCAGCGGCATTAGCAGCAGCAGTAGTAATAGTTGTAGTAGTGGTGTTTGTAGTAATAGTGGTAGTCGTAGAAGTAGTAGTGGTGGTGGTGGTAGCATAGTAGTGGTAGTAGTAGCAGTAGTAGTTGCAGCAGCAGCAGAAGCAGTGGTGGTGGTGGTGGTGATTGTGGTGGTAGTGGTGGTGGTAGGTAGTAGTAGTAGTAGTAGCAGTAGTAGTAGTAGAAAAGGTGGTAGCAGCAGCAGCAGAAGTAGTAGTAGTATAAGCAGAGGTGGTAGCAGCAGCAGCAGTAGTAATAGTAGTAGTAGTAATAGTAGTAGCAGTAATTGTAGCAGTAGTTAGATTCTTTGTTTCTAAGACACAAAAGAACGTAGGAACGCTTGTTTTCCCATTTCTGTCCACATGAGTATGTCACAGTATTAGTTTAGCGTTCGAACTGTCTTTCTTTTTCTGTCTTTCTTTTTCTTCTGTCTTCTTTGTTCTATATGTGTGTTGTTATCACTTTCCTTTTTTGTGTGTGGTTGCATGTGTTAAAGATATTATATATGATATGATATGATATGATATACAAAATTGGAAAATATAATCTGAGACAACCGCTACTAAGGAAAGTGATGGGTCTTAGGGCATTTAGGCAAGTCATAACAGACGCCCAAACACACACACACACACACACACACACACACACACACACACACACACACACACACACACACACTTGGTAGTACAATCACACGTGCCGAACATTAAGACGGCCAAAATAGTATCTATGAAACGTCTGAAAGACACAGCGTGAAATTGCTTGATATGCGTCTCGATTTCAGATTATTTTAAAAAGCAAACAAACAAGAACTACTGTTTATATCAATAACCTTTTGCCCTTTTTTTTTTTTTGCCCCATCCCCACCATCCCCCCACTCCCTTCTCAACCCCCTATCCAAAACCAAGAAAAGAAAAGTTAAGTGATACCAACATCTTCGGTGTATACTTTGTAAACCTTACAAGAAGAAAGCGCATACGTAGGATTATGCATGGAACGAAACAACAGGAACTGGCATACACCCTGGGTGTACCCATGTAAATGTCAAAGAAGTTTGCACACACCTGGGTGTACCCATGTAAATGTTTAAGGAAGTGTGTACACCGGGACGCGCCCATGTAAATGTTAGAGAACAAGTTTGTACACCTGGGTGTACCCATGTATTTGTTTAAAAAAAACTGATTCTGTACACATGAGGGTGTGTCCATGTTAATGTTGAAGAAAAGCCTATGTACAAATGGCTGTACCCATGCAAATATTAGTCTGTACATAACGTATGTTACAGAAAGTATTTGTACACATCTGGATGGGCAAACGTACGTATAAAATAATGATTTAAAATACCCCTTAGAGTAGCCATTTATCTAAGAAAGATTTTGTGAACATTTAAGTGTACAAATCTAAACGCTAAAGAGCAAATGCATATCTAGATGTACCCATGTAAACGTTAAAGTGGTTTAGCACACCTTAAGTATAAAATGTTTCTTAAACTTTTATCTACCTAGATGTATGCATGTACAAATGTGTGGACGCACGAATATCTCATGGAGCCATGAACTGAAGAAACATCACAATAGATAGTTGCTTCGCTGGTTCCCTCGTACGGCTATATTCCAAAACAAACTTTACTTGAAAAAAAAGAAATAACTTCTTTCTCTCTCTTTCTCTCTTGATTCAAACTGATTCTTGTCCAGGTTGAGTTGTTTTTTGTTGTTGTTTTTTCAGGTAAGCTGAGAAAAATCAGAAATCATTCCTTTTTTTTTTTTTTTTTTTTTTAAAGAGGAGGGATATTGCAAACAACTCTTGCACAATGGAAAATCTGAGCAATTTTTCGTTGTAGAAAGAAAACAACAACAACAACAGCTGTACATTCTGCAACGTAGATAAAACCAGCTTTTTAAACTGATGCATGTAAAAGTGTCATGTGTCATAAGCTGGAGTAATACATTCTACTATAAACAACGAGCAATATATCTGAACTTATTCCAATCCAAAAAAAACAACAACAAAAAACCGAACAATTTGTTGACCAAATTGTTGACCAAATAATTACGTTTTCCCAATACGGTGAGAATCGGAAAGCCTGCACAAAAACTTGCCAGAACATTCTCTAAACAACAGTGAATGTCTTTTTCAATTGCAAAACAGCCCACGGCATTAGCAACACTGTACAGTCAATATCATCACCACCCCTGCATCAACAACATCCTGCTTTGTTTTAATAATTTGAACTTTTTTTTTTTTTTTTTTTAATGATTTATACATATTTTTAACTTCAACTTAATTGCACCTTTGAGGCGGCCTTCGCGGTCAGCTAGGCTATAAACGTGACTTGTCGATTCCACAGTGATACCTCCGACGAAAACCCTTCATGTTTAAACACCTTCGTTTAACCCTTTCACCGCTGAACTCACAACAACGCACAGGAAAGACCCCGGCACCGACGTCACAGTGATATACCCTCACAAGGGAGACCATCCCGTGTAAGATTTCTGTTCTTTTTCGCAGGAAAATTGGAACAGTATTCATCTGTGTTCATACAAGAAATAGTGTGTCCGTTCTTGCAGAAATAATGATAAAAGCGTTCAAACAGGATTGCCTGTAAAACAAATTTTGTGATAGGCATTGCTGAATTCAAAGACAGGTAGCGTTTAAAGGGTTGTAGAAACCTTCTTTGAACACTTTTCAGTTTACCTCCAGAGTAAAAAAAAAAAATTCCCTCCCTTTATTAAGGACACGCTCTTCATAAGGATTTTGTAGGCGGTTATAGTGTGCGTGTATTGCAATTACATCCCTTTTTCTTGTGAAGCAGGGTAAAAAAAAAAAAAAAATCTAAAATAATGATAATAATAAAATGGTCCAAGATCTGCGGTTTGGTCCGGATCCGTATGACGGATCTCACCCTTCCCCGTCCCTCACCGGCTCCCCAATCCCCACCACCACTCCTATCCTCCCCACAAAAAACAAAAACAAATAAAAACAAAAATAATCAACAGGTTCGTTGCTGGGCCAGATTACTTTTTTTTTTTTTTTTTTGACGATGCTTAGTCTAAAAAAGGAAAAAACGTAAAGTAATTTTTGCGTCATCCAGCTAACAAACGAAAAAAGCAAGGGGAGAGAGAGAGAAAGAGACGCGGACAACAACATAACTCCTTGGCGGCGTTTCAAAATGAAAATGCATCAAAACTATATGTCCCAAAAGCGAAAGTGCCCGCCACATTCGTTGAAAGTGATGAAACCACCATCATGATTGTCGTGTCTGTCACAGCTTAATAACACTACAACCCAGTCACTCGTGATAAAAGAACAGTGTGACAGGATCTTCTCTTTTTTTTTTTTTTTTCTTCGTTTTCTTTTAAATCAATGGATATTCCCCGGATCGGTAATGGCAAAAAAAAAAAAGAAAAAAGAAAAACAAAATGTACTTCAAAATTTAAATTCCGGATCCATATCAACGTATTACAATAAACAACCGATTCGTAAAATTCAAAATATTTTACAAAAAGTATTAGAGTCTATTCTGTAATACAAAAAAAAAAAAACAAAAAAAAAAACAAGGAAAATGAAATAATCAGGGCATCTGCCATTTAGACCTAGCTGTCCGGTAATTCATGCAAAACAACATTTCCTATTCAGCACTTTTGCCCTTCATATAATTTGCTCTGGAAACAGACTCTATATTACCTACAGTTGTTCTCGGGTGGTTGTTTTTCAGCAAGAAACCTATCGTTTTTCAACTCTTTAACTTTGACCTATTTTCATCACAGTTCTGGACTTGATAAGAGAAAATTCCACACACTCAAAGCTGTTTGAAGGCTGGAGAGTCACTATAGCTGTTCCTCTGAAATAAGATAAGTCAACTTCATAAAACAAGAAGAAAAAAAAGTGAGATGGGCGGGGAGATGGGTGTGTGTGTGTGTGTGTGTGTGTGTGTGTGTGTGTGTGTGTGTGAGTGTGTTGTGTGTGTGTGTGTGTGTGTGTGTGTGTGATCAAGATAGGCCTATCGAATGAATGGTGCATTGGAATAACCCTACCCATGTGTATTATTACAGCACTGTGATTCATTCCAATGTGTATTACCACAGCACTGTGGTCCATTTCAATGTGCATTACTACAGCACTGTGGTCCATTCCATTGTGCGTTACTACAGCACTGTGGTCCATTCCAATGTGAATTACTACAGCACTGTGGTCCATTCCAATGTGAATTACTACAGCACTGTGGTCCATTCCAATGTGAATTACTACAGCACTGTGGTCCATTCCAATGTGCATTACCACAGCACTGTGGTCCTCTCCAATGTGAATTACTACAGCACTGTGGTTCATTCCATTGTGAATTACTACAGCACTGTGGTCCATTTCAATGCGAATTACTACAGCACTGTGGTCCATTCCAATGTGCATTACTACAGCACTGTGGTCCTCTCCATTGTGAATTACTACAGCACTGTGGTCCATTCCAATGTGCATTACTACAGCACTGTGGTCCTCTCCAATGTGCATTACTAAAGCACTGTGGTCCTCTCCAATGTGCATTACTACAGCACTGTGGTCCTCTCCAATGTGCATTACTACAGCACTGTGGTCCTCTCCAATGTGCATTACTACAGCACTGTGGTCCTCTCCATTGTGAATTACTACAGCACTGTGGTCCTCTCCAATGTGCATTACTACAGCACTGTGGTCCTCTCCAATGTGCATTACTACAGCACTGTGGTCCTCTCCAATGTGAACTACTACAGCACTGTGGTCCTCTCCAATGTGTATTACTACAGCACTGTGGTCCTCTCCAATGTGCATTATTACAGCACTGTGGTCCTCTCCAATGTGTATTACTACAGCACTGTGGTCCTCTCCTATTTGCATTACTACAGCACTGTGGTCCTCTCTAACGTGTATTACTACAGCACTGTGGTCCTCTCCTGTGTGCATTACTACAGCACTGTGGTCCTATCCAATGTGAACTACTACAGCACTGTGGTCCATTCCATTGTGCATTACTACAGCACTGTGGACCATTTCATTGTGCATTACTACAGCACTGTGGTCCATTCCATTGTGCATTACTACAGCATTGTGGTCCATTTCATTGTGCATTACTACAGCACTGTGGTCCATTTCATTGTGCATTACTACAGCACTGTGGTCCATTCCATTGTGCATTACTACAGCACTGTGGTCCTCTCCAATGTGAACTACTACAGCACTGTGGTCCATTCCATTGTGTATTACTACAGCACTGTGGTCCATTCCATTGTGCATTACTACAGCACTGTGGTCCATTCCAATGTGCATGACTGCAGCACTGTGGTCCATTCCAATGTGAATTACTACAGCACTGTGGTCCATTCCAATGTGCATGACTGCAGCACTGTGGTCCATTCCAATGTGCATGACTGCAGCACTGTGGTCCATTCCAATGTGAATTACTACAGCACTGTGGTCGATTTCAATGTGCATGACTACAGCACTGTGGTCCATTTCAATGTGAATTACTACAGCACTGTGGTCCATTCCATTGTGCATGACTACAGCACTGTGGTCCATTCCAATGTGAATTACTACAGCACTGTGGTCGATTCCAATGTGAATTACTACAGCACTGTGGTCCATTCCAATGTGAATTACCACAGCACTGTCGTCCACTCCAATGTGAATTACTACAGCACTGTGCCATTCCAATGTGAATGACTACAGCACTGTGGTCCATTCCATTGTGTATTACTACAGCACTGTGGTCCTCTCCGTTACTCAATGTGTATTCTGGTCCACTCCAATGTGTACTTCACTGCCAACTTTCAGCTCTCACCACCCCTACCACTCCCACTCACTTCCCTCCCCTTTTACCCTACGTGTTTTCGGCCAGCTCTTTTTTTCTTTTTCTTTTTTTTTAATCATTATTAAGAATAAAAGCAGATACGCAGGCAGAAACTGAAAAAGAAATAAAAAAAAAAAAAGGGGGGGGGGGGAGGACATATAAAGAAAGAACAAAAAAAAAAAACCGGACGAAAATGAACAGAAGGACAGAAGTGAGAAAAAGAAAAAAAAATTAAAAAAGGAGAACAGCGCTAATACGTTGTCAACTCGATCCTCACTGGATTCGCAATTCTTATCATACACAGATCAATCATGACGACGGAAGATAAAAGAGACTACATTGATGATTTCTCTCTCTCTCTCTCTCTCGTCATGCCACGAATATACCTTCATTTTCTATCACAAATCGGCCTACGAGTGTTGTCATACACAAACCAGTTATCTCACTGACCAGGAGATATGTTGAAATCAGTCCAAAATAACCGACTTTTCTTACCGCTGAAGCTACTGACGTGAGGAAAGCAAACGATATAATAAATAACATAAGAATGATAACAATAATGATAATAATAACAATAATATTAATAAAAATAATGATAATAATAATTATGATGATGATGATGATAATAATAGTGATAGTAATAATAATAACAATGATAATGATAATACTAATGATAATAATGATAACAATAATGATGATAATAATAATAGTGATAGTAATGACAATAACAACAACAATAATAATGATACTACTACTCTTACTACTACTACTACTACTAATAATAATAATGGATTAATTAATCAATCAATTAATTTTGAAAATCAGCTTGGTTCGACTTCGATATTTATCGGCTTTGAATGTATCCAGCCCACAAACGAAATGCGTATGTCGGTCATAATCAGCTACATATACTTCAAGCTGAGGACATGTAATAGTATACATGCACTTATCATACAAATACTGCAGGAACATACCTAAGCATCTAGAATGCGCATCTCAGCACACACACACACACACACACACACACACACACACACACACACACACACACACACACACGCCACACACACACACACACACACACACACACACACCCTCCCCCCTCCCTCCCTCCTTGGCAGGTCTTCTGCACTCCGTCCTCCCCCCCAACACCCCTTCCCCCTCCGTCCCCTACCCCTCATCATAAAAAAAAGAAAATAATGAAATAAAATTTAAAAAACACCATCCACCTCCTACCTTTAATTGAATATTTCACACACAGATCTAGACGAAAACGTGAAGTGCAGCAGTCGCCAATCAATTTAGGAAAAGTCCGCCATTGTTTCTGGTTCATTTTCAGTCTCTGTGACATGTTCTTGGAATAACGGAAATTGCAGCATGTGATTCCGTTGCACTTGGTTCTCCCTCTCCCTCTCCCTCTCTCTCTCTCTCTCTCTCTCTCTCTCTCTCTGTTGGGGTATACTTCTTTTTCTGGCGCGTTCGTCACTGTGGCTTTCAAATCATTGACCTGCAGACACAAAGCAAACATGTGACATCCTCTTTAAGTGTGTTGAAAGAAAACAAATCCACGAAACTTATTTGGGAATATTAATCTCTGTGTGTGTGTGTGTGTGTGTGTGTGTGTGTGTGTGTGTGTGTGTGTGTGTGTGTGTAATTTTTTTTTTTAATTCGAAGATTAAAGAATTTGAAAGTTGTAAAGTGTACAATATTTTTCAACCATAGCTAAAAGCTCAAGAAGTGCTAGCTCTAAAACATAAACTTGCATCTGTTAATAAACAGAAGCAAACACCTCTGGTCAGCAGCATACAAATGTTCTCAGCAACAATCATAAACATGTACATTTCATGCCAAACTTATACAGAAAAAAAAGCCTAAATTAGACTGATACAAACACCCACGTACACTCACATACGCGCCTGGGAAATATGCATGGGACTCCGAGAGAAGGGGAGGGGGGGGGAGGGGGAAGAAGCAAATCTTACCATGCATGGAAAGAAAAGTAACATCACCATATTACGGAAGTTACAGAGCAGAATTTGATGACGACAAACAGGAAAAAACCGTTCACGCACGCGCTTACACCCACCCACC
>CM065731.1:25844452-25854452 GCA_033310375.1 Conus canariensis | reverse complement strand
ACTCACCCATGACCCTATCTTTGCGCCAGGTGGTTCTCCCATTCCTTCCATTTTTAATCTGTCTGCTTGGAACCACCTGGCATGTAATGTGATAAGCACGCGAAAGAAAAAGAAGGTAAATCAACTTTCAGACACAGTGAAAATTCTCTAAACAATATAATTGTGTCTTTCTAATTAATACTCAAGGCCTTGGCACATTAATTTTTGGTGTGCAGCTTGTGCGTTTGGTTATGATCCGACATGAATAAACAGGACACCAAGCAGTAAACAGCCTAGTACTGACGGACAATGATACGTGGAAGTCGCGGTAGCAGACTGAATGGAGGTGTACAAATAAAGCCCCCCCCCCCCCCCCCTTGCTTTCCCTTGATCTCTGGTCCCTACCCCCACCCTTCACCCCCACCTCCTTCCATTCCTCCTTCTAAACTTCCCCTCTTTTACAATTCTCATGGATCCAAAACGAGACGAAAAGCTTTCAAAGGGAAAGAACTCATTACCGATGTTGACAGCTGGATTGGAACCCTGGAAAGCAAGCACGTCGAGAGACCGCGGGGCCAGGGCGTGAAGGAGCCTCAAGTAAACAACTGATTGCTACTTAGGCCCACACCCCCCTCCCCTCCCCCCAACCCGCCCACCCCCCTCCCCCTCGTGCAAATTTACTCAAACTGCAGAGCTTCCATCGTGTGTACACGTTGTCCAATCTACACTGTTGATTCCCAGCTCACCTTCCACTTCCTTCTTTCAAAACGCGCACCCACGAATGCAGATTTGACACTCAAGAGTCGTGGCATGTCTTTGCTGGGTCTGTTTGATCATTGCATGCGAGGAGATCTTATGCGTCTGACTGAACGAATGACTGGGATACGATTAAAAAAAAAAAAAAAAAAAAAAAAAAAAAAAAAAGGTGATGACGCAATCGTCTACTTTTTCAATTCCTTTGATGATATCGAGTAAACAAACTCGTTATATCTTCCGTCAGTGACCTCGACCGCGTGACCTGTTTTCTTTTACTAGCCTTGACCTTCAGTCGCGGTAGAGTGCGGAAAGATGGCGCTTGAGAGACACTTATTGTTTCAAGTCTATGGAATCATCTTGACTTGGTCTCGCGAGTGTAACCTCGACCTCGATCCCCTAGGAAATAATGAGTCAGGAAACAAAGCATTGGCGCTCCTGAATATCATGAACTATAGAGGAGAAAGTTTATCATTTTATTTTCGTTTCTATCTATTTTTCTGAGTAATGTTGAGCAAAACAAAAAATTCGAATGGTGAGAGTAGTAACTATAGAATAAACCGAACAAAACATTCTCAGCAGATCAGCGGAACAATAAGAGCGGGACATACTGTGAACAAAAGAAACGGCATTGGCACGCGGTTTATTTGCAACGGTGCTCAATAAATCATGCTCACAGCACAGTATAAAGCTGCAGCTGATACTGCCCTATTCGGGGACTGGCCTCCAACGATTCTTCCGAAGTGGTAAACACCTTCCGCGATCCGCCTTGCTGTTTTAACCCTTTCGCCGTCGACAGTTGTGAGCAGTTAACAAGGTGTATCTCCTTTGAAACATTTCTTCTTTCTTTCTCTCCTTCTTTTATTTCTTTTTTTTTTTTTTCTTTCATTCTTCTTTCTTCCTTTTTTTTTGTTTGTTTCTTTCTTTTTTTCAATGGTGGGGGAGGGGGGGGGGGTATGAAAGATAATAACTATGTGCGAACTGAAAGTGAACATCTGAAGACAAGCACATACGTATCAAGCAAGTTAGCAGATCGTGCCTATGTACAAATTAATGTAGTTGAATGTTGTTTAGTTGAATATATCCCCACAGGAAGTTTCGTTCATTGTACTTGTTCATGGTTCTTACTTGTTTGCTTTTCTTAAACAAGTACCTATAATATGTTATAAGTCTGATTACTTTCAAAAGTTTCTTTTGAATGTATTGCGTCAACTACCACACACTCATGCTCTCTTTTGGACAGAGCAGTCATACCGATACGATATGCAATTTCGGATGTACTTTTTGCTGTAAATGTTGATTTGATATTGAATATAACTGTGTGTGCAAGGGAGAAAAAAAGTGGATTCCAGCCCCTATTTTTTTAACGATACAATTTTTTGCCCTTTGATACAGTTTTTAATAGGCTTTTGACTGTTTTTGTCAGCAATCTTTTGACTGTTTTTGTCAGTAGTCTTTTTCTGTGTCAAGCCTATGGCCACAAGTAGGACATGTCCTCAACTTTATGAGATTTTGATCAGGAATGTTTGAAATGTACTTTTTTTTTAAAAATGTACTTCTTTTTTGCAAACCAGATTTGAAAGGTTTGTAGATAACAGATTTGTTCCTTCTTAAGAGTGACTTCTGCGAAAAAATATAGTGGTTTCTGAGACCAGCTTCTTTCGAAAAGAATTTCTTCAAATCCCCCCCCCCCCCCCCCCCCCTTCACCCCTCCCCCTCCCTCCCCGAGCACTGACCAGTCCGTTGGCATAATATGAACGTCAGGCATCCACAAATTCTCGTCCATGAGATCCTTTGTATAGTATTTTCCTTATTCATTGGCACAGTTCTTGACTTAGCTGTTACAGCTTTTGTTGTGGCCTCATGGCGCAGATGTAGCGCATATGGAATAGTCTGCACGCAGCGACACCTCTTTGAGGAAACTGAAAAAAAAAGGGTGAAATATAACGGAAAATGACCGTTATTGCTATGAAATCTGTAACGGGGTTGTCTGTTCTTGTTACATCGGCCTTTCTCTTTGTTATGTACAGAGTTGGATATGAGTTATATGAGATGGGGGAGCTCCAAAATGTGGTCTGGGGGTCTTTTTCAGTACGGATACAGGGAGCAACGTGCCAACAAAAATGCCATTTTTTTTGCTTGCCAGCGAGAGGGGAGGGGGAGAGAACTGGGAAAGTTGTAGAAACCCCGTATGACCGCCCTGCCCCCCCCCCCCCCCCCTCCACACACACACACACACACACACACAACCAAGCGCGCGCGCGCACGCACACACTCACACACACACACACACACACACACACGCACGCACGCACGCACGCGCGCGCACACACCCAATCTCCCTCGTCCAGCCCTGGTTTGATGCAGAAATGTGACGTTGGCTCTGTTCCACAATTTACTGTCTTGGCTACACACTGGCGACAGAGAGAGAGAGAGAGAGAGAGAGAGAGAGAGAGAGAGAGAGAGAGAGAGAGAGAGTTTAGCAAACGGCTTTATCTCTATGTGTTTGAGTCTGGGCGGAGTCTCCTCCCCCAGCGTCTGTGTCAAGCTTCTTGATGTACCTGCAGTAAAAGCAGACGGTCTTAAATCTCCCGGCTGCTCTTTAGGCAGCCAAGCAGAGGCGACACGTTTATCTGACGAGAACCGGTGATGAGCTATCTGCACAGCCGCAGAGCAAACAGAGGTATCGGAGCTGCGCTGCTGATAGTCAACAGGATATTTTAATGGGAGTCTCTCTCAGTGGGCAGGCGTAAAATTGTATTTCATTTTTATTTAATTTCATTTTATTCTGTTTTGTTTTATTTATTTTGTTTTTTGTTATTTCATTTTCATTTTGTTTCATTTTTATTTTATTTGGTTTTATTTTCATTATGTTTTATTTCATTTTATTTCATTTCTTTTTTTATTTTATTTCATTTTATTTCATTTTATATTGGAGAATAGAGTTTGCGGCTTTGGTTTTTCTACTTTTTTTTTTTATTGAACAGAATTGTGTCTGTTCGTCCGTTCGGTCTTTCACACACAAGAATAGACGTACGGACACTTACGGATACTTGCAGACACTTACGGACACTTACGGACACTTACGGAAGTTACATGGTGATGCGGTGCAGCAAAATGCGCATGATTGTAACACACACACACACACACCACACACACACACACACACACACACACACACACACACACACTCACTCACTCACTCACTCACTCACTCGGTCTCTCTCTCTCTCTCTCTCTCTCATGCATTCTCTCTCACTCTCTCTTTCACATGCTCTGTCTGTCTGCCTGTCTGTCTGCCTGTCTGTCTGCCTGTCTGTCTGTCTCTTGGTTTGGCTCCTGTATTGAAGTCAGTAACACCTTATAACGATTGCAAATATTGGCGTGCATCTAATCCGTGTCTAATTGTTTTCGTCTTTGTGATCATCATCATCATCATCATCATCATCATCATCATCATCATCATCTTCTTCTTCTTCTTCTCTCTCTCTCTCTCTCCCCATCTATCTATTTATCATCATCATCATCATCATCATCATTATCATCATCATCATCTTCTTCTTCATCTTCTATCTATCTATCTATCTAATTATCTATCTGCCTATTTATCTGTCTGCTACCTGTCTATTCATCTGTTTGTACGCCCATCCGTCGGTCTGACTGTCTGCCTATTTATCTGTCTGTCTATCTGTTGTCTTTCTATCCAAGAGAGAGAGAGAGGGGAAGAGAGAGAGAGAGAGAGAGAGACAGATAGACAGACAGACACAGAGAAATAAAAGCAGACGGTTCTTAGATAAGAGAAAGATGCTTACCAGCCATAGGAAAAGAACATCTACATTCCTTATTGCATTTTAGGAGAAACGTTTTTTTTTTTTTTTTTTAACCAGAGCATTCCATTCCAAAGCCACTGAAGACTATTTCTCACCACACAAACAGTCCATGTCTCTCTTCCACTGGTAAGCGACGGTCTTGATCCGAGACACGCCCACCTATCGTTTATGGCGAGATACACAGTGACACCGACAGACGGACGGACAGACAGACGAACAGACAGACAGACAGACAGACAGACAGGCAGGCAGGCGGGCAGGCGGGAAGTGTCACCAGTGACGGACAGAGTCCATGACAATTATCTGGCTCTTGATCGAGGCGAGAGAGCAGACTCTTACTTACCCGTCCACTTGCTGTGTGCGTCTCTGTCTGTCTGTCTGTCTATCTTTCTCTCTCTCCCTCCCCCCCCCTCTCTCTCTCTCTCTCTCTCTCTGTCCGTCTTTCTCTTTCTCTCTCTGTGTCCTTCTGTGTCTCTCTATCTCTCTCTGTCTCTCTTTGTCTGAATTTCTCTCTCTCTCTCTCCCCTCTCTCTCTGTACCTCTCTGTCTGTCCTCTGTCTGTCTGTCTGTCTGTCTGTCTGTCTTCCCTTCTCTCTCTGTCTCTCTCTGTCTATCTCTTTGTCTGTCTCTCACCGTCTCTGTCTCTCTCTCCCTGTCCTTCTGTGTCTGTCTGTCTCTCCCTCCTTCTCTCTCTCTTCATCTCTCTCCTCTCTCGCTCTGTCTATCTCTCTGTCTGTCTCAATGTCTCTGTCTCTCTCTCTCTCTGTCTCTTCAGGTCTGTCTGTCTCTCTCCTTCTCTCTCTCTCTCTGTCTCTGTCATTCTCTTTCTCTCTCTCTCTCTCTGTCTTATTGTGTCTATCTCTCAGACTTTCTTTCTCTCTTTCACTCTCTCCTCTCTCTCTCTCTCTCTCTGTTTCTCAGTGTCTGTCTCAACTCTCTCTCTCTCTGTCTTCCTGTGTCTATTTCTCAGACTTTCTCTCTCTCTTTCACTCTATATCTCTCTGTCTGTCTGTCTGTCTGTCTGTCTGTCTGTCTCTCTCTCTCTCTCTCTCTGCGAGGTTCAATAATGGATAGGCAGTGAAGTCAGTGACTGCCAGGGTGGCTTATGTGTCCGCGATAAGCTTTTTCGTGGAGAGTGGCTTGCCCGGGTCAGTTCGGTGGACGGGAGGGGGGAGGGGGGAGGAGGGGAAGGGAGGAGAAGAAGAGAGGGTAAGAAAGAGAGGGAGAAAAAGAGAGTGAGAGAGAGAGAGAGAGGGAGAGAGAGAGGGAGATGGAGGGAGATATGAAGAAGGGTGAAGAGAGAGGGGGGTGAGAGAAGGGGGGAGGGGAGAAAGAGAGAGAGAAGAGAGAGAGAGAGAGAGGTCAGAGACAAAGACAAAGACAGAGACAAAGACAGAGACAGAGACAGACTCTCTCTCTCTCTCTCTCTCACACACACACACACACACACACACACACACACACACACACACACACACAGTGCAGAGACAGTGACAGAAGCAGAGAAAGAGAGAGAGAGAGATTTAGATGGAGGGAGAGATGAAGAGGGGGGAGAGAGAGGGGGGGAGAGAGAAGAGGGGAGGGAGGGAGAGAGGGGGAGAAAAGAGAGAGAGAGAGAGAGAGAGAGAGGAGAGAGAGAGAGAGAGAGAGGAAAACGGGTCTATGATTGGATTTGGTCGAAGAGACTTCTTATTTGACCAACTCACTATTTTTCCCATCTGTCTATCTCTGTGTCTCTGTGTCTGTCTCTCTTTCTGTCTCTTTCTCTCTCTCTCTCTCTCTGTCTGTGTCTCTCAGTGTCTGTGTCCGTCTGTCTGTCTGTCTCCCAGTGCCTGTCTGTCTGCCTCTGTCTCTCTGTGTCTGTGTCTGTCTGCCTGCTTGCCTGTCTTTCTGTTTGTCTGACTGTCTCTCTGTCCGTCTGTCTGTCTGTCTCTCTTTCTATTATTCTCTCTTTTTCTCTCTCTCTCTCTCTTAACTGAGAACTGTCGAAATTCATCTGCTGTATTTTTCCGTTTTCCGTTTTGTTCCCTATACTTTCGTAACAAGTGCAACCTTCAGAATCTTTTCTACTCCCACCCCTTTTTTTTTTTTTTAATTCATTAAGCAAGCGCGCACGTCTGTCTGTCTGTCTGTCTGTGTCTCTCTGTGCGCGCGCGCGTCTGTGTGTGCGTGTACGTGCGTGCGCATGCGTGTGTGTGTGCTTGTGCGAGCAAGGATGTGTGTGTGTGTGTGTGTGTGTGTGTGTGTGTGTGTGTGTGTGTGTGTGTGTGTGTGTGCCTGCTTGTTGCGCTAATATGCACACCTGCGCGTGTTTGAAGTGTGTGTGTGTGTGTGTGTGTGTGTGTGTGTGTGTGTGTGTGTGTATTCTTGTATGTGTGTGTGTGTGTGTGTGTGTGGTGTGTGTGTGAGTGTGTGTGTGTGTGTGTGTGTGTGTGTGTGTGTGTATGTGTGTGTGTGTGTGTGTGTGCGTGTGTGTGCCTGTGTGTGTGTGTGTGAGTGTGTGTGTGTGTGTGTGTGTGTGTGTGTGTGTGTGTGTGTGTGTGTGTGTGTATGTTCTTCCCCCACCACTATTCCTCGCTTTCTTTTTTCTCTCGTATGGTCTGGTCTGTCTGTCTGTCCTGTCTGCCGTTCTGCGAGTGTGCCTGTCTGTGTGCATCTATCTACCCGTCTGTCATAAATACCTCCAGTCGGGCGCACAGGCGAGTGTAGCGCCTGGCCTTGGCCCTTCTGATAGTGCTTGGTGCGTGGTCAGAACTTTCTCGCTACCCCTTTAATCCACCATACCCAGCCGTGCAAGTACCCTTCCAATTTTATACGAGTGTACCTTCTCACCACACCCATACTCGTGTCTGTCTGACCCATTCATTCATTCATTCTCTCTGTCTGTTTTTCTCTGTCCTCCACTCTGTTCCCTCTCTCTCTCTCTCTCTCTCTCTCTCTCTCTCTCTCTCTGAGTGTACGAATGCAGATTTACACGAGAATAAGATAGACTCGTAATCTTGGTGATCCTGGGGTTGCGGGTTCGAATCTCCGCTGGCGATTTCGGTACAGGGGGATTTTCCCCTCGGAGTTAATATTGGTTCTGACTCCATTTCCCATACAGTCCTTCGAATGAGACTATAAACCGAGGTTCTGCGTGTGAGGGCACGCATAACATTTTGCACACACGTAAAATCCTGTCACCAACTTTCGGAAGAGAAGGCTAGTTTGGCCGTTGGTATGGATGACACATTATACATAGCATGCACTCTGCGTGAGAAATGGAAAGAATGAAGGAAGTAAGGAGATTGAGTGAAGGATATTGACTGGATGACACGGGAAACGACTGAATGAAGCGCCAGCAGGCAGCTCTTCAGTCGGCACACCCAGGTTGGCAGCCAGCTGTGCACACGTAAGTGTGGATTGTCAGCGCCTAGAACCTTTGGCGCAACACTTTAGAAATGCGATGTTTTTATTATTACAGCTGTTCACATCAGCTCGCGCGCGCGCGCGCGCGCGCACACACAAAGATTCAAAGATTTTAATCCTGCGACCCCTTTTGGGGCATGGAGGACTTGAAACAAATCAAACAAATAGAAATGAAACAAATCAAACATCAAAATTTTCCCTATAATTAACATACTGAATGTAATGTTACACAACTTTACTAAGTTTCAAAAACTTCGCTAAGTTTAGCAACACTTTCTTACTACCACAAAGCAAACGACAATAGTTAAATACGGACTTTGTATATGTAAATTTTCTAGGTATAAACTGATTTCTAATGTCGTTATATTTGTTACATTTCATTACAAAATGAAATTCATCACCAAGGTCATTCTGGTCACAGTCCCGACAGAATCGTTCATCGTGAGGTATTCCAAATCGTCTGCCAATTTCTATCATGAGTTTATGATTGCCACAGCGAAACCGAATCAGTGGGTATATATAAACATCAGGTAACATCTTAATATATTTTTCACGGCGAAACTCTGTTTTAAAATTTCTGTAAAATAAACACTTATTACTAGATTCTAAAGCATCATTCCATGCACGTTTGTAAATGTCTTCTAATGAATTACGAACATTTCTACAGAGACTGTGAACAGACGAAAACTTTTGTGTCTCCCACACACAGTCGAATCCTGTTTCTATTAGGATATCCCGTATACACATCAACCACCTGGATGTAAAACCCTGATTTCTGTATAAATCATATAATACCTGATACAATCTAGATGAATATTTGTTTGTTTGTGGAGAAAGTAAGGATGACCAGAATTTTATCATTCGTGCATGTACTTGAACTGACACAGGATACATTCCTAGTTCTCCATATATCAATTCTGTTTTGGTAGAACGATTTAAATGAAAAAGATGCTTAAAGAATTTAAGCTGAAAACTTTCCATTAGCTTTAAATCACTATATCCCCAAATTTCACAGCCATATAAAAGCACAGGCAGTACCATTGACTGGTATAAGTCCAGTACAATGTTTATAGGCAAATCTTGAAATCTTGCCATCTTTAATAAAGAAAACATTGCACATTGCGCTTGGTCATACAAATGCTTCTTACATTTATAAAAATTTCCTGTTCTGCTAAAGATTATACCTAAATATTTGAAAGTGTGTACTATTTCTATACACTGGTTTTTGAATTTTAGTTTTTTTCTTAGGCTATTGCGTCCATTAAAGACTACACCCTTTGTTTTTGCTACATTAACATTAAGCTTCCATGTACTACAATACTCGCTTAATACATCAAGAGCATGCTGCAAACCGCAAAAAGAATCTGCAATAATAACAATATCATCAGCATACAAAAGTAAAAGTAAACTAATGTAACTTAGTAAATCTGAGTCAGGAAGATTTAAATCAATATTTAAGAAAGCACAGTTACGATCTGTGAGATATAGTTCAAGATCATTCAAATACAAAGAAAATAGCAAAGGTGAAAGATTTTCACCTTGACGAACACCTCTAAAACTGCCAAAATATTCAGATTGACTTCCATTTATAAATATACAAGATTTTATCTGCTGATACATATTCGTGATTACTTGCAAAATCTTTCCATTTACACCTTCTTTGATAAGCTTTTGCCATAAGCCCTGCCTCCAAACTGAATCGAACGCTTTTGTGAAATCAACAAAAACACAAAATAATTGCTTTTTACGACTATTGAAAATATCAATTAAACTTTTTAAAACAAATATATGATCTGTCGTAGAATGACTTCGTCGAAAACCAGCTTGATTTTCCGAAAGTGTGTTGTTATTCTCGATAAAATTTGTCAAACGGTTATTCAAAATTGTTGTGAACAGTTTTCCAACACAACTCAAAAGTGTTATACCTCTATAATTGTTACAGTCCAATTTACTACCTTTTCCTTTGTATATTGGCAGAATAAGTCCAATCAACCATTCTTCTGGTATGGTCCCTGTATCAAGAACTTTAT
>CM065731.1:25835056-25836852 GCA_033310375.1 Conus canariensis | reverse complement strand
AGTTGGGGGAATTCCCCAGGAAGGCTTATTGCTCATAAATTCCAAAACACATGCGGTTCTGTAGTGCGTGAGAGTTTCTTCAGGGAAAAAAAGAAATTTTCCTTTACTGTTTTTGGGGGAAGGGGGATAAAGGGAAGGAGAAGGGGGGTGTGTGTGTGGGTGTGTGGTGTGTGTGTGTGTGTGTGTGTGTGGTGTGTGGGCTGTGTGTGTGTATGTGTGTGTGGTGTGTGTGTGTGTTTGGTGTGTGTGTGTATGTGTGTGTGTGTGTGCGTGCGTGTGTGTATGTGTTGTGTGTGTGTGTGTGTGTGTGTATGGTGTGTTTTATGTGTGTGTGGGTGTTTGTGTGGTGTGTGTGTTTGTGTGGTGTGTGTTGTGTATGTGTGTGGTTGTGTTTGTGTGGGGTGTGGGGGTGTTGTGTGTGTGTTGTGTGTGTGTGTGGGGTGTTGTGGGGTATGTGTGTGTGTGTGTATGTGTGTGTGTGTGCGTGCGTGTGTGATGTGTGTGTGTGTGTGTGTGTGTGTGTGTGTGTGTGTGTGTGTGTGTGGTGTGTGTGTGTGTGTGTGTGTTGATGTGTGTGTGTGTGTGTGTGTTGTGTGTCTGTCTGTCTGTCTGTCTGTCTGTCTGTCTGTCTGTCTGCCCTTGTCTGTTTATGTGTATTCGAAATTTCTGTCATTGCATAATAATAAGACCGAGACCAGAGCGTGTATAAAACCAATGGCAGTGCAATAGTCAATAACAACATGATCTGAACTCTACACAGATCTATCCACAGTGGAAACCGACACACACTTTAAGTTTACACATAAAAGAAGTCGACAATAGAAGGCTGGGGCGGGGAAAATACCCTCTGACCTTCAGACAGGATAAGAAGTTGGAAACAGAAGACGGGAAACAAATGCCAATAACCTGCTGATGCCAATAGCCTCTAAGCTCCTAACGTCTGTCACGTCTTCCATTTCTGAAGGACCTTCCGACCCCCCCTCCCTTCACCCCACCCGGCCCCACCCCCTGCCCTCCCCTTTCTTCATGGTCAGTAGCTGTGACCGATGAAATGCCGAATAGAATACAGCTTAATTAAACTATTTGTGGCTTGGACTATTCCTGGACGTCATCTGAGAAATCGGAGAATACGTGCATAAAAAATTCTACTTTTACACACACACACACACACACCACACACACACACACACACACACATACACCACACACACACACCACACACAACACACACACACACACACACACCTCTGTCTGTCTGTCTGTCTGTCTGTCTGTCTGCTGTCTGTCTGTCTCTCTCTCTCTCTCTCTCTCTCTCTCTCAAGAGTAAATTCGTTTTGTTCGTTCTCTTCTCTCTCTCTCCCTCTCTCTCTCTCCTCTCTCTCTCTCTCTCTCCTCTCTCTCTCTCCTCTCTCTCAGATGCTGTTGACTACAGGAATACGTTCTTTATTATTGTTAGCTTTCATTTTGAATTTGCTACATAACTTCATTCAGTTGCATGATCACATCCCCCTTCATGATGGGCTGAGGCCTAACATGAATAAAATATTTTGACTCTCTCTCTCTCTCTCTCTCTCTCTCTCTCTTCTCTCTCTCTCTCTCTCTCCTCTCTCAATGATCGTGCTAGTAAACAACAACAACAAACAAAAAAAACCACCACTTCACGAAATTCATGCATCGAGCAAATGGTGTTTCCCACGTTCGAAACTCAGTATTCATGCAGCGAAGCGACGTCGTTTGCTGTTTCTTCACGTGGACCTTCCAAGATCTCTCCACTTCTTTGCCGCCCCCTCCCCATC
>CM065731.1:25730056-25825056 GCA_033310375.1 Conus canariensis | reverse complement strand
TGGGAATAATAATAATGAATACTTATATAGCGCCTATTCTCGGCTAGAGACCAAGCTCTAAGCGCTTTACAATCAACACTCGTTTACACAACGGGCTGCTTACCTGGGTAGTGCCGACTGAAGAGCTGCCAGCTGGCGCTTTCATTCAGTCGTTTCCCGTGTCATCCAGTCAGTATCGTTCAATATCGATCACTCATTTTCCTTACTTCCTTCATTCTCTCCATTTCTCACGCAGGGTGCATGCTATGTGTAACGTGTCATCCATACCAACGGCCAAACTGGCCTTCTCTTCCGAAAGTTGGTGATGGGATTTTACGTGTGTGCAAGATGTTATGCGTGCGTTCACACACGGAACCTCAGTTTATAGTCTCATTCGAAGGAACTGTATGGGAAATGGAGTCAGAACCAATGTTAACTCCGAGGGAAAAATCCCCCTGTACCGAAACGCCCCGGCGGAGGTTCGAACCCGCAACCCCAGGATCACCAAGATTACGAGTCCGGCGCTCTACCAACTGAGCTATTCCGGCTCCCAAATGTGTCTGTTCCCACGTGAAATTCTCGTGAGCCACACGGAGGCAATCAATCTTTTGTTGTTGCCACGACAAGTCGCCGTAAAATCTCATTTATAGGTACACAGGCTACAGAATGTCGGCCTGTGCCTCCTGCGGTATCGTTACTATGACATGCGCACTCCCTGACTTCCATTTTCCGACAGTGACTATTTCTAGCCGAGAATCACCGAAACACCGTGGATATTACTGAACTTTTTTTTCTTCTTCTTCTTCTTTGAATGTCTCGCTGTAGAACAGTTCTTAGGACACATTGACAATATCAAATCTTAACAGTAATTGATGGTAGCCTGTGTTTACCAGTAATGGATGTATTGTTTGGTTTCTTGAGAAAAAAATGATAGATTTACAAAGTAAACATGCTGGATAAATTGTGTATCAGCAGGCTGCAGAATATACATCTTGAAAAGAAATTTTTTTTTTTTTTTTTTTGCTGTCTTTTGAACTCGTTTTTGAACAAGAAACTCAGTTCAGTATTGACAAGCAAGCAAGCAAGCGTGTGTTTTCTCTCTTGTGTGTTTTATATATAAGTTCAGTAGACATTCAATGAAAATAAGAATTTATTTCTGGTGCAGGAAAATTCCACAATTAATTGAACTCTATACAGTGGTGTTGAGCTTTACGTCATCGTTGCTGACTGTGTCTTTGGAGATCATTTGGAGGTAGCAGTGATTTTGTTTTGTTTTGTTTGAGGCAGTTATTTTTCTTTATTTGAAACGCCAAGATAGAACTCACATATCTATCTCAAGCAGACCCCCCCCCCCCCTCCACACACACACACACCACCACCACCACCACCCTCTTCTATAAAAAAAAAAAAAAAAAATCAGATCAACACACACACACACACACACACACACAACACACACACACACGTTTGTGAGCAGCCGCAGTTAACGAATCTGCAGACATTAAAAATATGCAAGTGTTTGCAATGAACCTGGAAAAACATACAAGAAAGTTTCTGTATACTTGCAACTTACTTGAATTGGCACAGGAGTATCGAAAACCCAGACATTATCACATCGTAATTTGTCCATTCATAAACCCCGTTGAAGAAGAAGAAGAAGAAAGAAAAGCCAAAGAAGCAAGCAGCGTGGTGCCCAAAAGAGAAGGGATGTGGTGGATGGGGGCGTGTCTTCTAAGTCAGTCTTCTCACTCATTCTTCGACTTGAAACTCCATGATGCGATGTTTAACACCTCCAAGATTACGTTCACACCTGCATCTGTTGATTTGATCGAATGCGCAAAAACGGCTGAACGGATTTGAAAGAAACTTGGTGGACAGACGGAATGCGGCCCAAGAACGAAGAGGTTCAGATTTTGGTGCGAATCTGTGGAGCGGATCCGGATCAAATGACCAATCCAGGGTTCGTTCGACCCTGGTGGGGTCAGCGCACTCCTGAGTGTCATCTATTTGCGACTGTGACTGTTCTTAATCCAACAATTCAGGTAGCCGTGCTCAGTTTTCGGGGTGATGTTTGAATACGATGCAAATGAGCGTGGGTGCATTGTTTGATGTGTGTGTGTGTGTGTGTGTGTGTGTGTGTGTGTGTGTGTGTGTGTGTGTGTGTGTGCATTTCTGTTCATGTGTGTGTCCGCGTGCGCGCGTGTGTTCAAGTGTGTGTGTGTGCAAAGTTTTTTTTTTCATATGTGGGTGCGTACGAGCGAGTGTGTGTTTCTGTTCATGTGTGTGTGTATGTGTGTGCGCGCGCATGCGTGTGCCAGTGTGCACGCGCATGCGTGCCGGCTGTGTGTGTGTGTGTGTGTGTGTGTTGCGCGCGCGTGCGTGTACATATGCATGTGTGTGCGTGTGCCGTGCATGTTTGCCTATGTACGTGAGTGTTCATATGGCATGCATGTGTTCATATGTGTGTGTATGTGGACACGTGCGTGTGTGCTTGCCAGTGTGTCTGTATGTGATCCATCCCACCGGCACGCAATGGCCAGCTGTTCTACAAAGGATGCTACGCAAGGTGCTCGTCTTGTTTGTTGTTGTTCAGGGCATGCGTTCAAACAAGGAACCTCAGATCAAGTCTAACAATCCGAAGGACTTGAAGAGATCCAGTCTGTTCAGATGTAGAGTCTGTAAATAACATCTCTAATCAGCCCGTCACGTGTGGATGATAGGACTATGGTGGATCCTAGATACATGGCTGCCAACTCTCTGGAATCATAATTCGCCAGTAAGGGGATGAAGGTAGCTTTTGACTGAAAACATTTAAAACCCCTTTGTATCTCAGTTGACAAATGTAAGGTCTAGAAGGAAAATACATTTTCCATATAAATGCATTACTGCCAACATCCACATTATATTGCTTGCGATTTACTTCACAAGACTTCATCACCCCTTCTCAAAAATGACCCCTCAAAGTCCACATTTTTTTAACAAAGTTCTGAAATTTTGTTTTTTCTTTTCTTTTCTTCTTTGTTTGAATGCCTCCGACCATTTTAGTAACCAAAATCGTGATTCCACCTTATGTGCACAACCCGAATTAATAAAATTATCACCTGATCTCTTGATATCAATTTAAAACAAGTAGAGATTAGGAAATTTGTGTCTGCCGAATAACATGAGTAACGCATTAACAATAAGTCACAATTTATAAATGTTATGTCAATAGAATGCGTCTAGTCACAGAGAAATGAAATAGATGTGTGTGTGTGTGTGTGTGTGTGTGTGTGAGTGCATGTGATGGGAGAGGGAAGGGGGTGAATGCGAGGGTGAGACAATATGGAGATGAGTGGGGTGGGTGGGTGGATAGGGGAGGGTGACGAGGGGTAGGGGTTTCAGAGAGAAAAATGTCCTGAGTTGGGTTGGTCACCGTTGTTTTTGACCGACTGTTTGTTTGTCTGTTTACCTTACTTTATTATTTTTCTTTCCTACATTAACAGCGCTGTATTCATTCTAATAGCACTGTTTATGTACAACGTACAGTGAATGCTATGTTATTTGTCGCGCTTTTATTCCCTTTCTCATATTGGTTGTGACTTATATTGTGTATGGTGGAATGATTCTGTACATGTCATGGCGATTGTTAATGTAAAACTTTTTGTTTCAAAGAAAAGAACCTTCTCAGCAACGAGAAAAAAAAAAAAAAATAATATAATAAATATATCCACCATAAAAAAAAATCATCTTTGATCAACTCTGAAATAACTAGAATTCTTTCCTCCCGTCATAAACAGTCTCTGTGGATGATGTGATCATTACTGACAGGATTGACAATAAAAAATTTAAAAAAAAAAAAACAATATTTATGAGTGACAGATTGGTGCGATAAAACCATGTGTCGTTCGTCATCAGTACTCGAACGGTGCTTTTAACTGTCAAAGAAAATAACAGTAGACAGGGTAAAACCCAGCTGCTGGGGCTGATGATTTCGTCCACAGAGGGGGAGGCAAGTTAGGAGAGAGAGAATGGCGAGTGAAGAGGGATCCGATCATTGTCCATACAGCATGCAGTTAGTGCTCATCAAAGAATGCGCGGCAACATGTTGTTTTTTTTTCCGCGTATGCTGGCTGATACTCCTGTGAACACTCCCTGTATAGACAGGCAAGGATCCCATCCACCCAACAAAGGGTGTGGAGTTTTGTTGTGTATGACCGTTTTTTATCCTGCCATTTGAGGCAGCCATACTCTAACTTCGGCATGCTATGTATTTAATGTGTCATCCATACCAATGGCCAAAATTCTCTTCAGAGATGTTATGTGTGCGTTCACACACAGAACCTTGGTTTATAGTCTCATTCGAAGGATTGCATGGGAAATGGAGTCAGAACCAATGTTAACTCCGAGGGAAAAATCCTCCTGTACCGAAACGGCCTGACGGAGATTTGAACCCGCAACCTCAGGATCACCAAGATCACAAGTCCGGCGGTCTACCACTGAGCTATTCCGACCCCGAACAGCAACATGGTAATTATCAACATTCTTAAAAAAAAATCCATTTTGATAGAGAAGGGGAAAGGGTGGAGCAAGCGACGTTCACAGAAGAGAGGAAAAAAGATTTTTCCAGCATCAATTAAAAGTTTGTTTCTTCTTCTCTGAGCTGATATTTATGTACACATACCTCCACTTTCATGCAAATACATGAAGACATCTTGTACGTCGGATGAACTCCCATAAATTGAGTGGAGATAGAGGAGGGACATGTTAAATGCCTTAACTTCTCTTGGAAGGTCAGTGTTATAATGAGCAGTGCCTTACTGCTTTGCCTTTCTTTCTACATAACAGAAACAGTACAATTTTTTATGCTGGGAGAACTGGAGCATTCATGTGTGGGAACAGACCTGGTAACCACATCTGATCATGCTGTACTATCTGGATAGAGCAACCACTCCATTACCCCATTCCACACACACCACCGACACACTCACAGTATATGCATTAATTCATTGTTTGACCTACACACACGCACATCATTCCTTGTCGTCAAGCTGCCCTAAACAAACACTTTGGCACAGTTCCATATATCTTTTATTCAAGTCGACATTGTTACAAAATACTCAAAACGGAAACATGGAAATGTACAACAATTTTCCACATTACAAATCTTAGTTCTCGCATGGTCATTTTTGTGTACAGTCATGAATGAAGTGGCAATGAATGCAAGTATCTACACATGTTGACGGTATGTAAAATACAAAAAATATTGATCACACTGATCACAACAAATACCACATTGCTGCAAGAACATTCCCCCCAGCCTCCCTACCCCTTCCTTTCACATACAAACAAGGCAAGAAATGAGGAACAGGCAGTTGTAAAAGCAAACCGAAATTCACCAAGTACGTCGACTGCAATAATAATGTACTAAAAATCTCATCAATTCTCTTGCACTCTTCTTCAAAATGTAATAAATTTTAAAAAAGGGGAAGAGGGGGAGGGGTGTAGAACCCTGACAGCTTTGTTTTTCCTTTTCACGGTGACCAGTAGCAGAGGGAAAGATGGATGACACGGCATCAGACCAAGCAAAATTCAGACACAACACGGTTCAGGATTCAGTCTTCGTTGAAATGGAATTTAAGAGATCTTTGAATGAACAAAAGAGAAAAGGTCACTGTACAGTTTCATAAAGGTTGACGCTGAACATCGAACTAACACACTCACACTTTGAACCATCTCACTCACACTGCCTGCCATTTTCTCCATGTTCAGCCTTAACACCCACAATGGTTTGAGAATGGAAAGTATGGACCCAATAACAACCAGGACCAGGACTAAGATGAAAAAACAGGGCAATTTCAATTATCTCTCAGAATCCAAGGAGCGATACCAACACTGCAAGACTCCAAGCAAGGAGACTTCTTCCGTTTCTAGACCGTTGCTCTGCCTCCGACTCAAAATTCACACATCGTAATTATGTTTGACATTGTTAACTCTTTAAGGATGGCACTTTAATGTTTTTGTTTTCAAAACCTGTTCAAGCTTTTGTACTTATCAAATCATACAGTTAGACGTAAAAAAAAAAAGAAAAGAAAAGAAAAGAAAAAAAAACAACACCCATTCTCCCTAGACAAAGACAAGAACCTGTCTCTTCCTGACAAACAAAATTCAAGACTCAACAGTTAAGTTACTCTAATGACATCCTTTAAAAAAAACAACACACACTTCCTAAGGCTTCATGGCTCGTCACAGCCAGAAATTCTACACTGCCGAGATCATAGAGTGAACCTGCCACAAAATGTTGCACAAAGGAGCCTAATAAGCCAAACAATAATAAATAACCTCAGCAGAGGAAGTGGATACACCACCCATGTGACATCCACCACACACCAGCCTCTCAGACCATTCCCACTACAGGCTAACAGAGATTTCACACAGGTAAAAAAAAAAAAAAAAATTCCCTACCTGTCTTACCTCAACACAAAGACAGCAGTGGTGGCAACAACGGCTCATGAACAAACTATGAAAGCAGAGTTGGTGTTCGTCTTACAGATGTCACGCTCTGTTGAATTAATTTAAGAAAACACTGGACTAGAACAAGGGCGAACAAGTTGCCTCCTCACAGTCATGAATAAGACAGGTTGCCCCCTAAGGTTAACTTGTACAAAAATGATTTGCAGATACAGGGAATGGTTATACTTTTCACCTACATTTCAACGCTGAAAAAAAAAAAAAAAAAAATCGTCTGTAAACCGAGGTGACGAGATTTAACATCCTCCCTGCATTCACTTTCCCTCCCCCTTCATATAAAAAAAAAAGAAAAAAAAAAAAAAAAAGAAAGAAGCCTGCTGCAAGTCCACAATGAAGAAGAAACAATGGTCATCAACCGTTCCCTCAGGACCCAAACAACACAAATGTTATTGCGACCAGTACAGACCCCATGGATTTGGTTCTTTCGACACTGACAGTGTATAGTGCACATCTGACAGAGACACGACGCAGATCAGGTCACGGTGAGCGAGGCCTGAAAGGACTGAAGCGCAATGACCGAGGCAATGACGGGGGCTGCATCTAGTCTAACACAATGGTTTCCTTCTTATCACCCTGGGCACTTGTTCCTGCACACACACACACACACACGGGCCATCAGCATCTGGATGTTAAAACACATCAAATAAATCCATCAGCAAGTAAATCCTGATCAGTAAGTCCATATCAGGGATAGGGAACAGAAAAAAAAAAGTCAAGTGAGAAACTAGAATCCCTCTGCAAAAAAAAAAAAAAAAAAAGAAAAGAAAGAAAAGCATGTTGTGACAAAGAGATTAAGGCACAGGCCTAGGAACTGGGAATAACAGCTGTGATGAGAACTGAACCGACGACTCCCAGCCAGGGGTCTACAGCACTAACCTCTTTGCCACAGCGACCGGTCAGTATGCAATATTGGTGGTCAATAGTTTTGTTGTTATCTTCTCATCTGAATCAATAAAATGCTCACATCCCTGGTAATTTTCAATAAACGCCAACTGGGATTTCACACTGAAGTGGCTAATGCACCGAGTTAAAAAAAATAAGACTTTGATCTTTCAGCTAATGTTTTCCATTCATCGTAAACAATCAAGCGTGAGTGTTCTGAAAAACTATAACTTGATCTTCCAGCCAATGCTTTCCATTCATCTTAAACAATCAAGCATGAGTGTTCTGAAAAAAATAAGACTTAGATCTTCCAACCAATGCTTTCTATTCATCTTAAACAATCAAGCAAGAATGTTCTGAAAAAATAAGACTTAGATCTTCCAACCAATGCTTTCCATTCATCTTAAACAATCAAGCAAGAATGTTCTGAAAAAATAAGACTTTGATCTTCCAACCAATGCTTTCCATTCATCTTAAACAATCAAACAAGAGTGTTCTGAAAAACTAAGACTGACTTGATCTTCCAGCCAATGCTTTCCATTCATCTTAAACAACAAACAAGAGTGTTCTGAAAAAACAAGACTTAGATCTTCCAACCAATGCTTTCCATTCATCTTAAACAATCAAACATGAATGTTCTGAAAAAATAAGACTTAGATCTTACAACCAATGCTTTCCATTCATCTTAAACAATCAAGCAAGAATGTTCTGAAAAAATAAGACTTAGATCTTCCAACCAATGCTTTCCATTCATCTTAAACAATCAAGCAAGAGTGTTCTTCCTTGGAATGAATGGGATGGGAGTAATGATACTGCAGGAGCTTGGGAAAAAGAAGAACAAAAAAAAATCGTCTTTTTCTCTGACAATAAGCCTTCCCAAAAGAGACCATTCCAATCAACACTCCTCTTCTTATCCATTTTGTTCCCTCTTTGCCAGATTTACCTTCTAGTGAAAACTTCTCACTCCGCATTTCCAGCAGTTCTTACAGAGAGGTAACTTATTCAATACTACACTGCTTTAGTGCATTAACATTTGTGCCAACACTCTGAAAAAAAAAAAAATGCTCAAAGAAGATGTACTTCCACTTCTACTATAATTTCCTCAAACTGAGCATACAAATATTCAAAGGCGTATGCTCACAAGAAAAAGAAAAAGATACATCAGATGGTGCAGGTAGGACCCAAGAAATACTGTCAACTGCCAAACAAACCAGCTGGGACCAGTCCTGCACCACCCTTCAAAGCACAGTGCAGGCTTCCAGGTGTGATGCAGGATTGCTCCCAGCTGGTTTGTTCAGCGGTTGAGGACAGCACTTCTCCCTCAAATTGAGAATACAAATGTTCAAGAGCATACGCTCACAAAATTGTTAATGTTTCTTTTAGCTTTGCTTGGGACAAAAAAAAAAAAAAAAAGAGGAAACAAATTTTCACGTGGAAGGTGGACCTCCAACTACGAGACATCCCGATTTTCCTGAATTTGAGCTTGCACACTGACCCTGTGTACCAATGAGCTCTGGTGGTGGGGTGGGGGAGGTGCGTACGTACCTGGCATGGGGGCGGGTGAGTTACGATGGGAAGAAGAGGGGCTGGGCTGAGTTGACAGACCGGTCTTCATGGGCAGCTGCTGGCCTGCACACAACCCAGTGGTACACATCCATTAGGCTGACGCTGTGCTGCTTGCTGTGTGTCAATCAAGTTGCAAAGTGAGGCGACTGCAGGCAGAAATCTAAATAAATTTTAAATGTTAGTGTTTGCGCACCACCAAAAAACGCAAACGAATCACAAGACAAAACATGACGCGTTTCGACCTCTTAGGTCTCCTTCAGGCAAGGTACCAACACTCAGGACAACGAAAATGAACGAGCAATCACTTATGAAGATAGGTGACTGCTCGTTCATTTTTGTTATCCTGAGTGTTGTGTAAATTGCCTGAAGAAGGTTATTGCTCATTCATTTTTGCTGTCCTGAGTGTTGTGTATCTTGCCTGAAGAAGACCTAAGAGGTCGAAACGTGTCGTGTTCTGTCTTGTGATTCGTTTACGTTTTTTGGTGGTGCGCTGTCACTGACATTTAAAATTTGTGTGTAAATCAGTCATAACAAAGTTGTGTGCTTTGACAGGGTTTTGTTGAGGAACCTAGCATGAAACATCTTTCAATTCACCACATGCATGAAACATGACCATCACTGCTGTACTAGCTTATCACATGCTGCTTTTGTCTAGAAAGCTGCAATTTAATGATTTTAACCGTCCAAACTTCCAAGCCTTTGATGTGCATTGTACAGCCTCTCTGACGCATCCGTACCAATGCACTTGCACATGGATACCCATTCAACATGCTCGACGATGTAACAGCTGAGTATTTATCACATATTTTGAGAACTAGACATGAATAAGGACAAAGTAGAAGCAGTGTTAAACTACAAACTTGCTTTCCTCTCCTCTCAAGCATGCAAACTGGCTGTATGGTAGGTGGAAAGAGGAATGGGTGGTAAAAAAACACACACACATACATATCCACTTACAACTGCAGAGCAAAACCCATGATGAGAACAATCAGAAATAAAAACAAATAAATAACAAACGGCAATATCATAAAATATTTCTGAAGATTCCACAAAAAATTCCAAAAACAAAAGCATTTGTTTGGCTTCATATAATATGCTGCTTTTTGCACACTTGCACCGAACACGCAGCAATTTCACTTATTTTTGATCTAATTCAATTCAGGCAAACTTTCCAAAACAGGAGTACATGCAAACTTTCCAAAACAGGAGTACATGAAATTGTCTACCATAGTTCTTTTCAACTTAGCTTTTCTATTACATATTTATGAAATCTCTGCAACAAGAGAATAGGAATTGGTGGTATGTGTTGTCTCTGTCTCTCTCTGCCTTCTTCTCTGTGTGGTATGTGTTGTCTCTGTCTCTCTCTGTCTCTTTCTTCTGTGGTGTATGTGTTTGTCTCTGTCTCTTTCTTCTGTCTGTCTCTCTCTCTCTCTCTCTCTCACACACACACACACCACACACACACACACACACACAACACTCAATGGATGTTAGCAGCCAATGGATGAAACATAAAGCAACTGAAAAGTGGCAAACTTTAGTTAGGAAAAAAAAAAATGAACCCCCCCCCCCCCCCCCCAAAGAAGAATGGCATAAGAAATTCAACTTGAAGGTATCAAATGCAAATAAGAGATGGTAAGTGAACTTGGGAATGTGAGAAGAAAGTATTCAACAAAACAACAAAAGCACAATTTCAATGAAAAGCAAAGCAACAAGAACCAAAACTGCCCAAAACCAAAAAGACGGTGCGGAGAACAGAACAGAACAGACCAGCCGTCCTAACAGCCTGTGTACACACCATGCTGCAGGACCCTGCTCACAACGACCACAGGATGTGGAAGCACCCCCACCTGTAAGGCTGAAAAAACCTCGCCCAGTGGGGACCGTTAGCCTCACGCAATCCCCCCCAACACCAACCACACACCACAAGGCAACCACACTTTCCCTCAAGCCTACAGCGACGCATGCAAAAAGGGGATGTAACTCTATACAATGTGAGGAAATCACTTGTGATGGCAAGTGGAGGAGTTACTCGAGTTCAGTAAGTCCTCATAGCCTCATGCATGCCCCAACAGCAACCACACATCACAAAGGCAACCACAGCTTCCCTCAAGACTACAGCTACAGGGTTTCAGACCACATGCAAAAGGGGATGGAACTCTATACAACGTGAGGAAATCACTCCTGATGGCGAGTACAACGGTGACTTGAGTTTATTATGTGCTGCTTTGCAAGAGAACAATTTCAGACTGCCAGTCGGCTCTGTGTATGTGCGTGTGTGTGTGTGTGTGTGTGTGTGTGTGTGTGTGTGTGTGTGTGTGTGTGTGTGTGTGTGTGAGTGTGTTTCTGTGTGTGTGTGTGTGTGTGTGCATGCGCACATGCATGTGTGTGTGCGAGTGCAGAAGAAATTCTTGCATGAAACCACATGGGAAACATTAGTTTCCTGCTGTCACTGTTGCGAAGGTTAACTATACGTTCATTTCTTTTTATTCACAGGCTGATCAAACTGGCTTCTCCACACACCAGACTTCTGATACTGGATTTGCATCTGATGAATTTAGAACTTTTACTGAAGAGGTATGATCAAATCCAATTGATACCGCCAATTTGTTTATTTCTCTTCTTGTTTTGTTTTTGTTTTTTTCGCTTTTATTCCAGCTCATATCCATTCATAACAGCAAGTGATTTATCAGCATGTATCCGTTATGACAGAGTAATAATGATAGAGGATCGTCCAAGATTAAGGACAACTCAGTGGCCTGAATGGCGAAACAATAACAACAGCTCAAAAAAGCAGTATTTGGACTGCTAAGTACGAGGACAAAGAGTAATGGGTGCATACCTGAAGCTTATTTGCAAAATCACCTGTTGATTAAAAAAACGTGAATTTTTTTTCTTTTTAACACATAATTTCTTTTCTTTTTTCTTGTTCTTCCCTTTCCTTCTGTCCTTCTATGCAAACTTCTAGTATTATCCTTGCATACTTATTTTTGTTTCATTTCAAGGATGGTTTCCAGGAGATGTCGGGACCTATCTCTCTTTCTTCCTTTTCTTTTTTTGTTATCTTTCTGTTACATATGGAGAGAAAGTGTCACTACACCAAACATTAGCACATAAATAAACCCCGACGCTCTGTATCAAACACCAAAGCATTAAAGTCAGTAAGAGAATGTCCATTAGAAGCAATACAACATACAGACTTGCATGGTACACGAGAGTTGTAAAAAAAAAAAAACAAAAAAAAAACACACACACACAAATAATTTCAACAATAAAAAAAATTTGAAGAATATGACAAAATGATATGATCAATCCTGAATCCCAATCTGACAAATTTGCTGGATCTCAGCAGCAGTCACATTCATGACCCATCCTCGATCCCAAACTAACAAGTACGTGTATGTCAAAACAGGTCGCAGTCACGATACTTCCTTAAAACCCAACAAACAGATCCAGCTCAACATCCCAAACTCCCACACATACAAACCAAACCAACCACCGTCACTTCCACAATCAAGGTCACATCCAGTACTCTCACCTGACCCTGACGGTATCTGCGCTCCAGCCATGACAGCGGCAGCTCCGGGCAGCTGGTTGGGGTTGACGAGGCGGTTGAGGATGTTACGCTCCGACATCTGGAGGCGCTGGGTGACGGGGGGCACGCGGGCCAGGGTGGCCGGGAGACGAGCCACATCCTGCTTCATGTCGCTGAGCAGTTCCTCCAGCTGGTTCAGCACTGTGGGGTCAAAGGCTAAAAGGTCAGCGTGAACATCACGACACTCACTGAGTAAAGGTAACACTAAGCAGGAAGAAACTCTAGGGAGAGCTTGACAGCAGAAAGTCTTCAGAGAAGAAACCCCCCTCATCAAGTGTTTCAGCCCTGAACTCCTTACACTCTTAGGGGGCCGGGCCGCATCCAGGTCACGACTCCCAGATGCCCTTCCACTGCCAACTTCCTTTTTCGTTCTTTTTTTTTTTTTTCCCTCCTGGCACTGCCGGGATTCAAACCTGCAACTTTTGGATAGATGGATGTCTCAAGGCGTGCCTTTTTCAGACCGATGTATTACCCCACTACTAACAGGACACCTGTTCTAAGCTGGGAAACGTAAGCCTTATGAAGTTCACTACTGTTCCTCCTCGACCAGCTCAGGCTGGAACTCTTTTCGGCTGTCTCTGCCATTTCCTTCAGGGTTCTATCATAACAATCAGAATGATAACCTGGAGGGCATTTGGGAGAGTTCAGATCTCAAAATCGTACGAAACCATGATCTGCCCATCCAGGCAAATGCAAACCAAAATTTGATGGGTCTGCCCTTTGGCCTCACTCCATCTTTTCCACCGAGTTTTGATAAAACCGGTTCTGTGGTTTTTGCATAATGTTGGCTGAATGATTGTGAACTGATCCTGGATCTGTCTTCGACCAGGATCTGCACCAACGTTTCATGGCACCATCCTTGGGCACCTTCCGTCTTTCCACCATTGGAAACAGTTACCTTTTGGCGTTATCATGTTAATGGACAGACAGACAGAGCAACTGACACAGGTGTAAAATCATCTCATTGGTGGAAGAAATAAAAACAGCATATAAAAGGACCGCAAACTGCATATGAGTTGACCTCTGCCCCACAAAGAAAAAGACCATTCAGATCAAGCGTGTACACATTCAAAAACATTCCCCAAAGTATGTATACATTCACAAGAACTGTTTGCATTCACATTTAAGTCTGCTAACATTCACACAAAACATGTCCAAACTGACACAACGCGTCGCAAATTCATTCGTAAGTCTTCACACAATACCCAAAGATTTTGCCAGAGAATGTCCACATTCCCACAAAGTATGTCTAAGTTCACATTCACACAAATGTGCATGTTCACAAACTTTCACACTCAAAATATCCACATTTTCAAAAAGTATGTCCATATTCAAACAAAGTATGTCCATGATCACACAAGATATATTTATACAGTTCACTCACAAACGTTCAGAAAAATCTATATCCACATTCACATCCCAATAAAAGAACACTCATTCTCTCTGCGCTTCTGACTCCGCCACCAGCTTGCCCCCCCCCCCCCCCCCCCCACCCCACCCCCACCCCCCCACACACACTGCTGACAATGTGTTCTGACCTTTATGAAGCACAGCATTGGCAGGTTTGTTCCCACCCAGAGACTCCTTCGACAGATGCTGGTGACTCTCAGCAAGGCACTCCAATTCAGCAAATCTGTACAACCACAACCCACACTACAGCAACACTAACCCCAAATGCACATCATCTGCTCTCACTAAAATGACTAAACAAGAGCACTACAGTGTGAAGTAACAATGCTCCGAGTCACTACAACTGTACAGTATAATACTTGGTGAGTAAATCATAAGTGACTTGACAAGCAATGGATTTTTTACCTGGCATGCAAACTTCTTTATGATTTTTTTTTTTTTTTTAAACCAGGCATTAAAATTTCATCATTAACCTCAGGTCATGTCACACACACTTTCTGAGGACAGAACAAACTGAAAATTCTTAAGCCTCCAACAATGGTCTTACTTTTTGCTTTGTTGTATTCAAGAACAGGAGGTACACTGTACTAGACATAATTAACAGCCAGGGAGAAGAAAAAAGAAAAAAAAAACTCTGCAAACACCATCGTGACTGCATTTCTGCAAATGCAAAGCAGCCCTGCAGGACCACATCTGCCACAATGAAAGCAGTGAAAACAGGTTCTAATAAAAACTTCAGAAAGCTCTTGAGGGATGTTACTGAATTCTAAACACCCCATGAAAAAGAACTCCAGCCGGATGTTATAAGATTCTCAACACCCAATGAAAAATAAAAGGGATGTTATTAAATTCTAAATACCCAATGAAAAATAAAGGCCATTAAAAAAAAAAAAAAAAATGCTTCAGAGGACAGGTGAGTGCAGGTGTGTGGCACTGACCTGGCGTTGAGAGCCATGGCAGGGTGGGCAGGGTCCTGGGTCAGGTTCAGGTAGGCCGCCCGTCTCAGCTGTTCTTCTATCACCAGCGCTTGTTCCAACAACTGATCACACACACACACCGATCGTTTAGCTTTAGAATTTGTGATTAAAACATACACCAGTGTGCATCTGTCTCTCCCTCAATGATCACCCAAAAATCATTAGAACTATGGCTAATGTTTGTGCAGTTGAAGAGAGGAGGAAGGAAGGGTGAAGTGTAGGTATGTTCGTGTCTGTGTAAATGTGCTTGTGTTTAAATAAAAAAAGGAAAAGAAAATGGACAAAAGGACTGATCAATGACCATCTTTCAGGCACACTTGTGTCGAACTATATCATACATATGCTACTCATACATATGCTACTCAATAAGTAACTGATAGAATTTTGACTGTAACAAAAAAAACAGAAGAGAATCTGGACTTGTCCAGACCAACAAGAAAGCCTGACCTCACTTACTTTTAAATATGCATCTACTTTCTTAAATCATCAATTCATTAAATCATTCACTTCTCTAAGTAGTTTTATAGTTCATCCCTTCTTTACACGAATCATTAAATGATTAATTCTAAATCACCAAACCACCTGCACAAGACGCAAGTAGGGCTTCAATCCAGAACACAGCTAACCATCTACTGTCACCGCACCTACCTTGAACCGCCGTGCCAAGAACTTGTTCTTGATTTCCAGGAAGTTGCCCTTGCCCTGCTCGCTGATGAAGGGTTCATTGATGATCTGGAACCGCAGGTCATTCTGGATGTCCTGCCAGCGCCCATAACCATGACTACCGCAAGGTCAAGGCCAACCAACGGATCCCAGAGATAGAAAAAACAAGCGCACACTACACAATGTTGGTGAAAACTATTTCTGCATATACTTATGGATAAAAAAGATGTTATTGTTCAGAAGAAATGAGTATTATGGAATAAATCTATGTCTGTAATAAACTGGAAAAAAAAGATAAACTACACACACACATGCATGCACACACATATAAATAATATAAATAGGCAACAAATGACTGATATATGAATGCATGCACAGGCTACACACACACACACACACACACACGGCACACTCATCAGCATCAACAAAACAGGAAAGGATACGTAGACAATTCCAGTCAAGAGCCAGTAGTCATGGCGACGATGCCACACCTCATGCTCGCGACCAATCTGCAGTGCCCTCTGCTCATTGGCCCACAGGGTGTGTAGCTCGGTGAACCCGCCATCGGCAATGTTGAACATGAACTTCTGCGATGTCTCGTCCTCCTTCTTCTCCCCATCCTTCTCACCCTCCTTCTTGTCCCCTTCCTTCTTAATGCCGTCCTTGTTGTCCTCCTCTTTCCCCTCATCTTTCTTTTCACTGCTCTTTTTCTCTTCGTCTTTCTTCTCCTCTGTCTTGTCTTTGTCTTTGCTGTCCGTGTCTTCTGCTTTTTCTTCCTTGACCTCTGTTCTCTTCTCAGCGTCGTCTTTCTTCTCTTCGGCTTCTCCTTCTGGTTTCTTCTCTTCATCTTTCTTGTCTTCTTCCTCGGCTTTTTCCGTCTTTTCTTTCTCTTCTTCGTCTTTGTTGTCCTTCTCTTTAGCCTCTGCGTCCTTGTTATCTTTCTCTTCTGTAAGAAGAAACAGCAAAATGTGAAAGACAATTACACAAAATGATTTCGAATGTATATATACACAAAGCTTTTTCTCCCTCACATACACATGCACAGATAATTTTTTGTCACAGTAGTACACACATGCCATATAAGCAAGCTTCACTGACAACTCCTACAGCACATACATGCTCTTATACATCGATTACTCCATATCATTGATTGGTTTATCTTTGATCCATTCTTTCCCAGCTGGCACGCTTTTGGGAAATTCTTCAGCTTCTACCTTTCTCTCTCTCTCTCTCTCTATGTCATTCATGCAGACTTCCAAACAAAAAAATCTGAAAACTTTTGAAGCGTTTTTAAAGACCCTTTAATATAAAATTAAAGGACTCAACCACAGAAAATATAAGCCTTTATTCTTATACTTCAGTGGTTTCACATAGTCACTTCAGCAGAGTTCAGGTAAGTCGCAGCAGACGGTAGGGAGGTGGACACTTCTGGCAGATACAAAAATGAACTTAGATTTTGTTAAATGCTTATTAATTGTCATTTTAGTTTTGATCTAAAAGCACACAAATCCAAAATTTTAAGGAATTTTTCAGTCCCTAAAAAAGGGGTCCTCAAAACTCAAAAACCTTCAGGAACTTGCATGGACTTGTATGAATCACGCCCCCTCAACATACACATACACCCAAACTTCCATAATCCTCCCCCCCCCGCCCCAAATCTTCCCATCCCCACAGCGTATTCCTTACCTTCTTTTTCTTTCTCGTCCCCATCTTTCTCCGTCTTTTTCTCAGCGTCCGTCTCCATAGGTTCCTCCTTCTTCTCTTCCGCCTTGTCCTCGCTCTTCTTCTCCTCCTCCTCGACCTCCATCTTCTCTTCTTTCTTCTCGTCTTCTCCCTCTTTCCCTGCCTCCTCCGCCTTTGAAGCCTGAGGAAGCACACACATACACAGGTACATGTAGCCTTCTCATAGCTTTGAAAACGTGTTAGCAGGCTCAGCAAATAAATAATAAATCATATCCTTCATATGGGGCACCAGTTTCTTTTCAAAAGAGAGTTTGTGGAAATGATTTATCTACACACACACGCAAAACCTTTTCGAACAATGGGGGAATTCCCGTGTCAAGGTGGTGGTGGTGGGTACGTAAAAAAAAACCTTAAAATAATACAGATAAAAGAGTTTAAGAAATTTTTATGTTTATGAAATAACTGGATCACCTACTCCTATTGGAAAACTCCAAACAGGATTCCTAAAACATCTTCTATAGCTGGCACAGCTAAAATAAACCAAAAAAAAAAAAAAAAATATCAGAAACCACACAAACTTCCTACCTCCTTCTCTTCCACCTTCTGCTCCTCCTCCTCTGATTTCTTCTCTCCTTCTCCCTTCTCCTCCTTCTTCTCTTGTTCGTCCTTCTCTTCTTTCTTCTCCTCTTCTTTCTCCTCTCCTTCCTTCTTGCTGTCGGCTTCCTTCTTTTCCTCTTCCTCCGCTGCCTCCTTCTTCACTTCCGCTCCTTCCTTCGGTTCTTCCTTCACGGCTCCGTCCTTCCCAGAAGCCTCCTCTGCAGGCTCCGTCTTGACCTCCTTGGAGTCCTTGGAGGCAGCGTCTGCCTTGGCGTCCTTCTCTTTATCTTGCTTACCCGCTTCAGTTTTGGGGCTGGCGGCTTTGGTCGATTCCTTCTTCAGTTTTTCAATGGCATCCAGGGCTTTCATGTACGGCATACTGTGCGTTCCATTGATGGCCTCGAATTCCTGGACCTGCAAGGTATGGTAAGGTAATGTTGCTTATAGCCCAGCTGACCGCAAAGGGCCATATCAGGGCTGTCACCACGCTGAAGTCAACTCACAAGTCAGTCATTCACACAACTCTTTAAAATACTTCTTCTAAAAACCCACCCAAAAATTTGTTCAAAATCTTTCCACTATAAAATCTCAGATCCAATGAAAAATGTTAATCTCTTTCAAAATCCTGGACCAGCAACCAGCAGTACAATTAGTTTCTCTCTTTTCGTCTTTGTGTAGGTTTATATGAAACAGGAAGGGAAAAAGGAAGACAAGGATAGAAGGTGGGGGTACAGGAGAAGAGGAGGGAGGGAGGTGGGAGATAGGTGGATGGAGAGAGAGAGTGAGAAAAAGGGCAAGGAAGGAGTGGGAGGTGTGTGTGTGTGTGTGGCGGGGGGGGGGGGAGGAAGGAGAGTCAGTTAAACTATTCAGACATTTTGCATCCAGTTTCTGTACTTCAGAGCCCATGAAACTGAAATGTTTAGCATTCAATATCCGACTGTTAACCAAAACTTATCAAAATGGCTTACCCCCGTGATCTGTGCACACATAACTGGAATGTTTGCTTGGCTTTAAAGTGAAAACGAAAATTTCATGTATTATTAAAGACACTACTCATGCACTAAAATCATGTCTCTCGCAAGACTTTACACTGATTATACAATCTAACAAAAGAATCTCTGCCCCTTTCCCCCAACCCAAAAGATCCGCTACCTCCAGCATAGTTTTACAAAACAAGTCAATAGGCAAATCAAAGACGCACTATCATTTCTCTTTACTTCAATACTCCAAAAAGGAAAGGGCCAAACCTTTTTCCTGACTAGCGACATGATTCCAATCCTGGTCAGGACGTGTTGCCGTGACAGCCCTTCCCGAGGCACGCCATCGGCAAAGGTCTCAGCATTGTCCGCCCCTGGCTCACACAAATGGCGCATAAAGAGCGAGACATAGGCCTTGAAGACCTTCTCCGTCTTGCCCTTGAGGTCGCGCACCAGCCTGAAATCATAGGGACTGTTGCAAGTTTCATACCTCAATGTAATTCAGGGGGGGGTGGAGAGGTCAGTCTCCTGGCAATACCTAGCACCTGGCATATCTTGTGTTTTTCTTTCTATTTTCTTTGCTTCTAAATGTAATGTCTGACCACTAGAAAACATGGAGATCATCAGTAAGGGATAGGGAAATGGAATATAGTGTGTAAGTATGTGTATATGCGTGAGGGGACAGGAGGGGGTGTGTGTGTGTGTGTGTGTGTGTGTGTGTGTGTGTGTGTGTGTGTGTGTGTGTGTGTTTTCTAAAACTTACATTATGCTTCTTATCCACTTGTATTAGACAATCTGTGTCAGGTTTTAATTTGATACCAAATCTTGAAGTCACAATATTCACTAGTTACCAAAAAAAAAAAAACTTTTAACATTTCATTCTACGATATGTTCAAACAACTCAAAACATCAAATTTTACGATCATATGCAACTTTAGAATATGTGCAAAGTTTTCCATTCTGAAATATTGAAAGCACAATAAAAGCAGTCACTAATGACCCTTCCAATTAACACCCCCCCCCCCCCCCACTTCTGTAAAGACTTTAATTTTTCTCCACGTCCACAGACCAAGTCTCTTTCCTGTTCAACAGAACTAGTTTGTGGAGATTTCAGAGCTGCCAAACTCTGAAGAGACTTTACAGGACTGGTTTTCTTTTAAATTGAGCGGAATTTCTGATAGTTGAGAGAAACACAAATGCTATCGCACCCAAAACAAAACAATGACATTCCAGACGCTTCCTTTTCTTTCCTTCTGTCAAGTGCTTTCATTGAATCACTCTCTGCCAACACACTGTTGTTCTTTTACATTTTTTGAAGTACACCATCACTCTGTTTCATTTATGACTTGGCCCATTTTTGCACTTCAGAACCATCTGAGCCAGTGTGGTGTCATGGCCCAAGGTGCGACGAAAAGTTGTAAGGTTCTTCCTGATGCGGCTGAACACTTTCACAGGCTGAACTGCTGACTAAGATCAGCAGCACTCCCATCATGACAGAAGAAAGCTACCTGAATCTGCAATTCCATTCTAAATTCTTTTTCTTCTTTTCTGCCTCAGGGTTAATCGGTCTAGCAGGCCGTTTTGAAATAATGGCAACAGAGGAAGCTGAACCAGACGTAAGTTTCCAAATAGCTCTTTGGCTATACAAACGGCAGATGTGCAGACTGCAATTAAGCAAACTTTTTGTTTCCCCATGAGCAGAACTAATATAACTTCAAGTGGAATAGTGGAATGACTAGCATTTAACCACAATAAATTCCGCCAAAAGCAGGATGGTTGGTAGCCTTTCTCCCCTTTCCGTTACTATTTAATGATAGGTTGTTGCATTTGTATCAAGATGCATTAACAAAAAAAAATCATGCTTAGGCAAGGGAGAGATGTTACAGAGCAGCCTCCATCAGAAAAGACAACGGACTCAATCATAAATGAACACAATATTTTCACATTGATGATAATGATCATCCAGCCTTGGGATCATGTTCTTTTTTTTCCTGGAAATGGTCTTAAGATAAACCTTTAGAGCTTTTTCCCCCAGCTACTTGATGTTTCATGAAAGCCAACAGATGTTACAGAACAATGGTCAATAGGCTAGATTTTGTGCTTGGCTACCTTCAAGTCTGTTTGAAAATAAATGAACAATTCATTTTCAGCATTTAAGTACATGCATAGTGTGATAATGCAACCAAACAAAAGCTAAGTGCAATAAACTATGTCAAAGAAATATCACTGGCAGCTCTGAATAACCAAGATAAAAGATGACCTTCGAAGGGCACCAAAAAAAAAAAGTACACAAGTCAACATGGGAGTATTTATCTATAGCAATGACTCCAAGACTGGACTGCAATGTATACACAGAATGAAACACAGAATATCAAGTGAACACAACTGAAAACATAGAAAACTTAATAATCAGTACTATAAAGAGTGCAGCAACATAGAGATAAAACCACAGTGTATCCAACAAAAACACTGACATGAAAAATTTCACAGAAAGTAGCTTGCTATGAAAATGGTCTGAAATGTAGAGAACAGAGCACAATTCATTATCTGGAAACAGTTGACAATATGAAGGATGTCACAATCAGGAAATTCTCTGTAAATGGAGACTGCAACGTAGAAAACAAAGCATGCTACCGTCCAAAACTCAATGAACTGAAATGGGGAGTTTGTGTTATACTCCCTGTTTGGCTAGTATACTTACCATGTCAGACCATAGCATTCAACGGCAGTTAGCCAGCTCTGTCAGGCCGAATTTTTTCCGTGGCCAATGCAGTCATAAGACAGTCACGTGATGTCACCCCACTTCCGGCCCCGGAAGAAGCCAGTGTCAACTTCCTATAAGTCATTCAGCGAGGCCTGGTGTATGGTGACCCCGAGAACCTTGGCGCCAGAGGGGAAGGTAGGGAGGGAATTAGAGTCTGACATGGTAAGTATACTAGCCAAACAGGGAGTATAACACAAACTCCCCATTTTGGCGTCATATACTTTACCATGTCAGACCATAGCAGAATTTAAAGGAATCGGAGGAGGGCGAGCGCCCTAGTGGTTCTTGGGGTTGACCGATATGGCTGCATTGGCCGCCACAAAGGAAATCCCCTTAGACCCATCAGCTCTGGTCATGCGGATATCCCTCAGGTAAAAATTAATGAAGGGATTTTCCGAACGCCAGTAGGCTGCCTCCAGCAGGTGGCGCACGGGGACAGAGTACTGGAACGCTGTGGAAGTGGCCAGTGCTCTGACCTCGTGGGCCCTGGGTGATAGGACAGGGAGATCCTTGTACGCCTGAGCGTAGGTAGATCTCACCGTCTTGGAGAGCCACCTGGAGATAGTTCCCGCCGAGATATCTCTAGTATTGTTGGGGTTGAGGGAGATAAGGAGTCGTCTCTGGGAGGAGCGCCTGGGGCGTGTGCGTTCCCAGTAGTACCTGAGACACCTGGAGGGGCAAAGGTCCATGTCTCCATCTTTTTCTCCCTTTCCCAAGATGTCAGAACTCCGGAAGGAACTTGAGAGAGACTGAGCCGTCCCTGTGGAAGGCGATATCTGTGGGGTCACCGCTGAGGGCGTGAATCTCACTTCGTCTTCTGGCCGAGGCCAGGGCGAGGAGAAAGGTGGTCTTAAAGGAGAGGAGGTCAAAAGGAATAGAAGCAATGGGTTCAAAAGGGGTTTTTCTGAGGGCATCGAGGACCGTAAAAAGGTCCCAGAGGGGAATGCGCCTAGGGGACTGAGCTTCCCGTAGAGCAACTCCTCTAGACACCTCTCTGAGGAGAAAGTCATTGTCAAAAGAAGGGCCCCCCAGTTGACGAATGGTAGTGCAGATAGCTGATCTGTAGCCCCGAATGGAGCCAGCCGACAGTTTAAGGGAAGAGGATAGGTGGGAGAGGAAATTTCCTATTTGGATGTTGGAGGGGCAGTAATGGGGAACAGAGTTATCTGAGCACCAGGTTATCCATCTCTCCCAACGGTAGTTGTAGAGGGATTCGGTGCTGGCTCTGCGAGATGCCGAGGCGAAGTCCCGTAATCCCTGAGAGGCCCCTGCCCCGGCTAGTGTGTCTAGGACGGACTGGGGTCTCTCCGAGTGGGGGGTAGATGCAGATGTTCGCAGTTGGGCTGGCATAGAAGCCACGCGTGTAGGCGAAGCATCTTGGGATTGGAGTGAGGAAGACCTGACCGGGGTTGTCTCAGCATGTCCCAGCGAGGGCTGAGCCGGAGGGGGGGAACGTGGGTGAGGGACTTGGGGTCCGGGAACCAAGACTGGGTCGGCCACCATGGCGTTACGAGGATCAGCCTGGGTCTTTCCAGCCTTGCCTTCCTGATCACCTTGTGTAGGATGGGGAAGGGGGGAAAGGCATACGCCAGTAGGCCCGTCCCGGGGAGGGATAGTGCGTCGACTGCATCCGCCTGGGGATCTGGAACGGGAGAGACGTACAGGGGCAGGTGATGGTTGAAGCTGGTGGCAAACAGGTCGATCATGGGCACAAACCAATGGTTGCGCGACACCAGCGAAGGAGGGCCTCTGTTCTGAGGGAGAGGCCTATGGAGCGGGCCTCTCCCCCTTTGTTGACATAGCAAGCTACCGACGTATTGTCCGTGAGGAGGAGAACAAGTCGGTGCGCGACCTTGTGCTGGAGTTGGAGAAGGGCTAGCCTGACCGCTTCCAGCTCCCACTCCCCGAGGCGTGACTGTCCTCCACGTGGGCCCCCCAGCCCAAGTTGGAGGCGTCTGTATAAAGTTCCAGTGGTTGGGTTGGGTTGGGAGGGAGATGGGGACCCCGGTGGAGAGAGTGGCTGGAGTGAGCCGCTCCTCCGTCGCCGAAATGAACCAGTGTCCGAGGGGAATGACCTGGTCCCAGCGGTCGGAGGTCTGTGACAAACGTCGGCGGAACTCCCTCTGAAGTTGGCGTTTGGGGACCCGCCGCAGGGGAATGAGGGGAGACAGGGACTCCATCATTCCTAGGAGGGAGGACAGGGTTCTGGCCGAGGTGTGGGGTGCCTGTGACAGGCAGGAGATGAGGTCCACTATGCGTGCAGGCCTCTCCGGGGTCTGCCAGACGAACCGTAGGAATCGTCTGTGGGCCGGGTGAATCAGGATCTGAAAAATAGGCGTCCTTCAGGTCTACGGATGTGGCCCAGTCGCGATGATGGATGGAGTCTCGGATCTGGGTGGGGGTCTCCATCTTGAACTTGGTGGGCCTGAGGAACTTGTTGAGGGGCGAAAAATCTAGAATGGGCCTCCATCCTCCCGAGGCTTTTGGGATCACAAAGAGTAGAAGCCGGGGTTTGGGTGGGAAATCTCCGAGATGGCCCCTCTTTTGAGGAGGTCTTGGACTTCCGTGCGAAGAGCTTCTGCTTTGGCGGGGGAGGGTTCGTTGGGGGAGGGAGGGGGAGATAGCATGAGGGGGGGGACGCTCGTGGGCCCAAGGAAGGCGAAACCCTTCCTGTAGCACCGCCACTATCCAGGGGTGAGGCGTATGCGTCTCCACTGGTGGGCATGCCGGGAGAGGCTGCCCGCCAGGGGGGGCGAGGGTCTGGGCTGGTGGGTGGGGGATAGGGCGAGGGGGGGTGCTACCTGATCTAAGTCCCCCTCGGGCTGTCTCCCTAGTCAGCTCCGGGAGCGTGACTGTTGGCCTAACCGAAAATTTTGCTGATGGGGTTTTGGCTTAGGCCTTGGGAGAAGATTAGGTCGCTTGGCGGGCCGTGCGGTGCGGGAAGGCGATTGTCTGGGATAGGGTCTGTGCCTGGGGAAGGAACGAAGTGGGGGTCTAGCAGGGCGTGGCGGTGGCCTGGGCGCAAAGGACACAGCCTGCTTGCGTTCCTCAACTGCTTGTGCTATGACGTCAGCCGAGTAGTCGCCAAAGAGCGACTGGACCTGGCCCGGGATGCATCGCAGGGCTGCCTTAAGCGTCGGGGAGAGAGAGGTCCGCGCCAGCACGGCCTCTCTCGCGACCAACAAGCAGTTGAAGTGGCTTCTGGCTGCGCTGTCCGCCGCAGCCGAAAGGTGATGCGAAATCCTGTTAACTAGGTGTCGCATGAAAGGATCGCTGAACAAGCGAGGGTCAGGCTCTTGGTGCGCCTCAGAGCCCGGGTCCCCCGGTACTGGGATGGCACCATCGTCCTCCGGCCATAGAGCCTCCGCTCGCTGAAGGGGCATGTCCAAGTAGGTGTGTCCCGCCGTGGTGTGGAGGATGCCCATCCTGGCTACTCGGACCCATTCCTTTAGGTTCTTAAAGGAGATGGCGCCGGAAGTAGGGGGGGGCAGGTGGGGGATCAACCGACGGTCCGACTGGGAAATGCCCATCTCCCTGGTCACGGGATTGTCCGTAAACAAGGAGGCGACTGAGGGGTTCTTGGGTAGATTGGTCTAGATCTCTGGGCCGGGGGAGAGGGAGAGAAATTCGTCAGCGGGTGCGGCCTCTCTCCTAACGAGGTCTGGTCGCCACCGTTCTATCGTGCGGACATCGTACAATGAGGTGGGGGCTAGCTCCTCGTCATCGTCCGCCTCAGGGAGGTACTGGTCCTGAGAGGGTTCATAGCACCCGTCTTCAGGAGGTAAGTCGAGGGGTGCCTGTAGTGTGTCCCCGGTGGCCCTATAATCGGCGGCCGGGACATCGTCCTGCCGATAGGACAGCGCCCGAGGAGGGAGACCAAGGTCGACCCAGGTAAGTGAGGCCGGGTGCCACATTCGACCATGTAGCTGGTCGTGCTGGGTGTTGGCGTTAAGCCACTGGTCTCTCTCGGGGGCATAGAGCCACCGGTCCCCGGGGAGGTAAACGGGCTGTGGCGGCCCTGGGGAAAAACCATGGTAGGTAGGCCGCACTCAAGGTCTGACCAGCGCGTTGGGCGAATGCGTAGGTCAGACATCCGCCGAGTCGTAGCCACGAGACCCTCTTCTTCTTGTAGGCAGAAAGTCCCCGGGGAACCTGAATCACTGTTGGGGGGGGGCTTGAGAGGCCGTGGCCTGTCGTCCCCGTCCAGGTCTGTGCACTGCACCATACACGTCCTTGGAATGGGCCTGGGAGGGCCATAATGGTATGGAGGAGGATGCGGAAGTCGAGCCCCCAACCCGCGAAAGTGCGGATTGGTCAGGATGCGGTCCCGTGTTCCTCCCCCTGGAGGAATATGTCAGGTTACCCTTGGTCCCGCTGGTAGATCCTCCCCCCGGAGGAGCGGGACCGCGGACGTTGCCCAAATGGGGATCCGAAAGGTCGGTTCCCCAACGTCCAATACCCCTAGGGAAGAAGGTGACGTTCGATCGGGGTAGGTCGACCGTCCTTGTGCATGGGCACGGCCGGGCCCATGGCGCGGCGTGCCCGCACGCCCAGGATTATGGACACCACCGAGGTCGTGCGTCGGGGTGACCATAAGGCTGCTTCCGGAGTCGAAGCGCTCCTCGAGCTCAGGTGTTGGCTGCACCTGTGCCCGGTGGGGCCGAGCGCTATGAGTGCACGTATCAATTTGGGGGGAAAAAGAGATACGTGACTCATCAAGGCGAGTGACGGATGGTGATTCCATCCCAGATCCGTCACCCGTGCTGGTCCGCGGCTCGGCAAGGTGCCCCGGGGGCCGAGATTCGCGTGACTCAGCATGATAGTTAGAAGTCTCCGAGCGAGTCCGTAGGCTAGAGGGCAAGCTGGCCGATGGAGAAGGGGTGGGGGAGGGCGAATTCCGTTGGCTAGTCTTTGCTCGGCCGGGCCCCTTGAGGGGAGCCTTGCCATTAGACTTTCTGGGCAGCACCTTGAGGGGAGCTTTGCCCTTAGACTAGCAGGCAGATCAAATGAAAGGCATTTTGAAATGGTGGCCGCTTGCCTATCAGCCTTGGGACGCCGCGGTCGTGCGTCCGTCGGTTTGGTAGACGAGGAAGATCACGCGTCCCTTCCGCGGAGAAGTCGTCTCTGTCTACCCGAACCGTACGTTCATCAGTGCGAACGGATTGCTCCGAGATGGAATCGACCCGCGGGTTCTCCGGGAAATTGAGCGAACTCCGAGCAGTGGAGTGGCTCGACCCGGCGGTGTCCTTCACCATGTTGGGCACAGGTGGATAGAGCAAACCCGGAACACACGACCGCAAAGAGGAGACAAGGTGGCCGATCGAGAAAATCAATTAATCTCGATCGTCCGTGTGGTGTCGTGCAAAGTGCTCGAGAGATCGACTGAAAACTCGAACTACCCGTACACGCCACCGGTCGTGTGACTGGTATGGCTATTAATAGCAATCTCTACACGTGGAGTATCACTGTGTATAGGTGTGATAGTTCTTGGGCACTAAATCTTAATAAGCAGATCAGTGTCACACACCCTTACTCGAACACGTTCTACCTGTGAAGGGTAAAGAGTACAGGTGTGATAGTTATTGAGCCCTAAACCTTAATATGCGGAACCAGCACAAAATGCGTGCTGAACCCGAGGCTCGGCAATATGGTGGGGGAACACGACCGGCGAGCGGTGCCGACGATCGCGAGTAACAAAGTCGCGAGAGTGCCGGTAAAAGAGACAAATCTTTAATAAATACGCTCCCGAGAGTGCCGGTAAAAGAGACAAATCTTTTAATAAATACGCTCCCACCAAGAGCCTCACACGGCAAAAATACTCAGGGTCTAGTGCAAGCCGGAACCAGCACAAAATGCGTGCTGAACCCGAGGCTCGGCAATATGGTGGGGGAACACGACCGGCGAGCGGTGCCGACGATCGCGAGTAACAAAGTCGCGGGAGTGCCGGTAAAAGAGACAAATCTTTTAATAAATACGCTCCCGAGAGTGCCGGTAAAAGAGACAAATCTTTTGATAAATACGCTCCCACCAAGAGCCTCACATTTGCAAGCCACAACTGAATCAAGTATAGAACAAAACACAGCAAAGTTAACACAAAGGCAAGTATAGGCGAGACAGAGCACAAGACTTATCTTGCTTTGACGGCAGGCCGAAGATGAATGACTTATAGGAAGTTGACACTGGCTTCTTCCGGGGCCGGAAGTGGGGTGACATCACGTGACTGTCTTATGACTGCATTGGCCACGGAAAAAATTCGGCCTGACAGAGCTGGCTAACTGCCGTTGAATGCTATGGTCTGACATGGTAAAGTATATGACGCCAAAATCAAGTTATCTCAATTTCTGGTTAGCCCAATATTGCTGCAGGGAACGACCACCCAATCACTATGAGCTAACTAAAACTTCAGCATCTCCGTTTTCAGATCAACTGTACATGACTGTTATACAGAGTGAACAGAGGTGAACAGTGAACAGACATCAGAACACCAAGAGCTGTGGACATACCACTGGGAATTGAAAGCGTCCTGAGGAGGCATGCCCCAGCGCATCACAGCGTTCAGGAAGGCTTTCCTCTGTCTGGCGTTAAACCCAAGCACCTGCAAAACACACACACACACTTCCATCAATAGTCCATCTAGCAAGGTGAGGATATTTCTACTCCTCCAGTAAATAGCTCAAAGCATTTTTTTTTTTTTTTACCTCTAATGACACTATAAAACCCAACCATAGAGACAGGTTAAAACATACTACTAACATGGAGCCCTACAAACCTCTTCACTTACTGTAATACCCACACCGGCCAACTTTTGAGATCTTCATTTAGACATCCTGCTTCGAGATCCCAATCAGGGAAAGGTCATGCCCGTCTCCTGAGAGAGTTACCAGCAGGTACAATGCCTGCAGTCGCACCACTTTATTCAGCACATACTGAAAATACTGCTTTTGTACACTCGTATACAGAACGGACACAAGCCAGAGCTGCCTTCTTCCCCCACTTTCTTTTTTTTTTTTTTAAGTTTTCTACTTTTCAAACCTACAGATAGTTTAATAGTAATAAATGATGAAAAATTTCACTACATTTCACTAATTGCCATTACAAATTTTTTTATTAATTCATACAAATGATCAGAAATTAGTAATGGCTGACAGTTACGACAATGCATGCCCTGTCCAACAGGTGGCGTCACTATACATTATATACATAATTCATTCCCCACCTCTGCATCTACTGTTACAACAGCGTATATTGTGTGAGACAATTCGCATCCTTATACATTACATACATCACTCCTCCAACACCATTTCATCTTCTGCCACAACGCATGTCCTGTGTGACAGCTGGCATCCCTGGACAACAAACATCACCTCGCACACCCCTATTTACCTACTCTAACAATCCTGTATGTCCTGTCCAACATTACCTCTCACACTCCTATTTACCTACTCTTAACAATCCTGAACGTCCTGTCCAACATCACCTCTCACACCCCTATTTACCTACTCTAACAATCCTGTATGTCCTGTCCAACATTACCTCTCACACGCCTATTTACCTACTCTAACAATCCTGTCTGTCCTGTCCAACATTACCTCTCACCACCTGTTCATCTCCTGTAACAACATCCTGCATGACCATTCACACTCCTGAACAATTACACACATCACCGCTCACACCCTGATTTACCTACTCTAGCAATAATGTATGGCGTGTGCGACAGGTGGAACTCCTAAATACTTTACACACCACCCTTCACACACCTCTTCACCTACTGTAACAACAATGTGCTGGGGACAGCTGGCATCCCTGAACATTTACACACATCACCTCTCATCCGTCTTTAACTACTCTAAGAACAGTATATGTCATGTCCAACCGTGCCTTTAGGCCACAGAAACAGCTCTGCCTGCAGCCCCTAATAGAGTTGGTGAACTTCTCTGTGCGTCCCACTGACAAGGTCATGGTATTCAACACCCCACGACCTTCTGGAAGTCAGTCAGACAATCATAAAATTCCCCTCTCATTCTCTTCACAAATCTTCACACTAAAAAACAGCTGGACCTGCTCCAAAATATGATCAAACTACCAGATCATCACATCATGTCTCACCATTAGCGTCACATCTGAGACCCCTCAATTAAGACCCTGTGAATAAAAAGACTACCTGATGACCTTTCTCCACCCTCCATTTATACTCTCCCACCATCGAGTCCCTCCTGGTGAACACCCCCATTTTAAAAGATTTCAGGGCATCATTATAGTGAGGTTCTCCTGAACTCAACGCAAAGGACACGGGCAGTGTTGGGAACCACCAGCTATTCCACTCAACCTGTCACCATGGATTAAATAGGAAACAATCACAGGAACACCTACAACAATAAAGACTTCCCTGATGGCATACAAACACACCAAAACAGAGCACCTGGTGATCATTCCCGAGCATAAATCATGCTGCCTGGTTGTCAAGAGTAGCACGAGAGGGAAAGATTATTGTAAGGTCTGAAAACAACATTTTTGTTACAAAGACAGAAAGAAAGACACAGAAGGGAAGAGGGAGTAGGGAAGTAGGGGGAGTGGGAGAGACAGATGAAGGAGAATTAACTGGAGCCAGTATGACCAAAGACAACTACATCCCAATGAACCAAGTCTCTGAAGGGAGGGCATCTTTCTTGAAAGGGTCACCATTAGAAAGTTCCAATGTACGGACCATTCCTAAAACTGGGTTGCTTTTTTTTAAAGCAAGCCTCACCTCTATCTGTCCATTCACCCTGGCTAGCAATGGAGGCAAAGGTCGGTCCTTCTCATTGGCACGCCGACGGGTGCGCGCTGAAAATAAATCATCAGTAAAATAAACTGATTTTCGTATAAATATTTTTGCTTACATATTACCACAACACCAAGATTTGAAGCACTGCTGTGTTTGCTATATTGTCTTAGTGTGTCCATATATACATATCTGTGTGTTCCTGTTTGCGCAAGTTGTGTCTGTGGTTGATATGTAAGCATGCACATGACTACATCTGTGGAAGTGTACAATTTTCACATGCAAAAGAGACAAAATGATGAGAATCTACACAAATAAATAATCATAAACGTAAATATTTTTGCTCACAGAAACATATGAACACACAAAAACGTGCATTCATTCACACACACACACACACACACACACACACACACGAAGTACGCATGCACACTCACACACACTACAAAACTGCATCTGTCATCCTGCACATTCATACACACACACACACACACACACACACACACACACACACACACACTACACACACCACACACACACACACCACAAAACTATATCTGAATCATCTGAGTGTGTAACTCACTGCGTGTCTGATCGCCGTCTCTGTTCTCTTCAAAATCATCGTCATCATCCTCCGGTGCTGAAAACAAAATATAAATCAAAATATACACCTGACAAAACACGACAAAAAGCTGGTATCTTATAAACTGTGATCAGAGAACAAAGTGTAGAAGAATTTCAAAAACAAAGGCAGGAGAATGGATAAAAAATAAACAGAAAGATACAACAACAAAAAATTACAATGGCAGAATCACAGGGAATGATGGGAAAGAGGAACTTAGCATCACGGAACTTTCACAAAGCAGGGAAGACAATCTGAACTAAAACAACCCTCGGCACCTCTAGAGGGGGCAGGCAGTCAGAAAGACCAGTGGCAACAACTCAACAGGTGAAATTTTTTTTTTTTTTTTTGCTGTCCCAACCTCTGCGCCACCTCAGAGGCAGTGCACCCACGCCGCTCATTCCGACACCCCGTCCACAGCCACAGCCCGGTCGGCCCCGCCGCAGCCCTGGCACCGGCAATCCACAGGGAGCAGTCAATGTCAAGTCATCAAGAGGCAACCCACCGGAGGAGACACTACACTGCTGCCGAGTCACTTCGGTGGTGTTCAGTGGCGCCTGTTCTGATCTAACATACGCAGGACACCACCTACTAAGCCCCCTACTGACGACAATAATTGCTTAGTCGCGGAGCCGGCGTGAGTGAGCTCTCCCTCCAGAGGGCGCCACCACGTCCGTCCAACGACAGCTCCCACGGACTCGCCGATACCGGTGACCCCAACGGAACCAAACCAAGGCCACAGACGTGGAGAGGACATCGAAATTGAGGTCACCATGAGAGCAGGGCATGAAGGGCCACAGAATTTGAGACATTTTTTTTTTTTAATGCTGATCGATGAGAATGAGGATGATTAAGATGATGCTACGGATTTCCATTTCGGTCTGAGACTACATGACAGGGCTGTACTCTACGCTTCCTTTCATAATATATCCCGGCGTCAACCAGGCCCGAGAGGTACAGGCACCTGCAGTGTTGGTCAGGAAATTTGAGCAACACTCTCAGAAACGCATCCATTAAGTGGATGAAACTCGACTGTGTGGTCCCAGTCTTCCCAACTGAGTCCGCAGCAACTCAACTCTGGGTAGGAGCCGGTCGGGGCAGAAAAACCCACATGACTTCTGATGGGATTCGAACCCACGACCTCCCAGCCGGGAGTCCGCGACACTGACCACTTCGCCACGGCGGCTGGTACAGGTGAAAAATTTGATAACCAGCAGAAAGAAGGTCAAGGAAATGCAAATAAGTGAATGCGGGACTTAACGGAGAGTGGACTGTGAAATGTCCAGAAACTAAATTTACCCATTTCTTTCCCTATCCTAATTCAACATCTCACAATCCAGCACTTAAAGTTCATAAAGCACTTCAAGAAAGAAAAGATTCTTTCCACAAAATCTCACATTACTCAGCTGAGAACATATCTGCTCGAAAGTATATAATTACAAACAATCATTTCTTTTCTGTTTGCATTCGCCTCTCTACGCTGAAAAGACAATTTCTGTGTTAGCTGGATACACATAAAAAAAATGCTGACATTCAGCAGAAAATCTGCGTGCTGCCAAAGTCTACAAAAGTCCAACTCACCAGAATGGCTGAAGTCCGAGTCGAAGTCAGAGAGGTTTTCCTTCCACGCCTCCTCATCATGCCCGTTCATGGCGTCATTGTAATTCACCTGCTTACGTATGCGCTTGCCCTTGCCGAGGGTGCGTGCCAGGTCTTCCTGCTGCTGTTCGTAGTGATGGCGCAGAAGTTTCTCCCAGTAAGCAGGGTCTGCATGCTCCGCTTCCTGCTTCAGGATCTCCGTCTCTGGCTCCTCCTGTGCATATAGGGATTCTAGGTTACTTGAAAATCATAACATTTCTCTTTTTAACGAAAACATCCCTATGTCCTCAAGAAATAAAATCTACTGCATCTGCCCATGGGGAAGAAAGACCAGGTCTGTATGCTCCTTCACAAGAATCTTATTGTTTCTATACATGTGACTAAAATCTAATGGCAACCTGTGGAAGGCATTCACTTCTGCTTTCTGTTTGTACCCTTCTACATTCCCTCTGAACTCTCTCTGCAAAAAGCTGATGCACTGCAAGGCAATGTCAGTTGGGAAAACAAAAGAACGCTGATTTTTTTCCCTTCTAATCTTTTAGAGGATAAATGAACAAATACTAACAAAATTGAATTTGGCTATCCTTCATACAGAACTGTGTACCCTAAAACTGCTGTTGGTGTCCTTTTCAACTCTTAAGTTACCTGGCCCGCTTTTCAAATATATATTTCAGAGCCTGTGATCCTCAGTATTGTTCCAATACATCAGAATGTCGTCAAAGACAGATGCAGCCAGACCCAATTTTGCATGTTAGAGTTGTCACTCCTAGGTAATAACATAGAAGCACAATGGTTACACCCAGCAAATGCAATTACTAAGAACTCATTCCCACCATTTTTCTTGCCCCCCCCCCCCCTTTTTTTTTTTTTTCGATTCATCATATTTTCACCATAGTTGTGTACAAAATATGGCAAAATTGTGTTGAGTAAGCCCTTCAATTACTTCAATGTGGGGAAAATCAACAAGGAAATTATCACCAACAAAAATCCCTTCAATGAAGTTACTTCACCTGAGTCTTCTTAAGTAATTCTATCGCTTGTGCACAGCTGATAACTTGGGTCGTGCTGCTCAGTGTTGAACAGAGCATGCTGCTTCTGCTCTTCAAGAGGCAGATGAGCTGGCTACTTCCTCTACAAAATTAATCAAAGGAATCTACTCAGGTCACAAGACAAAGGAAGAACAGAAATTGTACTGTGTTCATTCCTTTGAAAAATGTTGTCACAGTTAGGTTAGAATGACACAGTTGCTCCCACTCCGACAACGCGCACCCTCTGGGCAATCACCGTTACTACCTCAGTGCATTGCCAGCCAGTCATCCGCCACAGAAATCTCAAGGCATCGGACGAAAGGTGAACCTACCTCAGCGTCCTGGCCCTTGGTCTGGTAGGAGGCCACCTTGAAGGACTCGAGGTACTCGTTCATGGCCATCTCCTTCTCTTCCTGCCCTATCTGACTGCGGTCCAGCAGCTGAGCCACGGCCTTGTCGTCGTACACAATGCGGTCCTCTGTACAATTACCTTCCCATGCTGTACTCTGTGTACATCGTTGTCACAGTCACAGAGAGAGAGAGAGAGACTGAGAGACTGACTGATAGACATACAGAGATCATCTGACATACAGAGAATGGCAGCTGAAGACATGAGAAAAGAAAAAAAAAAAACGTGGATGGTGGAGAAACAAAGAGATAAAAGGGTATGGGGGTTAGTTAGCATGGGAAGTGTAGGCGCAAGGAGAGAAGCCTAGTGAGTGAGTGCATGCATGCGTAACAGCGAGCGTCCGAGTGCAAATGAGAAAGAGAGAGAGAGACAGGGTGTGTGTGTGTGTGTGTGTGTGTGTGTGTGTGTGTGTGTGTGTGTGTGAATGTGCATGTGTTTGAGAGTGTGAGCAAGTGAAGGAGTGTGTGTGTGTGTTTGTGTGTGTGAGGACGAACAATGGAGGAATAAACAGCAGAGAGACCGGCTGTTAAAAACACCCATGACCAACCAAAGCAACTAAATACAAACTACATCGATGAAACACTCAGCACTTTCAACCTCCTACACAACACACCGCAATTAAACTTCCTTTTCTCAGGTAACCTCCAGGATACCAATAAAAAAAAAGAGACCCGACAAGTACCTTCTGCGGTCTCCTCCTTGAAGAGCTCCTCCGTGCCAAACTTGAGGATGTCGTCCATCTCCTTCTTGGACATGGCGCCGCCCTTGTTGCCCAGGCCCGGCCTCACCACCAGGTGGGTCAGCATCATCTTCTTCTTGGCCACCTGGGTGATGCGCTCCTCCACCGAATTGCGTGTCACAAACCGGTAGATCATCACCTTGTTGGCTTGCCCGATGCGGTGAGCTCTGCTGAAGGCCTGAAGAAGGAGACGCAAGGGGACTGAAGCAACACTGCGGTCACACACTCATCCCACGTCCCCTTTGTTGTCATATTCAACACAGAATCATCTCACGAAGAAGTATCAAATCCATGATCTGTCTACCACATTCAAAATGTTTGCTCCTAATGACCTTCAAAAACAAATAAGTCTGCATCTAACAACAAACTACATCAACCTATACTCTTTTTTCACGCGCAACAGCACTCTAGCAAACATACACATTCCCTAAAAAAGACATCTTTCTGAACAATCAAATGAATGGCATTTTTGGGGCCAATTAGTGTTTAAACAGGATCAAAGCAGTAAGGTTGTTACCAACCTTCTGACATAGTGCTTTACTGAACATCTCGGATCTATGTTAAAAAGCTGCTCAAAGTTATCACAGACAGTATATGGCTAGTACTAGAGCCAGCTCAGAAACAGTAAACAACCAGCTTATAAAAGATACCTTTGCCTGCAAGTAAGGGGGAGGGGGGGGGGGGGTACTTAACAATTGGAAGTCTACAGTACGCAGCCAAGTTTGAGAATTTAGGTCACTGGAACAGAACCAAGTCGAGAGTGGGCCAAAATGCCGATTCACCAAAAGTGCACCAATCCATTCTAAGACACCACCAAAATCAAGCCGCACAATACAGCTCGCTTCCCAACCTTACAGCTGATCTTCCACCTCAAGCTTCCACTCCAAGCCTTCGCCTTGTGCAAGAACCAACAAATGAAATCACAGCTGCAAAGCATTTCAACCTTCAAAGAAGACCTCAGGGTGGAAACACGTCGCTTCTGTATTCATTCCATCTATTCAGCAGTCTGCCACCTCCAGTCATTCTGCTTTCAACCTGAACTCCTCTTGTAACTGGTAATTAAACCTAGTTGCGAAGTGATAATTAAACAGCAACCATCTTTCCGCCACACTCCCATCACTATGATGCTTACCTGGATGTCATTGTGTGGGTTCCAGTCAGAATCGTAGATGATGACAGTGTCTGCCGTGGCCAGATTGATTCCCAGACCTCCTGCACGTGTCGACAGCAAGAAGCAGAATGCCTGAGACTCTTTGGCTGTAGGGATAAAACCAATTTCATTCATCCATCAGTCTACAGAAAATTTTAATGACAAGCATGGCTGAAAGAACACAGAGACATACCACCTTTACTCGCGTATGTGTGTGTGTGTGTGTGTGTGTGTGCGAGTGTGGAAAGAGACAGAGAGAGTGAGAGAGAGGTGTGTGTGTGTGTGTGTGTGTGTGTGTGTGTGTGTGTGTGTGTGTGTGTGTGCATGTGCGTGTGTGTGTGTGTGTGTAGAGAGAGAGAGAAAGAGAAGCTTTGTTTTTTTTTTTCTTTTTCAGTACAATTACTCCCAGACAGCACATTTTTCTTCAGTCAAGACTTTCAATTCCCTAAACAATGAACCATGCGACTGCTTCACAGCAGAAATGAGCAACTCCTACTTATGACTGTCCTCTCCAACCTGATATAACATTAACCTGTTCAATCCACTTGGAATTTATTTTCTCTCTATCTAGCAGCAATCCTGACTGCATTTCTTCTTTTCAAGCAAAAGCCCATTTAACTGTGTATGTGTACTTACAGTTGAACCTGTCAATGGCATCTTGTCTCAGAGAGCCTGTCACTCCGCCATCGATGCGTTCGTACTTGTAACCCTCCGCCTCCAGGAAATCCTCTAGAATGTCCAACATTTTGGTCATCTGTTCAGGGCAAAAAAGGCAACACCTTGGTAGAAATCACTTGATTTTCAAACAGCAAATATTTTCATAAAAAATAGCAGTATTTTGTCCTTATTGTCAAAGATACACTGCCGCTAATTCTCTCTTCTGCCACATCATCACTTTGTAAATGGCAGTGCCATGCCAATCATGGCAGACAGTCAAATTTTCACATTTTTTCTTGTTAGTGATTCTTCCACTGAAATGAAAGTTGGCTGTAAAGGCTGCTTGATATGATCCATCAACTCTGGAAAAACTAACTCCAAGAAAGGTAGGGTGGGGGAAAGAGGGCAGGGGGGGGTGGGGAGAGGGCATGCTCTCTTGCCATGGAAAAGAAGAAAGCTGAACAGAGTCTGAGTATGACCTATGGAGTGAACTACCCATAGACGATCACTCCTCCGTCCTTGACAGTTATGCAGGCATAATTAGTTCCCTGCACTCACTCTCTTGTTTTTTTTGTTTGTCCTTTTGAGGATCCTGATTATATGGCAATATTTCAATGCCCATTTCAAGTAGGGATGAGGCATTTGTTTGGACAGGCAAGTAAGGCTTTGGCGTCATATACTGTACCATGTCAGACCATAGCAGAAGGGTCCCCGGGGAGACTCTGCCCCAGGGCCGCCACAGCCCGTCGTACTCTCCGGGGACCGGTGGCTCTATTCCCCCGAGAGGAATCAGTGGCTTAGGGCTGACACTCTTCCAGACTCCTCCTCCGGTCGCATGTGGCATCCTGCCTCCCGGAGTTGGATCGACCTGGGGCCCCCTTCCTCTCGGGCGCTGTCCGACCGACGAACCGAAGGTATCGTCTGTGGGAAGGATGAATGAGGATCTGAAAATACGCGTCCTTCAGATCTATAGAGGTGGCCCAGTCCAGATGGTGGATGGAATCTCTGATCTGGGCCGGGGTTTCCATCTTGAATTTGGTTGTTCTGAGGAATTTGTTGAGTGGAGAAAGGTCGAGGATGGGCCTCCAGCCCCCGAGGACTTGGGGACCACAAAAAGGTGGGAGTAAAACCCGGGTTTGGGTGGGGTATATGGGTGATGGCGTCTTTCCGAAGAAGGTCCTCGACTTCCAGGCGAAGAGCCTCCGCCTGGGCCAGGGGGGGATCGCCGGGGGAAGGAGGAGGAGAGGATAGCAGAGGGGGGCGATCGTGTGCCCAGGGCAGACGGAACCCCTCTTGTAACACTGACACTATCCAAGGGTTGAGTCCCATACGCCGCCACTGGTGGGCATGTCGGGACAGGCTGCCTGCCAAAGGGGCCGCGGGGCCGGGGAGGGGCAAGAAGTCTGCCAGTTCTCGCTCCTCCGAAGGTGAGTCTACTAGTCACCTCCGGGGCCGGGCCTGTTGACCGAACCGAAAATTCTGCTGATGGGGGTTTTTCGGTTTTGATCTAGCAACGGCAGAAGAAGGTCGTCTGGCGGGCTTTGAGGTGCGAGGGGGGGCCTGTTTGGGGTAAGGCTGGGGTCTGGGGGCCGGACGGGAGTAGGGTCCAGGAGGGCGATGCTGGCGAGGACGATGCTGGGGAGGGGGCTTGGCCGCAAAAGACGCCGCCTGCTTGCGTTCCTCGACTGCATGAGTGATGACAGCAGTGGAATAGTCACCGAAGAGCGACTGTTCCTGACCCGGGATGCACCGTAAGGCCGCCTTGAGCGCCGGGGAGAGATTGGCCTGAGATAGCACAGCATCTCTCACTGCTAACAGGCAGTTAAAATGGCACCTGGCCGCGCTGTCCGCCGCAGCCCAGAGGTGATGCGAAATCTTGTTGACCAGGAAACGCAAGAGGGGGTCGTCGAATAGGCTAGGATCTGCCTCAGAGTCGTCGGGATCCGAAGCCACCGAGGCAGTGATGCCCTCCTTTGCCCAGAGCTCCTCCGCTCGCTGCAGGAACATGTCCATGAACGCATGTCCCGCGGTGGTGTGGAGAATGCCAGTCCTGGCAATTCTATCCCACTCCGTCAAGTTCTTGATGAGAACAGGGGTGGATGTGGGGGGGGCGAGGTTGGGCGTGAGCCTGAGGTCGGCGGAAGAAATGGCAATGTCCCTGGTGGCCGGATTGGCAGAGAAGAGGGAAAAGACATGGGGGCCATGACGCGGGTCTTTGAGGAAAGCTCCTACTGGAGCCGCGTTAGGGGCTGACAAGAAGTCAATCCCTGGTGGGGGAATGGCATGTGCACCCCTGGCGAAAGAAGCCGGTCTGTCCCACAAGGGAGGGAGGGTCTGGGGGGCGACTATCCTCGGCCGTGATCGCTGGGCAGGGGGCTCCCCAGTGAAACGGCTAAAGGAGAAGATGTTGTCAGAGGGAGGGGATTCCCTCACAACAAGATCTGGACGCCAGCTCTCCAGGATGGAGAGGTCACCAGACTGGGGGAGGGAGTCCTCGACCCCGTACTCCTCGACCCCGTCCTCGAGTTGAGGGTCAGAGTAATCCAGAAGGGGATGATCAGATCCACCTTCGAAGGAGGATGGGTCCCTGGTGGCTCCATACTCGGCGGGCAGACTGGGGGAGAGCCGGTCGGACAGCGCCCGAGAGGATGGGGGCCCCAGGTCGATCCAACTCCGGGAGGCAGGATGCCACATGCGACCGGAGGAGGAGTCTGGAAGAGTGTCAGCCCTAAGCCACTGATTCCTCTCGGGGGAATAGAGCCACCGGTCCCCGGAGAGTACGACGGGCTGTGGCGGCCCTGGGGCAGAGTCTCCCCGGGGACCCTTCTGCTATGGTCTGACATGGTAAGTATACTAGCCAAACAGGGAGTATAATACAAACTCCCCATGTTTCTTTTTGAAATAATATCACAGTTTCTCAAGTTTATCTGATGCTCTAGAACATAAGCTTTCTTTTTTCTATAGGTTACATAGTTGAAAATATAAGGAACAATGGTGTACAATTTTCAGATTCAAAGTACAGAAGACCTGTGAGGTGTGGTGCTGCTATCATTATTCCAAAGTATTAAATGCAGTGACTCATTATCGCTATCATACAAAATCTTCACAGCAAATCCTATTCACCGGTTCCATTCATGCTGTTTATATATAGTCCAGCTCACAACAGGGTTGGGGGTGGGGTGGGGCGTGGGAGCGCATAACATGGCAGAACTATTTATCGCCTATCAAATAATTAAGCTTGCCCACGTAAAATAAGGATCAGCTTTTAGACCAGGAAAAAGCAAATCACTGTTTCCAACAACCAGATTACCACTCAGAGGAAGCCAAAGTCCCAAGATCTCACCTGAGAGAAGATGAGCACTCGATGCTCAGAGCCGTAGATATGTCGCAGCATCTTGCTCAGCAGCTCCAGTTTGCCACACGCTTTGATCAGCGCAGACCCTTCAAAAGCATTGTTCTGAGTTCTTGGTGCCTCCTGAAAAAGACCACCAGCAATAATGCTAACACACTACACAGCGACCAACATCTTTGGGATAAAATGTGGGTACCAAGGGAGAAAAGGGGTGGGTTGGTTTGAAATGGGTCAGTCTGGCTTTTGGCTGAAAAGATTTTTTCTAAACATCTCACATTTCTGTAGACAAATCTGGGGGCTTTAAAAAGAAAATGCATCTTCCATACACATAGTTGCCAACATCCACATAACCTCATTTGGGCTTTATTCTGCCATATTTCATCATCCCTACTTTAAAAAAAAAAAAAAAAAGACTCCCCAAACCCCACCTTTTTTAAACAAAATCTTGAAATTCTGGATTTTTTTTCCTACTAAATCCGCAATTTCAGGAATAATTTCTACACTAGAGAAATTCCAGACAAATTTGGGTGGATTGGCAGCTACGTCTACTACTCTGTGAACAGAGCTCAAAAGGTACAGATTATTACATTCAACATATAGAAGGCAAAAAACTTACTTTGCTTATTCATTACCAATGTACATACATTTCACTCCTATTAGCTCCAAAGATTTTCTTGTCCATGAATATCAACAGATTCATATATACATACATATAATAGTATTTTCATACACATTCTTTTTCTGATCCCCAATTTTTCCATAAACTTCAATCCATGCATTCACTCAAAGAAATGCATACATATTGGAACTTTTAGTAAACTGTATGATCAATCAAACATATCCCAACAGTATCTCTGTCCAAACATTATTTGCCTGTACACATGAGAATCTTCAGGTACATCTTTGCATACCTGAGCGGCGATAGGGAAGAGGTACGGGTGGTTACAGCATTTCTTCAGGTCCATCATGATGTTCAGCAGAGACACCTGGTTGCCACCCTTGGCATTCAACGCATCGAAGTTGCGAGTCAGAATGTACTTGTAGTATTTCCTGCGCAGATGATAAACATCGTTTTATGTCAACACATACTGGACTCAATACCAGCTTGCAAGTTTAAAAGAGCATCAGCGAGTATACACTGCCCATAGTGAGAGTCATTTCTATCAGTTAACTGTCTGCAATTGCACTGCCACACAGATACCTCTGTCTGAAATACCAGCTGCCCTTCCCAACAAGAACTCTCTGCCATATTACTGGGCCAAACTTTTCTCCCCTGCATGCATATCTTTTTGTTTAGCCATGAAATCGTGTTAACTGGCAACAAAAGTTCAGCTGGTTGTTCCATCTATCCTGGCTTTTGTGGACCGGCCACTGCAGCCGTTCTTGTATCGCTATCACCCTTTACCTTTGTTTCACTCACAGTAAAACCTCAAGCGCACAAATGTAAAACTGCTGGGGCAGTAATTTTTGCTCCGCAACAGGTGCTGTGTAACAGCTTCAAATTGCTGCTGAGCAGTAACTTATATGTGAAGTGCTGAGTTGTCAAGTGCTTCATATCCTCTGAGCCAGACACCTGACTCTCTGAGCAAAGCATTTGAAAATGTACTTAAGTCAATCTCTGAAAAGAACATAGAATAAGAACTCCACCAAAAATTGTCCATCATGAACAAGTCTATGTATGTTAGGAATTGAAAAAACAAACTAACAGTATCATTTTCTATTATTTATGCTCCAGAGCTGCAGTCAATGTCAACACTTTGGAAACTGCGTCACAAAGAGAAGGAAAAATTCATGCTCTTGCATGGTCTCCTGTCCGAGTGCACGGAAGTGAAATTAATGCACAAACACCATAATACGCCACAGGCGTAAAAGCGCTTATCAGATAACAGATCATGTGCACATTTGCTATTATGCATAGTACAGAAGCTCTGCAAAGTCATATACATCAAGCCACCTGAAAAATTCTACAAGAAGTCACCTGAATAATTCTAAAACCAGCCACCTGAATAATTCTAACAGCAACAATAACGATTTTCTGGAAAGAACAAGAGCTTCAACAGCTTCAACTGAAATTGTCAACAGCATTCCAACCCAGAGCAGAAACAGTCAATGCCCGAGTCATGGAGTCATGTACATCCTGTGTCAACATCACTCACTTCTGCATAGGGCTCAGCTCCACACGCACAATGAACTCCGACTTGGACGGCATGTTCTTCAGCACGTCCGTCTTGAGGCGACGCAGCAGGTGAGGGCCTAGCAAGTCGTGCAGTTTCTTCACCTGGTCCTCCTTTGAAATATCCGCAAATTCATCCAGGAACCCCTGAAGATCACTGTAACACAGAACGTTCATGTTCTGAGTAAGTCTGAAGTCTAATGCAATTCATATTGTTCTGAAGGTTATCCCAAACGAAATGGAAAAATTAAAATTTGAACTGTGTAGATAGGAAGCCAAAATGAGCCAGTTGGGGGAGGGGTTGCCACTCAAGTGATAATGAAAGAAACAAAAATAAAGAAACCCACACAGCATAAAACCTAAAATTGGATAAACGCCAACTGGCAGTGTTCAGAGTTAACAGTATCATACAGTTCTAAAACTACTTATATGTGCAAATAATCACTGTGTGATTACTCGTAAGTGCGCTTGGAACCTCTGAATTAAAGATGCATAGTTTTCTGCACGGAAATTTCAATTCTGTTTTGCCAAGACTGTAAAATGAATGTGCAGAGAGAGAAATACGATGCATAATGCAGTGCTTACACAAGTGACTGAAACATACCTCCAGCAGCTACTAACTATGTAAGTGATTTTAATCAACTGACACTGATAACATCAAACAGCAGATTTCAAAATTGCTGTCTTATTCTCCTTGGATGTAATCTTAAATGAAGACAGTGGCAACAACCAATCTCAAGATCTTTGTGAGTACCCTTGATTTACATTCGTTTAGTCCCTGGAGTCGCAGCCATGTACACCTTCAGAAGCATACATACTCAAATGCAACACACACGCAAACACACCCACTGGCAAGATATTACATTTAAAATCTGACAACAGTGGCCATCAGTCACAATCAGGCAGACATCCAGTGAGCTTAAAAATGCTAAAGTTGGATATCTTCAACAGGCACAGACAGGCTCTGGCAATGTGCGGCCTTACTGGAAGTTTTCTGGGGTGAGGAAGTTCAGGAGGTGGAACAGCTCTTCCAGGTTGTTCTGTAGGGGAGTTCCTGTCAGCAACAACTTGTACCCGATCTTGTAGTTGAACAATACCCGGAAAAACTGAAAACATGGAAAAAATACATGGCAAAACCGGTCAGTGAGAAAATGTTTTGTGCATTTTTAAAAACCTTACCAAATGACTGAATGCACTACTGGGACCGTCATCAATCTAGAACACACACAAGATTCTTACGAGAAATCCATAACCAAATGCATCCTTTCAGTTTTCACAATATAAGAACAAGTACACTCTCTTAACAAAACCAGCACAAGTATCCATATTACATGGATATTCTAAGAGAAGGTTAGAGTCAGCCACAAGCTTTAAGAAGCAGCCAAGTGGTCAACAGCCGGAAAAAGTAAAGACAAGTTTGAGCAAAAATCTGACAGGATTTGTCTTGTTCAGTGTTTGGCCTTGGAATAGAATGGGGATAGATCAGACTGGAACACACTTTCCTAAGGCGTCTTCCTCTTAGAAATGTTTCAGTAATAAAATTTGCCCCAACAAGTAGCAAACTGGTCTTATTTTACATAAACTTGAAAAGTGCAGCACATGATACTATATTCCCAATTTTCCCGTAATCATTTTACTAGACATCCCTCCACCCCTCACTCCCCAAAAATCAATAACAGCAAAATTAATTATGCATACTACTACTACGATCGACTGCAGTGGACACCACCACAGTGAAAGCAGTGGCATGTCTCTTCAAGCCAACGTCCTCAGGATGCCTGCTAACCCCTTTGGGCTGCTACAGGACATTACTAACAGGCCTCCAGCTGAGGAAAAGCAAAAATCACTTAAGCTGTATGGGTCTGACGGGCATGCTCTACCTCCTATGGAAACAAAAAATTTCAAACTAATGGAACAGTCTGGCACAAATCTGAGCACCAGCACCAAGCGGTCAGAGCCTGTTTATCCTTAAACTGCCATTAGTGTACTTTTTAACAGAAATGAGCCTATTTTATATAAATAAAAAAAATAAAATAAAAGGGGGGGGGGGGGGGGGGAGCATTCGTTTTTTTGTTGTTTTTTTTTTATTACCTGGTATCACACTAAAAAGGCTTCTTCCAGGCTGCAGCCACTTGACCTTGCATCAACTATGGTAAATGTAGGCTCTTTCTCATAAATATTACTGTTAAACCTGATTCACCAGCATATCTGGCACAAAATCATGCTCTCTTGCCTTTTTTCCTCCCCTGTTTTTGGGCATGCTGTGAATAAGCAGACAAAGCCAGATAGGATTTTCCATGGAAGTTTGCGAGAGTTGTCGACTCTGGTCAAAGCCCCTGCCATGGTTCCCCTCTGCAAGTGCAACTAGCACTCAAGAACTCTGTGCGATTTCTTTTCAAAAAAAATTTTTTTCTTAAGATTGTCATCTTCACCCTATTTTTGCTAAAAATGTGTACAAAATACGGCAAAATTGTATGGCTATAATGGTCCAACTGATGTATTACTCATTTTATGGTCCAACCACAACCAGAATCATTTGTTCACACAGCTTCCATCAATCTCTGCACTTCTGCAGTGTCTTGCCGACTCATCACCTCACAGCATGACACAACTTTGTGCTTTCAGCTGGGGTAGAAATAAACAGTGACTGCCTGCTCTCGCACAGAAGTTCACACAAGATTCTCGCTGTCAGTCTCTTCTGCCACCATACCAGAAGTACCACCAAAGCTTTTTTTTTTTTTAAATAACGACTTGAAGGTTGACTCAACACAGTGACAGTCCTGATATGGCCCTTTGCAGTCGGCTGGGCTATAAGCAACAATACTTACTCGACAGATTCCACTGTCACTCCCTCCCCGGATTTTTTTTAAAATCTCAGCTGATATCTTTTTACATGTACTTTCAGTGTTACATTTTGCTGAAATCCATGAAGTTTTGAAGAGGTAGAAACCTTGTACTACGTATGGCTGAATGCGAGCGAATGGGAATGAGCATGGAGGGAGAAATGTCACTGTCAGGACACAGAAGATCACAAAGAAGGGAAAACAAATCACTGCAAAAAAATCACTGAGCCAGTGAGCTCACCTTGGACTGGTTGTTCTTCAGGCGATGAGCCTCGTCCACCACCAGCACGGCCCAGTCCACAGAGCCCAGCATGGCAGCATCAATGCTGACCAGCTCGTAGGAGGTCAGCAACACGTGGAACTTGATGTTGCAGCCCTGCTTCATCTTGAAGGCTTTGGTGCCACCCCGCACCACCCCCTCATCGAAGGACAGCTCGTGCTCACGGATCACCACACGGCTGTCCTTGTCGCCCACGTAGGTCACAACATACAGTTCAGGGGCCCACAACTCAAACTCTCGCTCCCAGTTGATGATGGTGGACAAGGGTGCACTCACCAGGAATGGACCTTTGCAGTGACCCTGGTGGAGGAGACAAAAAAGCAAATGGACAGTGAACAGCCAGGAAAAAAACAAACAAACAACAAAATGATCTCCAGAAAACAAAATAACAGGCCTACTTTACAATGTTGTATTTCTTTCTTATCTTCATGCACCACAAAATTATTGTCAAAAAATCTAAGAATTTTAAAGAACCAACATACTACAAAAGATGTCAACAACCAGAAGATAACACAGCAGAGTTTCACATGGTAATACTAATACATACAGATTCATTTTCTAACATCCTTCCCTACCCTGGAAAGTCACCTTCATTTCCAAGAATTTTCACAATTCTTACAACTCTGTGAGCACTGTAGAGGACTCTTTACTAGTCCATTTTCCTTGTGCAAACACACACACACACACAAAACAAAACAAAACTGTCTGCGGTACCTCTTTGTAGAGGGAGTTGAGGAAGGTGATGGTCTGAATCGTCTTGCCCAGCCCCATCTCGTCGGCCAGGATGGTGTCTGTGCCGTTGGCCCAGGAGAAGCGTAACCAATTCAGCCCTTCCAGCTGGTAAGGATGCAGGGTACAGCCCGTCTCATCCAAGTATGGAGGCTGCTGCTCATACTTCTTGCGAAGCTGCAAGCACATATGTACATCCAGATAATCACCACTTCCTGACATCCTTATGAAATTGTCTTATTTGGTAAAGAGTCTTAACTCAATAACTAGAGGGTAAACACCAAACAAAGATAAGTCTTATTTGGTAAAGAGTCTTAACTGGGAGAAAAACACCAAACAAAGAGAAAAATGCCCTGGAAAACAAAGTATATTTGCATGGAAACAGACATGTCTGTATCAGGCTTCAAAACGTGAACTACCCTTGGTCTCTTAACACAGTCTGCTGAACAAAAGAATTGCCCAAACACAGATGCACACATTCTGACCAAGTGGAACCAGTTTACGGTCAAATTAGACTTTCATAGCTGCCAACCTGTTGGAACAGAAATTCCTGTGAGAAGGCGGGGGTCCGGGGGCACAGAAATTCCTGTGAGAAGGCGGGGGTCCGGGGGCTGCCGTAGGCCCCCAGTGAGGTGCAGGGGCAACGCCCCTGCTGGGGGTCTGGGGGCAACGTCCCCAGACGCTGACAGGTACATGCACATTTGGAGGTAAAAAAATTAGCTTTTCTGGAGTCGAAAAGGGGATATTTCTTCCATCTCATCATGCTAGAATTAGACATGAACAGTACTGATAGCAAAGCATACAGATTACAAAAAGTACAGTCATCACACATTACTCAACATTAGAAAGCACTTCAACTTACCACTTCAGTCCAACAAGTAAACTGTGTATTGACAGTCCAACAAGTAAACTGTGTATTGACAGGTTACGCAGAGAAGAAAAGTCTCCAGACTAATGTCCATTTGTGTTGCTCTTTGCTCCTAGATTATCTAGCTACGATGAAAGATACTTTGGAAGTCTTGGTTTTTCAGTCTGTATACAATGGATACCACCAATATTGCAATTTTCTTGTTTCATCATCCCTGGATATCTGATTCTCTATAGTCTTGTAACAGCAAACTGAAAGTTTCTATCAAGATGTTGGTAATCATCATCACCATGGTAATAAAGAACACAAAAAAAATGGGGGGGGGGGGGGGGGTCACTAAGGAAAAATTTCTTTCCTACAATGTACACCTATATCTGTTCAGAACTACACTTTTTTTTCACAACCTGTCAGCCTAACAGGAGGAGGATGCTGAAGGGGGGGGGGGGGGGGGGGTTGAGTTGTTCTCTGTCCTTGAGGGCATCTGATGTTGCCGACTTCGCTTTTTTCAACAGCTCTATTGGAAACTGCTGCTCATAGCAAGCCCCACTCATGTTGGCTTTGACCATGTACCAGTCATGGCATCATCGCCGCATTCCTCTTGTGCTTGGCAGAAGAGGCATGAAGTTCGATGTCTTTTTTTCCACCATGTGAAATGTTGATGTCAGTACGGCATTCTTTACAAAACGCATGATATTCATCTCTCTTGGACGCATCAATGAAGGCGTAGTCGACTTTGTATCGCGGCAAAAACTTGACTTTTGCCCTTTTTTTCAAGTCCCTGTGGCACTGCTTTCCTGAAGCCATTTTCGCGCGGATGGAAGTACCGGACGGAAGTACCGGCGGAAGTCGATTTGTTTTGGTAAACCGATGTGTCTTTTTACCGACACCTTGCGAAAAATTACCGAAACGTGAAGTGATTTTTGATTTTTCATTTTTCGGGAAAAAAAGACAACTTTCGGGATTTCCTGTCAGATTTTCATGTTCGGGAGTTTCCCGAAAATTTCGGGAGGGTTGGCAGCTATGGACTTTGGTTCCCCTGACATTTAAGGCAAAAAATATGACAAAATGTCAACATTTTTAGATGGAACAGAAATACTGTAACCATGCACACGTACCAGCCTGAAGAAAAATCTCAAATTTTGATGTTTCATATGGGCTATTACACCGACTGGCATGTCAACACTCTACTTACTTGTAATCAATCAAGCAGAAGCTTCAGTTTCACTAACTGTCACTGCGAGTGGACTAGTCCATAAACGCTATGTCACACTGGTTAAGTCGTAAGTCTACAGGTATCAAACAGAAGTTAATGCGTAAGTAAATGATAAAGGAGTCTGGCTGAAGGGGTCATATCAACAAGATGTAGCAGATGCCTAACCTACCGATCAAACCTGACATTCGTTCAACAGGAAGCCAAGCAGTCACTGAAACTTACATCTGTGGTGGGCTGCATGGGTGGTATTTTGCAAGCCATCTCCTCCTCTCTCTCCTTTTCCTTCTTCCTGTCCCGCTTGTCCTTCTTGCCTTTCTTCCCTTTGCTGGGTTTGTCTGGCAAGTCACTGGATCCACACATCACTAACCTGTAAACAGATGAAGGAGAACGGCTTGCCTTTGATAACATGTCTTTCGACGATGCAGCAAAATTTTTCCTCGATGCATGCCACATTCTTTCATGTCCCAATAACGTAGTTTTTTGGATTTCACAGTAAAAAAATTAACCACATTCAAGATAAAATAACTCAGCTATGCAGCTGTTCTTTATCTTATGTTCAGATTTTTTCAAAGTACCAAACATACTCCCAATCAGAACATCCTCCCACACTTTCTTCACCCTTCCTCCAAGCTTCCCGCAGTGATTTCCTTGGATTGAATTCTGCGTCCTTCGTTCGCCATTCGCATGAACCTTCACACATTATGCCTGGAAGTTCATTACAAAGAAACACTTCAAAAGGAAGTCGACTCAGAAAAAAAAAAAAAAAAACTAAACTGAATTATTTCAAAGTAACATTTCAAAAGGAAAATCAGGCCACAGAAAGCATACCTGAGATGTTCATAGTTTTCAATGTGCTGCTTCATGTCTGCGATGCCATTTTCCTCTTTCTCCCAAGTGGCCTGGTCATAGGGTAGATCCCTCCACTTGCAAAGGTACCACATTGTTCCATCCTTCTGTCGTCTGTAACCATGCATCGCCAACATCAAGTCACCGTCTTCAAATTCATTTCATCCCCTCCCCTTTTTTCTTACACTATCTTTCATTTTCTTTATAGCAAGCTACAAAAATGAGTTTAAAAAGTTCATCTTTAAAAAAAAAGAACATTTAAATGCAACAAAAAAATACACATAAAAATCACACTGGCACGCAGCCATGTACAATGTACACTATTCCAGTGTTTCAACTCTCACCACCTAGTCCCAAGATTACAACAATAACAAAAAGTAGCACAAGTGTTTTATAAAAATATAAGCTGTAACAAGAGAAAAAAGTATCATGGCCCTCTAGAAAGAAGACAAAGGAGCAAAACAGGAAAAAACAAAAACAAAAAAAACTGTGGATGGCAGTAAAGAAAGAGGATTAAAAAAAAAAAAGTAAAAAAATACAAACAAAAAACAAACAAAAAAAGCCCTTGAAAGCACAGAATTTCTAGAAGGAAAAATTAGTCTATACTGAGAGACACCCCCTCCTCCACATCCCCATGGCATCCCCAGGAGCAGGGAGTTGGGGTAGAGAGAGAAGGGGAGGGAACAGAACAAAACAACACACAAAAAAAAAACCCAAAAAACCTGCTCACAGTACTGCAAGGCAACGAGTGAGTATGCAAAGGGACCCAACTAATCACATCACGTTTTGACATCCATGCAAATGACCAGACTTACGCGTGGTTGATGATGCGATGGATTTCTAGCCACTCAGGGCGAACCCCGTAACGGTAGAAGCGCTCTTCAAGGTTGTGAGGATCTTCGTCCTTGACCTTGTCCTTGTAGCTGCTGCCATCTTCCAGCGGCGGGGGCTCGTCCATGTCCACGCGTCGGATGTAGTTTCGGTACATGGCAGGGTGGTACACATCCAGCTGTGCAGCACAAACCAACACACACAAGGGTGAGACAATGGCTCACACAATCCCTGTGACACGAGTTTGGAGACAGCAGTTTGTAGTTTTGGTGAGAAAACTACCACTGCAAATTTCCTAAAACACTTTGAACGTTTACTGCCAGTTTACGAAACTAAACTTTTGTCTCCACCAAGAGAAATAACTCTTCCTTCTGGTTCCAGAGCAATCAATAACAAGGCTTGGGTGATCTAGTTTTTTTCTCAGTTCAACACGCACACACACACATATGATATATACAGTCTCTCTCATTTCCTCTCCCATTCTCACACACACACACACACACACCACACAGAGTCTATCATTTCCTCTCCCGTTCACACACACACACACACACACACACACACACACACACACACACACACACACACAGTTTCTCTCATTTCCTCTTTCATTCAAACACACACACACATATCCTTCCCACTCAGAGAACCAGAGGCAACTCACAGCCAGCTCAGAGATCCAGTCACAGTGCCAGTAGGACATCTCATGCCATTTGATGAAGAACTCACGCAGCGGAGGTCTCTGCAACAAGAAAATGAACATCATGCACAACTTAGAAACAATACCGACACTTTTAAACATACGTAACCCAATCCAAAAAAAAAAATCACACATTACTTGAAATTCCTTAAATCTTTTTATTTTACATTTTCTTATGAAAGTTGGAAGACAATATGAAAAACTGCAAGAACCATAAATCTTAATAAAAAAAAAAGGGGTGGGAGGGGGGGTGGGGGGGGTGTCGAGTTATTGGGATGGTAGTCAACTTACAAACATGTTATTTAAGTTTTCTGTCAAGACGCTCTGCAATGTGGTTGAAACACTCAGACTTTTTACCACTTAAAACAGGATTTTAGTTATTTTATTTTCATATTTTAGTTAACTTCAGCCATCTTACTCATACACTTCAGCCATTTTTGCATAAAACTCAAAATCATAAAATTCAACCGCCCACCTGCCTACGGTTATGACCTATAGACGATTCAGCACCAAAAGATCAAGCATATCATGTTATCATGACCAAATGATCCTTAAAGTCTTGCCAGACTCTTATCATCAGTCACCAACACCTGGGCTGATACTGCGAAGTGTTCCTCACAGCATATCAGTGGGAAATGGGCAAAAGCTTGACAATGCCAATCTCTAAGTATCTTAGTGCATGCTGGTATATCGGATCTCCTGCATGTGTTCGCACACATGCTGTGGTAGTACAGGGCTAAGGGGTTGGGCAAGCACTCAACAGGTCTGGTCCACACATCTGCTGACCTGAAATAGTGAAAAACCCCGACAGCACCCTCTCACCAATCAAGCACCACCAGGGTTTAAACCTCTGACCCTCAGACTGAGGATTCTGAGTTCTGACTACTCGGCATCATCCCCCAATAATTACTGAAGGGAAGGGGGAAAAGGAGGGGACTAAAAATACGCTGTTGGTCTGAAAATCTGAGCAACATTTTAAAAAATCCATGAAGTGGATGAGATTAACACAAGGATCCAGTTTTCACCTGAAATCATAGGACATTGATGCCTGACATGAACCAGCCAAGCCCCTCAAATCCTACAACAGTGTTGGTTCTGGGTTGGAATCCAAACCCTCCCGGTGATTAGTCCAACACAAACCATCACGCCACAGCAGCCGGCTGTTGAAAAGCTTTGTCTCAACTGCAGGAGATGGTGGATTATCAGAGAGAACAGAACAAGCATAAATAAAAGCCCTGGGGCACAAAACTCACCGTCTTTTTGGATTTTTCGTGATGTGTATGATCCAGCTCGTCCTCCTGTTCAGGGGGCTTGGCCCATCGCCATGTCAGGATCTTCGCCACCCTTCCTTTCAGTGGAGGACACTGAAAACCAGCAATCAACGCACATACAAACAGCAGGGTCAGGGTACCCCTTCATGAGCATCAGCCTGCAAGTCATCTGACAACACATGCAGACATGCTGGAAACACATCCACAAAACTTCCACATGTATATTCAGGATGTTTGGGTATCTTTTTCTCCCTCACAATTGTGCTTTATTTCTGAAACAACTGATCCTGAAATTGTTCACATAATATCATTCAGTACAAAACCAGCAAGCTCTGTGTCATATTACAAGCCAAGTAGTCTTAAAATTTTCTGGAACTTTTTGTTTCAACGTAAGAACAAATATTACTCTTCTTGACTACAATAATGATATCAATTCATATAAAAAAAAAAAAGATTTTCTTTCTGACTTTTTGACCATGTGAAAAACCACCATGAAAACATAATAAAAGTATAAACAATAATGGTCATTCCACGGCCTAAAAATTTAATCAGCATTCTGTAAGAAAACGTTTTCTTCAAGGATGCATATATATATGTCTTAATGACATAAAAATTCTCAAAAACAAAGGCATAAAAGAAATAGCAAAATCATGTATGATGGCAACTTCTTGGAGAAGCATAGAAAACATTATTACACATACAGCCTAAAACTATACACAGAAGCAGCAGCAATGAAGAGAATGAACCTCTTTATTGTTTATTGTATTTCTACTGACATTTAACAAAAGAAAGGTATTATAACATAAACTTTCAGTTGTACCAACATTTTGAACAAGAAATAGTAAAAATCAAAATCACACAATCAGCTGGATACTTCAACCACTCAATAAAAACATGCGAAGGGAAACAAAAGCTTTGGACATAACATACACCACAAATACTCACATCACATCTGGGGCAGTGCCACTCTCCGACAGGGATAGTCTTCAGGGGCGGGTTGAGGCAGTGGGTGTGATAGGCGGAGGGGCAGGAGTCGCAGCACAGCAGCTCCCCTCCGTCTTTGCAGACACGGCAGAACTCCATGTGGTCGTCCTCCTCCTGCTCTTGGATGCCCTCCCCTTCCTGCACACCACACTGGGACATACAGGAGTCAGGAAAGGCAACAGTGTCACGCAGCCAGCCCTGCCACCTCCACAAAGCAACCAGCCCTGCCACCTCCACAAAGCTAATCACAGCCCAGCCAGCCTCCACAAAGCAACCAGCCCTGCCACCTCCACAGAACGGCAGAACCAGCCATGTCCACCTCCACAAAGCAACCAGCCCTGCCACCTCCACAAAGCACATCTAGGTTATCTCCACAAAGTCACAACCAGGTTACCTCCACAAAGCAACCAGCCCTGCCACTCCACAAAGCAACCAGCCCTGCACTCCACAAAGCAACCAGCCTGCACCTCCACAAAGCAACCAGCCTGCCACCTCCACAAAGTCACCATCTAGGTTATCTCCACAAGTCACCAGCCAGGTTACTCCACAAGTAACCAGCCCGCCACCTCCACAAAGTCAACACCTAGGTTATCTCCACAAAGTAACAACCAGGTTATCTCCACAAAGTAACCATCCAGGTTATCTCTACAAGTAACCATCTAGGTTATCTCCACAAAGTAACCACTAGGTTATCTCCACCAAGTCACCAGCCAGGTTATCTCCACCAAGTACCCAGTCCAGGTTATCTCCACCAAAGTCACCAGCCAGGTTATCTCCACAAAGTCACCATCTAGGTTATCTCCACAAAGTAACCAGCCAGGTTATCTCCACAAAGTAACCAGCAGGTTATCTCCACAAAGTAACCAGCCAGGTTATCTCCACAAAGTAACCATCTAGGTTATCTCCACAAAGTAACCATCAGGTTATCTCCACAATACATTAGGTTAATCTCAAATAAGCCAGGTTATCTCCACAAAAGTCGACCAGCTCAGGTTATCTCCACAAAGTAACCATCTAGGTTATCTCCCAAAGTAACGCATCAGGTTATCTCCAAAAGTAACCATCTAGGTTATCTCCACAAAGTAACCATCCCAGGTTATCTCCACAAAGATAACCATCTAGGTTATCTCCACAAGTACCAGCCTAGGTTATCTCCACAAAGTCACCATCTAGGTTATCTCCAAAAAGTAACCATCTAGGTTATCTCCACATAACAGGTATTCACAATACCAGCCAGGTTATACTCCACAAAGTAACACAGCTCCAAAAGTAACCAGCCAGTTATACTCCAAAGTAACCAGCCAGGATCTCCAAAAGTAACCAGCCAGGTTATCTCCACAAAGTAACCAGCATACCTCCACAAAGTAACCAGCCAGGTTTATCTCCACAAAGTAACCAGCAGGTTACCTCCACAAAGTAACCAGCCAGGTTACCTCCACAAAGTAATCAGCCAGGTTACCTCCACAAGTAACCAGCCAGGTTACCCACACAGTAAACAGCCAGGTTAACCCACAAAGTAACCAGCCAGGTTAACGCACAAAGTAACCAGCCAGTTAACCCACAAAGTAACCAGCCAGGTTACCTCCACTGAGTAACCAGCCAATTTACCCCAAAGTTACGTGCCTGGTTACTTTCACATACAATATGGTATGTTCCTCATACTGACGCAAGCAGTTGCAGAGTTGCAACCATTTTCATGATTGCCTGCCTGTATATCACAAGGCAAGGTCACCTTTGTTTTCACACTAAAAACATGAAAAAAACTAATACACCCATTGATAAGATGCCGATAATTTGACATACCTATCCAGGGTCTCCCTTGAAACAAACACTGTTCAGCAGTTCTTTCCCACTCACATTGATATTTTAAATTTCTGACCTCACTCTCTACTGAGTCTCAAACTCAACTGCTGCCATAGTAAACGTTGGCATATTCTCAAAAAGATATCCCAGCATGCAAAGCATGGTACTGAAACAGACATGGGGATGAACCCCCAAGAAGTAATCTGAAAATGAAACAGCAGGTTCGTCCATACTACAGTTTCTTCATTCCTTTACGACAAAACCAATAAGAATTATATCAGTGGCCTTCCTGAGCGTGTTCAGTAAAGTCATTTGTCACGTGGTGATGGGTCGCTTTATATTTCACAATGTTGAGTTGTGTCATAAAGAAGATAGATCCTTCATCTCATACAGTGTTCATTAACTAAGGCATACTCACACAATGGGGACAGCTCCATTTGCCTTCAGGGGCCTCCTCCAATTCTGGCTCCAGGCACACCAAGTGGTAAGCCCGAGGACAGGTGTCGCACAGAATTATCTCCCCTCCTTGCTGGCACACCTCACAATAGTCCTGATGCTCCGTCTGTTTAAAAAAAAATCCAATCAATACAATGAGATAAAATCAAATCAAATAAACACATAATTACAGTGCATCATGCTAACCATTGTAAACGACCAAAGAAGAGGACTGAAAAAGTAATATCATTTACTTACTAATTCATAATCTATTCATTTATATGATCAGGTCACGTATTTCATTATACCACTGTTTTTCCTTTTTTCGTTTTTTTTTTCTCCTAAAATGTCTAATTCATTGTTGTACTAAAGTTTTTATTTTTAAACACATGTATAGAGAACAACCTCATAGCCCTCGGCATCGGGGTCATTGGGAAACTTGTTTGTCGTCTTCGTCTTTTTCTTGCGATGACCCTGCCCACGCCCTCTCTTTGTTCTCTTGCGAGCAGGAGCGGCAGCAGCCTCGGCCTTTTCCGTCTCTTTCAAGATCGCTGCTTCCTCCAGCTGCCGCTCGAACTCTTCATCACTGGTGTTGTAGCCAGCCTCGTCTTCATCCTGTTTCATACATAGGTCAGTGGACTGTTGACAGCATGCATGAACCAAGAATGTTTCTGCATGCCTCCCTGAATCCTTCCCCCAACACCCATCTCCCTACCACCCACCTTCTTTGAATGAGAAACAGAACTACTCCCACATCCTGCTATCATAGCATTGTCATTAGAAGTTCTGTCAGTGAAATCTTAGATCAAAAGATAATGCTGCACGGTTGACACTCGCAGGTTACCCTTGTTATGATGTGGAGTTATATGAGGACCGTCCACTCAGATGTTAACTTCTGAAAAAAAAAAAAAAAAAAAGGGGGGGGGGGGGCTCAGGACACCAGTATAATTTACTTTCATCAGAAAAGCAGCCTCTTACCAGAAATGGAAGTCTTTCTGCCTTCCACTTTTTCTTTATCTTTTATTCTAAAAAAAAAAATGACTGTGTGTTGAAAAATACACCAATAATCAAATGATTTTTTCCCCTTTTTTTCTTGTAAAAATCAAGTGTGTCTCGGGAAAACATTTTTCTAAGAAAAATCAAGTGTGTCTCAGAAAACACATTTTAAACTAAGTTGTAAAACAGTAACTATAAAATGAAAGGACTACTCTCTTTCAGTGAGCTTATTTTCATCCTATAAACAAAGATAGGAGATTGAAAAATACAAAGTACTATACTTAGAGAAAAATACAAATGAAGATGAAAAATGGATTCAATTTTGGAATGATTCTCTCCCACTTTTTACACAGTTGTTGAAGCCGATAAACCTGTTGCAGTTTGTAAATTAAAACAGATCTTTACTATTAAACCAACACACTTTACTAGGAAGCTGTGTGCCAAATTCTAATGTGTACTAGGGGTTCTAATTTTTTTTCCTTAAAAAGTGACTTTGATGCAATCTGCTCTGTCTCTTTCTCCATCCCGACCCTCTCCACCCCAAAAAACTATTAAATTCACATGCCTGTGTGCAAAGAGTTTACTGATCACAAATGCGTGCTTTATTACTATACTTAGAGAAAGTCGAAAATGACCATTATTAGTAGCAATGTTGTATTCATGCCCATTTTTGTGATTTTATAAAGCGTTTCTTGAATATGACAAGGCAAAAAAACAAAAAAGAGAGAGAGAGAGAGAGAGACTGAGCATTATGGTGTGCACTCCTCTCAAAAGAGGCAGAAAGACTAAGGTTTCAGCATCCTCACCCATTAACTCCCTCCCCCCCTATATATATATATATATATATATGCTTACGTTAACAAAAATAGAATAAAAATTTAGAAAGAGAGGGTGTTAGTTACCGCCAATGACATTGACAAACAAAGCACATGGCAAGACACGATGCATTTCAACCTCTTCGGTCTTCTTCAGGCAAAAAAAAAAAAATCACATTTGACATTTAGGACAGTACAAACAAAGAACGAAAAATGACTCATCTGTTGTTGTCCATGTGGTAGGGAGAATAGCCGCCGGACGGAAATGACAAGGGGGATTATGGGAGAGGAAAAGGAGGGGGGGGGGGGTGCGTGGAGGGAGGGGGGAGGGGGAGTGATACGATAGGGTTGTGTGTCTAGTTTAGTGGGCTGGTGTGATATCTTTGTGACGGTTGTTGGTAATGGTGGATTGATAATAATGGTAAGGGGGGGGAAAGAGAAATTGGGAAGAAAAAAAAAAAAAAATTTAAATATATATATATATAGAAGGGATAAATAAGTACATGAACAGAATGAAAGAAACTGTAAAAAAAAAAAAAAAAAAAAGTTTAAGTGAATAAAATAATATAAATGATTTGGCTGGGTGATGAAAGAGGTGGTAGTAGTTATGCGTGGGTAGTTGTGAAAGGTGTGTGGGCAATGTTAATAAGGGAGGGAAGGGGATGGAAGATAAATGGGTGATAAGGTATAATTGGGGGGGGGGGGGGGGAGAAAAAAAAAAGGGGGGGGGGGTAGGTGGGGTAGGGGGGTTGGGGAGGAGGGTAATGTGTGTGTGGGGGAGGGGAGGGAAGGGGGGCAAGAGAAGGAGAGCTCATATCTCTTCATCCACTATGGGGTGGGGGGTGAGGGTGGGGGTGGGAGGTTGGGAGGTTCATATAAATAGTGTTGTTTAAAAAAGTAAACAATGCTGTGGGATGACGTTCATTGTAACAGATGAAATAATGTGTTGGCATCAATATGCTGATGTTTGTTGAGAGAAGATAGCAGTGATCAATGAAAAACAGGGTATCATGTGTTGCACACACACACACACACACACACACACACACACAAAAGGGGGTGGATGGGTGGGGGACCACATGTAAACAATGTTCTGGGTGAGTTATGATCATATGATCATAATGAGACTAACTGTGGAAAGTTTTCACACACATATTCAAACACACACTCACTCATTCATGGAAAAAAAAAAAAAAAAAAAGGGTAAAAATTATCATCATCAATGTCACTGATGGGTGATGATCATGTGAGATAAACGGTAGTGTAGGGAGAGATTCTTCTCTGTTCCCTTAGGCAGGAATCCTGGAGGTACTGGCAAAGGCTTCTGTATGGTGAAGGCCCTCCAGTGGTCAATAAAGTTTTGCACTCATCGGTGTGTTGGCAGGCCAGGATTGTTCTTTTGGTGTTGTTGGGACTGTTCCACTGTCATTGGGGCTGCATGGATAAGTTGAAGACTCGCCAGGGTGGAGTATTGCAGAGATGTGATGTGGCAGTCTGGAGTGCCCAGTTCTCAGTATCCTCCGTCAGTACCTCCAGGATTCCTACCTAAGTAAACGAAGAAGAAGACCATCATTGTGATACTGAGAACTGGGCACTCCAGACTGCCACATCAAATCTCTGCAATACTCCACCCTGGCGAGTCTTCAATTTATCCATGCAGCCCCAATGACAGTGGAACAGTCCCAACAACACCAAAAGAACAATCCTGGCCTGCCAACACACCGATGAGTGCAAAACTTTATTGACCACTGGAGGGCCTTCACCATACAGAAGCCTTTGCCAGTACCTCCAGGATTCCTGCCTAAGGGAACGGAGAAGAATCTCTCCCTACACTACCGTTTATCTCACATGATCATCACCCATCAGTGACTGATCGATGATAATAATTTTAACCCTTTTTTTTTTTTTTTGTGAATGAGTGAGTGTGTGTGTGAATATGTGTGTGAAAACTTTCCACAGTTAGTCTAATTACGATCATAACTCACCCAGAACATTGTTTACATGTGGTCCCCCACCCATCCACCCCCCTTTGTGTGTGTGTGTGTGTGTGTGTGTGTGTGTGTGTGTGTGTGTGTGTGTGTGTGTGTGTGTGTGCAACACATGATACCCTGTTTTTCATTGATCACTGCTATCTTCTCTCAACAAACATCAGCATATTGATGCCAACACATTATTTCATCTGTTGCAATGAACATCATCCCACAGCATTGTTTACTTTTTTAAACAACACTATTTATATGAACCTCCCAACCTCCCACCCCCACCCCATAGTGGATGAAGAGATATGAGCTCTCCTTCTCTTGCCACCTCTTTCATCACCCAGCCAAATCATTTATATTATTTTATTCACTTAAACTTTTTTTATTTTAATATATATATATATATATAAATTTTTTTTTCCTTCCCAATTTCTCCCCCCCCCCCCCCCCCCCCCCCCCCCCCCCCCCCCCCCCCCCCCCCCCCATTATTATCAATCCACCATTACCACAACCGTCACAAAGATATCACACCACCCCACTAAACTAGACACACAACCCTATCGTATCACACCCCCCCCCCCTCCCTCCACGCAACCCCCCCTCCTTTTCCTCTCCCATAATCCCCCTTGTCATTTCCGCCCAGCGGCTATTCTCCCTACCACATGGACAACAACAGATGAGTCATTTTTTGTTCTTTGTTTGTACTGTCCTAAATGTCAAATGTGATTTTTTTTTTTTTTGCCTGAAGAAGACCCAGGAGGTTGAAATGCATCGTGTCTTGTCATGTGCTTTGTTTGTCAATGTCATTGGCGGTAACTAACACCCTCTCTTTCTAAATTTTGCTTCGTTCTCTGCCATCAGTCACTCCATTTTGAACAAATAGAATACACAGGATGTTTTTTTTTTCTCTTTCTTTTCTGTTTTTTTTTTTTTTTCCATTTTCCTAAAAAGGGCATGCTGTGCAGAGGAAACATTCCAGCTCTCGCTATCAATCAGAATATTTTAACTGCTTTTGATGCTTGGGGGATAAAACAATCATGATGGAACATAGTCAGTGGACATTCCCTTTGTAATCAGCCCTAACAGACATGTTTCCATCAGACTCTAGTGCTGTCTTTGTTTTAATTGGTCTCTTTTATAACATATCACTACTTCTGGCTATGTGATACACTAAATTCTGTACACTTCTTTGCAACTGGTAGGAAGAACCATCAGAATTCACCTTTAATACACTACTTGCACTTTTCACTGGCATTTCGAATTTTCACCATTCGGAATGTTTTCCCCTGAAAGAACCTGGAGAACCTGAGTAGTTCTGTAATCAGCTAATAGTGCCAGGTCTGTCCTTGCTCTGTGTGACTTACTTTTGCATGCATGTTGCCTTTTTTTCCCCCCACAGCAGTAGTAAGAAAAACTCAAGGTAGGCAGCAACACCCTAAGGTAGGCAGCAACACCCTAAGGTAGACAGCAACACCCTAAGGTAGGCAGCAACACCCTAAGGTAGGCAGCAACAACCTATATTGGCTTAAAATTGCCTTTCATGTCATGGCAGAGTTTCCAAATGTGTCTGGGTTCACAGATGGTGATCCCATACCTACGTATATCCCACCTTTCAATGAAAATGAGTAAGTAAATAAACACAAAAATCACTCAATGTGGAACTAGTGTGTGACAGCGACACCCATCATACTTCATGTGGCAGATCATCCTGGTCATCTATTTCTTTTCAGCTTCTAAACTGCGCCATATTCTATGATAACAGGTAACTCTTCAGACAGTAGCGACCATGTCTGACGTAAAGCTGTTGACTAGTTTCAGAGAGCAACCAAAGTAGACTACAGGCCTAACTAGTCCCGACTTTGGCACAGCGTCAGGTATAACAAAGGTATAACAAAGATGTATCAGGCCCTGCGCAAAAACTAAAGTGAGCACTAACCCAAAAAATGCACATTGTTTTTTTTTTTTAATCACAATATAATTTTCATGATACAGGCAAATTTTGTGTATGTGTGTGGCTTTGTAAAAATGAATTCAACTATAATACTGATCAAGTCTAAACATGAAAGTATGATGATGGAATTGATGGTGAACACAAATTATCATAAATACAGGTGAAATAATGATAGAAAAAGAAAACTGCAACTAAGAAAACCTACTTGCAATGTCTGTAGAAATAACAAAATTTGCAAATTATCATAAATACAGGTGAAATAATCATAGAAAAAGAAAACTGCAACTAAGAAAACCTACTTGCAATGTCCGTAGAAATAACAAAATTTGCTCATTTAAGTCGCAAGTAGGTCACCGACTGCTTCAAACAGAATGACCAAACACTTTGTACCAATGGGTAAAATATCAATTTGCCCACCAACCTTCTTAAATTCTTTAATCCTATTTGAATGTATTCATCGGAGCACACTCAGTGCTATCTTCCTCGTCTTATCCAGAATCTGGCTCCAATTCAACTAATTTCAAACGGCACAAACTGCTTCCTCATTCTTGATTATTTCTCTTCATTCATTTTCAGCAATCGCTTTGCGCATGATGCATACAAATTCTTCGTCATGGCTTCCAAATTCAGCCAAGACTTAACCCAATGATTACATTCAGTGTACACACAGTTGTTTAGCCACGACTTTCGCAAAAAATCTCTTTAATCAAAAACCTATCACAAGGAGCTGTCCTCCAAGTGAACGGAAGAGGAAAGCTTGTAGAATGACTGCGTGTGTAGGCAGCATTGCATAGGGTAGGCTATGCGTTCTTTTTTTTTTTTTTTTTTTTGTATGTTAAAGATGGTTGTCAAAGTGCTGTGAATCGTCTGAAGCTCCCATCCACTGCACAGAGGTATAGAAACTAGTAGCAGTTCCCATGACAGTAACAGTCATATTCATAGCATGCTATCTGTTCTGGTGATACCAGACCTGTTTACCCTAAAACTGCCTTAGGTGTAACTGTCAACGAAAATGAGCATATTTTTACAAAGAGTGCGTAAGGAAAACAGAGGGTCTTTTTTGTTGTTGTTGTTTTCACCTATCACCTACCATCACATTGCACATGCTTCTTGCCGATAGTAACCATCTGATCTTGCACTGACTACAGGGAAAACTTTTTTTTTCTGATACATATTACTTTCAAATCCGATTCATCGCCATACTTGGCACACGTTCTTGCTCTCTCACCGGTTTTTCAATGTTACAAGGCATGCTGTCGAAAAAACAGACAATGCAAAGCGCGATTTCACGCACAGCGCACATAAGTCAGCAAGAGTTGTCGCTCTTCAGTCAAAGCCTCCACTGCAGTTGTTTTCCACAAGTTCAATTACCGCTAAAAAACTTTGTCTCCAGAATTTTCTTCGACATATTCTTTTTTAATTCAGTACGTTTGTCATATTTTCGCCAAACATGTGTAAAAAATACAGTGAAATTGTACAGGTAAACAGGTCTGTGATATCCTTTACACTTTAAAATCGGTGATGCTGTGGCTGCCACGCATTCCCCTTAATCCATCATCTCCCTCAAGTATACAGTAATGATGAACGTAAGGATGCCACAAAACAAATTTTGTAAATGGCCATACGGGTCAATGCACACTGCAGAGTCAACAGCTAGCGTCCACTCTGAACCATACCCACAGTCTCACTATTTAATCACCAAATCACTTGAAAAAGGCCGACATGCCTGAATTATGCTGACAATTCTGCAACAGAAAAAGTGCTGTGGACTTTCAGAACAAAGACATGAAAATGGATCAGAAGTTCAAAAAAGCAAAACACAAAACCTGCACGAAATCAATCAAAACTTTGAAAAAATAAACAATGGGACAAATGCTCAAGCATGTGGGAAAACAGGCAACAAAAAGCAAGCGAAATTCAGAAAGCAACAAAATCTATGTAGTTGTAACAATCACAAACACAATAACAATGATAAATGATAATAACAACAAAAAAAATAGAGAGCTGCCAAGGTTTAAAAACCAGTTAGTAGTTTGAAATTTTAAGTGTTGCATTCCAAATGTAATCATATCTCTCTAATTAATATGATATTAAGGAGTCATGGCGCAGATTTTTTTTTTTTTTTTTTTTTTTTTGTCATTGGTTTCTTCTTTGACATTGTTTCTATGGGATCTCAATGTCTGACAAATCAGACTCAACAAAACTTTCAGTTGCACTTCACTTTGCACACATGATGACGCACTAAAATGAGGGAAATCTCGTTAGTAATCACCTGGCTCTAACTAATCTACAAATGAGTCAAAATAGCTGAATATGATTACGTGGCAAAATCGCAATCGTCTTTAGGGATCTTTCCTCTGCTTTTTCTCTATCTCTTTCCTTAATTCGGCAATTTCTGTACAAAATAGTCTGCAGTCTTAGAGAGTTACATTGTCTCCGTCCCATGTTAGCCATCACCAAGTCCATGAAGCATTTTTTAAATTTTGTTTCTTGCCGCAACATTTTGTCACAAAGTGTAGCAGAACAGAGTTATCAATGAAACAAATGGCAACACTTGGCAGCTCTGTGTCAATGCAAAAACTCATAACCAAAGCACCAGTGTGTCGGTCTATCATCCAGAGGTGTATGAATGAGAGCTGTCATACCCGGCAGGACATGATGACCTAATTTCCCTGTCTGCTGAGCACCTCAGGGCACAGTGTAGCGACACCATCACACCCAACAAGCGAGAGCTGCAGCACAAAAAGTTACTCACTGAGCTTGCCTTCTTCTTCTTGCGCTTCTTGGTGATCTTGATCTTGAGTGGCGCCACCGACTTCTTCCCTTTGCTCTTCTTCCCTTTGCTGGACGACTTGCCCCCACCACCGCTCTCCTCCTCTGTGGCGTCGCCGTCCTCGTCTTCATCTGAAGGTTTTGGATCATGAAACACAACTTGCAGCCCAGAAATGGAGACACTGTTTCACGGCTATGGTTGCTTCTGCATGCATATGTGCGTGCGTGCATGTGGTAAGTGCATGCGTATTGGACGCAACTCTACGTGTCTGCATGTTGCTATACAATTGAATATTATGATAATAAACCACCACGCACTCTCTCTCGTCAGCAAATATGTCAGCGACTACTGACTGCCATTCGCAGCGTGAGACCATTGTATGCATGGCTCTTTTTGATTAACTTGCCTTACAAAGAACAGTTCTCAGAGGACTATATCATAACCCTACATACATTAAGAGCACACATGCTTTATTCATGCATGACATAATGTATTATATATTCCATTCATGTTCAACTTCAAGTAATCTACATAATAACTGAGTTGCTAAACTATGAAGATCCTAACACCTTGCTGAACCTGACTCTAGACTGTAACTCACTTTGATGTCATACCATTATAAGAGCACTTTGTTACACATGCTACACAGCATTCACTAACATGCTCTGAAAGCAATGATGTCAGCACCATTTTAAGGAGACCTTCTCTACCGCCATGACCATAGGCAGTAAACAAGTCTTCTAAACCACTGACTCTGTGAATGAATATGACTGCATATAATTATTCTCAATAATACATGCTAAAACAACCATAACATGTGGTTGTAGTCAAAGACCGTACCTCTCTGCGGCGTTGCAGGTGATGCAGCAGCAGAAGACGTAGGGACGACCACTGCACTCAAGGCTTCTGGTCGGTCCCCCGTCCCCTGACCTTGGCCTTTGAAAGGATTGTTGGCTGCAAACTCCCTCCATTTGGCCCCTAGCAGTACCACTAACTTCGCCTGGGCAATTTTGGGGTTGTCCTTAGCGACGAGGGGGCGCACATACTGGGAGAACAGTTTATAGTTGGTGATGTTTTTGTAGTCGTCTTCCGAGAAGTTGATTTCTGTGTTTTTCAAGCCAAACTCATTACAGATGTCAGCTGAAGTTTTTGGCTGAGGTCTGACCGGTGTCCTTTTCTTGACATCTTTTGGGGTGATTTCGAATGATCTGTCATCCTCTTCGCTACCACCGCCAAAATCACTTCCCTGAAAACAATGTAGATTTATTGGTAAAAAAAATACAAAACTCAACACGTAATTCACGGCAAAATTTAATGCTTTACATTTCAAAAGTAACACAGATAATAATAATACTGACTGGGCTTGTGCCATCTTAATTTGGACATCCCAAACATTTTTCTCATGACTCACTGACTTAGTAAGACTATAATTCATGTTCCCAACATTGTATAACTCAAGTCAGTTATGCAACTTTTAGCTTCTGTGGCTACTATTACTCAGCCATGAATACGCAGAGCACTGAATTCCACCATATTTGAATTCTATCGGTCATCACTGATGTGAAATGCAGATTAAATCTTGTCCAAGAAAAAAAAAAATCAGTCCGAGTCTGTTATTACAAACCTACCAAAAAAAAATTAATGTTTATCCAGTTATTCTCTACACTGACTTACAACTAGTCAGTCACTGCTGACTGGCAAACCTTATCCGTTTTACTTCTTTGTTATGGTACAAAGGCGGTTCTGTTTAACCACATGTCCGACTCTCTAAAAACTGAAAGGAGACATTCAAATTTTGTACCAAAGTCCGTGTGTAGCATTAGTCTACATAACTAAAGTGAACAGAACTCTGAACAACTTCAGTAGAAGAAAGACATTCTTCAGTGTCATTGCTTCATTTGAAACTTCAGTTACTGCTTCCAGTTTATCTCCCATTTACAGGATGGTGGGAAACACAGTCAGCTATTTCCATGTGTGTGGTGTGTGTGTGTGTGTGTGTGTGTGTGTGTGTGTGTGTGGGTGTGTCCTGTGTGTGTTTGTGTATGAGTAACTAGTGTGTATGTATGTGTGTGTGTGTGTGTGTGTATGTGTGTGTGTGTGTGGTGTGTGCATGCATGCGTGCGCGCGTGGCTTGTGCTACCGTGTGTGTGTGGTGTGTGTGTGTGCTGTGCATGTGTATGTGTATGTGTGTGTGTGTGTGTGTGTGTGTGTGGGGTCTCTCTGTGTGTGCGCGCCGATTGTGCTACTGCGCGCGCGCGCACGTGGGCGTGTGCGTGTGTGTGTGTGTGTGTGTGGGTGTGCGCGCGCGCGCCACCTGTGCATGTGCACATGCATGCCTGCGACAGTACTGTATGGCAGAGCAACAGATACATGTATCTAAATCAATCCATGGCAGGTAACACTGTAACACTACGATTGTTTTGCAGCATATATGTTTCTTCATGATTGTTAACGATGCAGTACTGTTTCCCACCAAATCTTTCTACCTTTCAATCATACTTAGCACATTTTCTGGAGGGCTTTTTTCTTTTCTTAAACACACACTCCTACAAGTTTGTTGTGGTTTTTTTTTAACCAGTTGTAACCGATAACATGACACAAATCTTATTCATACCTCGTCATCACTATAGTGTTTCTTCTTTTTCTTAGATTTCTTTTTCTTTTCGCTTCCATCTCTGTTTTTCCTCTTCCGGCCTCTCTTCTCTACCCGCACTTCTTCTGCTGGCTCTTCCTCTGAAAAAGAAGAACAAAAAAAAAATAAATAAAATTCACGCTTGCTTCATTTCACCATTTCAATTTTTGTGTTTCAACAGTTTCTGTTTAAATTTTACTAAAATTTTGGATTACACTTCCTTTTGACCTAGTATACATACAAATCAACACTAAACGTAAATTGTAAAAAGACAAGCTTAAAAAAAAAGTCTAACGATACAAAAATCATACATCACACACACACATAAAATTAACAGGTTCAGTTTAAAATGATTCACCAATAAAACAACCAATTAAAAAAAAAAGAAGCATAATAAATTAAAAGAAAAGAGATGGCCTAAAGTATATATATTCACAGATCTGGTCAAACATTAAAAGAGTACAGGTAAGTATGTGAATGTCATTGAATAAATAACCGTATATATTCACAGATCTCGTAAAAATTAAAAGAGTACAGATAAGTATAGATGAATGTCATTGAATAAATAACCATGTTCATACCTTTTATTACCAAATAATATAGTCAAAATAATGAGGCTGGGGTGGCTAGTGTGTGTTATGAAAAGGATAAAACAAGGATGTGTATTACATTAGTTCATTTTTTGTTCTTCACGTCTCCTTTCTCTCTTTCCAGTCATGGTTGTATGATCAATAGATTACAGATCTCTTACCAAAATTAAAAAAAAAGTTGCTAACCAAAAAAAAAAAAAAAAAAAAGAAAAAAAAGAAAGACATAAAGCGTGCATAAAATGTCAGCAAAACAACAGCTAACATCAACAGCATTTGTGTGCATGTCATCCAGGCAGCTGTAGACTTCGGCATGAAGAAACAAAAATTTATTGCAGACTTTCCATTCCACACCGAGTTTGGTCAAGCAGTTTATAAAAGTAGCATTTTCAGACAGTATATTCTTGAATTACATATCTCCTTTCTAGTTACTTTCAAAACTCTTCACATATGTAAATGAAACATGATTTTCCATCTTAAACTTAATACCATTTAGCTCGCACTCATGTGAAGTCTAAAATGGCATCAAATTTCACAAACACATTACAAGAAATGTTAATATTCATAATCTTTTTTGTCACATTTTGCATTAAACAAATTTTCTAGGTTTTCCAGAAATTCATCATAAATTTGCAGTCAAAAAAAAAAAAGCAGTCAAAGGAATCTTACATCATTATCATACTTTGTGCTGCATACTGTGTTTGTTAGTTCCATACAATTCAAAACAATGTTAGTGGAAATAATTCTGTAGCTAACGCTGGTGTGAAATCGTAAGCTTGAAATCATGAAAACTTTATTGTCTGTCGTATCTCCACAGACTCTGACTTTAACACAGGGCTTAAGAACATTAAACAGGGACTATTGGAGCAACCCAGTCAGAACACTGAACAGGTTCAACAACAACTCCTTTCTCTAAACTCTGTGACTCATCTTCAACCTTTGTATGCATCGTGTATGTGGGAACATATCTGGGCTGGAACAGAATAGGCACTTTTCCTGCTGTCCCTCAAGTTCGCCTAGACCCTCTGCAAGCAATCCTTCAAGCTTTTGCAGGGTTTGACCAAAGCCAGCTGCATCAATTGAACTGATCAAACTGATTCGCTGCAACTCATAGTCAAACCGATCAATCTGATCCCTGATGAAAATGCTGTGCATAATAATTATGTTCTGTGACCAGTGTGTTTGTTTGTGCTTGTGTTTGTGGGTCACACTCGCATCCATCACTCCAAACGCACACACTTGATGTCCTGTCAGAGCTAGGATTGCTGTCTTGACTTTTGTCAAGTTTCTGTAAATCCAGCACTTTGTTATTTTTTGGTAATTGTGTGAATCAACATAATAATGTACAAACAACATGTGTACATGTGTCAGTTTCGAAAATTATCATGTGACTTTAATCAGATCTCAAATGACCAATCTTACTCTTACCTCGCTCTCCCACAGTACATACAAATAATTGTTTGAATATCATCAACATCTTTCATATCTCTGTCAGTCAGTGTTTTATAAACTTGGAATTTTTTTTTTTTTTAAATGTTTTTCACATTCAATTCTAAGTTCATAAAACATCTCCCTTTCATATATCTAAGTCCTTGTTTCCCATACTGAAAAATGTTCATCTGGGGAAAAAAGTAAGAAAAACAAATAAAACAAACAAACAAGACTGTTTTGGGCCGTGCTGTGACTGGCAACAGAACCACTTTCAAAGCTGCCAGTCTTTCTTTTCCTTCTTCTGCTTCATGCTGTCCTCTTTGTCTGGAGAATATTTATGTCTTAAACGTTTCTTGTCACCGTTTCATGAGATTCAGCAACTGAGTATAAGACGCTTTGTCACTAGTATAAAGGTCAGGTCTGAATCAAGCACAGAGAGAATTTTCTCCTGGATGAGATTATCACTAATCCTACAAATGTCTCTAAATGCAATGGGCATGAACCATCTGAAGTTTCATCAGCTGGCAAGTTTCTTTCCCTCCTAACAGCTGGCACAAGCTTCTGACTGGTTTGGTTTCAAATTATCTTCAACTACAAACAACATTCAAACCATTCTCTTCTGGCTTCTGTGAGCGACAAAAAAAAGCTTTGTTCTGATGATGTTATAGGTAGCTGCTCCCACACCAAAGGAGAAAAACACACAATTTCTTCTCGTCATCTGTTGTGACACTTGCAATAACAAATGTTCAAAACTTCAATATAAATTCACGTCAGTAGTTTCCAGCTTTGAATGACTCAAGATGATTAAGGACACCACCATAACTTTTGTCAAACCATCAGGCAGATACAGTTCACAAATTCTTGATAAATCATTTGGCGAGCGAGTTCAAAACTCAACTGACATCATACAACTACACTATTGTTGCCTGATTTAATCAACCCATACATGCCATACTTCCACTTCAATGTCAAACACTCAATCAGTCAACACTATAGCTAGTTTAAGTAGCAATGACACACAACTGAAAACATTGACACACTGATAACATTAATGGTCTAAATTAGTCATCTATTAGTATTACTGATCTATAATGTAAGTGTACAGTATGAAGTAATGGTTAAGGACTACAACTGCTGTGATGAGTAATTGCCCTTGCCAACAGGGACTGGAGATTGTGCTCAAACCATGGTTTCGTTTTGTGTTTTGTAATTTGTTAATTAAGACTGCATGATTCTGTTCGCTCGCTGTGAGAAATAAAAAAAAAAACACTGAGGCTGTTCATCTGTTTTTTTTGTGTGTGTGTGTGATTAAGACCACAGATTGTTCTAAACAAAACTTCTTTCACTTTAGAGTGCATAGTCACTTTGCTTAAGAGAGGCCCAAAACAAACAGGCAGATCTCACATACAATTTCATCCACCATGTGGGCAGTCAGCAGCGTAGTACAATGGCTCTTACACCTGGTGTTTACTGTAGGTATTTCATGATGTAACATACCACAAAATGACAAATGCAGCAGGTTTTTAAAAACCAGTATTGCACTAAACTGTGTGACCCTCTCTTCAGTGGCTATCTCTCCCAGGGACAATGTTCTGTGAAAAAAGCCTCAGCGAAGTTTTCTATTTCACTCAATTAAAAAAAAAAAAAATAAAAAAAAAAAGACCATAAAAATTCCAACATGCTTGTTCTTCTCAGCTGTGCAAGTCTACTACTAACCGGAAACATTTTCAATCTTGGCCTAACCCTTAGTATCTTTGTTATGTGTTATTATAAGTTATCAAGATTTATTATGGATCATTTCTAGTTATTTCCAAGTTCTATATAAGGAAGTACTGTCACACCGGTTCTATGATAGTTTCACAAAATGCACTGCAAAAGACTCATCAACTTCACACATTACTGATCACTATAATTAGCATAAACAATATGTGAGCAAGTTTAGAAAAAGAAAATCCCTTACAAACTGATCTGGATGAAAATCGTATCAGATCATATATCATCATGATGTCCTGGCATCAGGATGAACATCATGTCATACCACATCATATCATGTCTGGCAAAGTTTATAGGACAGCCTTTCGCTTGTTCTATTGAGCAAAGTTACAATGAGAATAAGAGTCAACAGCATATATAATTCAAAATACCCCACCAGTACCACTGATATCAGTCTGGTTGTGGGGGACGACAAAACTTTCTTGCCTACAAGTGAAAATGTACGCTCTCTCTACTCATCTGTTTGGCAACCAATTTTTGATTGCCACTGAAAGAGTGACTGAGCATTTATTGGTTGTCAGCAAACTGACTGCACTTCCCTCTTCTCTTCACTTTCATGCTCCATCACCCCCTTATTTTTCTTGGAGCGCAACAGTGACGGAGTGGTGTTTCACTGAGATAAAATGTGTTCTGGGCTGGAACATGTCAGCACCATGCCTGCATTGTGCTTGATCAGAGTACAATACCAGAATTACATCAATTAGTGGAAATGAGACTAATTTATGAGATCTATGTGAAGGTTTCAATTCTTACTGTGAGTACCTAACAATTACATCGTCTTTTTCTGTAGTAATTAGCACATATATATTCCTTACATAACAAATGTCTGCTGACTTGTCATTGGTCTATTGCTAATGTAGCTTACATTTGTTAACCACCTCTTTTGTTTGGGACGAGAAATAAATATTGTCCAGAATTTTCTTGCCCTTACTTCGTTTCACTGACTAAATTCCAATTCTGGAAGACTGAAATGAGTCTGGAAGTAAAAGTTCAAGCCAATGTTGGTCAATTTCAATACCTGATATATCTAAAATTGTTGAATACTTTTGCTGTAACAATATAAGTTTATGATACATCAACAGAAGTTCGCAACAAATTCTGAAGATTAACATCTAGTAGCCCTGCCAGTACACAAGTTTGCGCCAGCAAATTTTGACAAAAGATCAATTCATTTTCATAGAATGTCATCCCATTAAACAAATTCTTTCTTAACGCAAACTATCTAATACAGTAATAGTGGTTTTGACATCATGATAACCAGGAAGAATTTAGTATGTCTCCATCAGTCCCCCTCTTGCTTTTTGAAATTCGAGAATGTGCAATTTTATCTTATATCATTATTAACCATAATTTACATATGTTAGTCATTTTCTTTAAGCCAATCATTTATTTTGTACAAAAGCATACAGGGATCCTGATTCAATGCTGTTATAATGGGTGGGCTCACCCTTTCTGAGACATTATGAACGAAAGCTTGGCTTGAGCCACATTGAGGTAAATGTTCAAAGGCATGTTCTGTTTTTTCTCTCTCTCTCTCTACCCCCTCTTACAACACACACACGTACACAAGAGAGAGAGAAACGCACACATGCACGCGCAACACACACACACACACGCATAGAGGGAGGGAATTAATTACTTACAAAATAAACAACCCTGTTTTCCTAATACAGCTTTCTGACTGTCTAAAAAGATTGACACTAGTTCTGACTCCAGAACAAAACAAAGCAAGTTCTATCTTTACAGTGATTTCCAGAATAAGCTCTGCAGTGGTCGTCAGTTTCTTCATGGCAAGTTAAACTAAAGCTGATCTTAGGAAGTTTTGGGACCCTCTGTCTGCCAAAAGGGTTCCTTATCTCGTTCGCTGAAAATGAAATTGACCTCAAACTGATGTCAGTGTTCAAACAACATCTCATAGCCTGGCTCTCGTTGTCCAGGCAGAGTCAACAATATTCAGAAAGTCACAGAGTTTGAAGCTGCAGTGACTGAGACTTCCAATTTTTCTCTGCAAAGGAATCTGATTTCTTTATTGTGCCTACGATTGGTGGTGAAGAGTCCAACTCATAAGACAAGTCATCATTTTTTATAAAGTATGCTACTTAGAAACCATCTTACTGGGAGTGAGGTCTGACAAAGGCTCAATAGTCCAATTAGATACTTCTGTACAAGTTCTTTGGTGTCAGGAAACACAGGCTGCAGATCCACTGTGTTGTCTGCTTTCAAGGCACTGTGAAACCATGGGGCAATAGGAAGAACCTATGAGACTTGCAATTTTCTGATGCCTCCTACCATGATAAACAGTCATTCACACAAGATTTGAATTGATGATTAAAGTGGAACACATCCGCTACGACTTGTGATTGAAAACTGAAAGCACTGTCTAAACATTTTCAGAAAGTAACTTTCATGGCAGAAATTGTGAAATGTGCACATCTAAGAATCAAGAGCCCTGGAAATTGACATATACCAGTAATTACCACATTACCATGGCTAGACAAATTTAGTTGCCTGGTCACCTGAAGTGAGTGCAAAAGCTGTTAGCGAATTTCAGAACTTAGCTTCAATCATTTGCCTATGATAAGAAATTAGTGCTATAACATTAATCGCCAATGGTTATCAAGTTTGTCATTTTCAGTCCCTGTACATTAATAAACTGGTTCATTTAAAGTTGTATATTGCAATCTCTAGTTGATGTTTGGTCGACTCTGGTTTGCCAATGTTGCCATCTTTCTTACTTTGCCAGAGCTACGGGTGAGTGATTGGAATCAAATGTGTTGACTGTTAGTGTTACTGAATAGAGGCCGTGCATTCGTCGACGTCTTTAGCTTTTTGTGACCAACATCATAAATCTGCTGATAAAAGATGCCAATGTGACCGGGAATGTTCCAGAAAAACTTGTGGTTGGTGTCGGTGTAAATCTAGTGCACATGTTTAACCCTCACAACCTTTAGAGCGACTTCCTCACTTCCTGACATGCGCATTCATCACCCCAAGGCGAAGATACATATCCCGATATTTATCCCACCTTTGTGTCAGACGTCAATCGTTAAAAGTCACATACAAAAAGCACTAAATCTACAATCATACAAAACAAACAACGGACATATTGACGATTACCAATTACAATCTGCACATGTTTTACAGGGAAATCCCCATCTTTTTTTTTAGGAAACACAACGCTATGCAAATGAACAAAGACGCAAACACTGAAACAGGGGATTCCACATGTCGCCAACTAGCCTAAACCGGTGTGCGGTTTGAAGAAACTGGCGAATTCAATCGCTATTTCCACCAAACACTGTCTCGCACCGTAATAAAGGGTATGTTATGAATCACATATTTGTTCTGCCAACCAGAACGGTGGCATTATCAAATCAACTTAACATCAATCATTAGACACAATTCTGAAAATGAAAAAGAAAAAGATTGTTGACCAATTAATTTTCCCACCTTCTTCTTCGCCTTCTTCCATTTCCATTTCATCGTCGTCTTCGGTTCCTCGTTTGCTGGACATGCTCCTATTATTGATCACAACAACACAGAACTATAACTTGAAACACCGGCACACTATGAATCTTTTAAAGAATTGTGGATCACCAACCCCCACCTTCGTACCACCAAGCGCGGTTTGGCTTAATTGATCATGCGCGTGCTGACGTCACGGCTCACTTCGGCATCCCATAATAGTCACAGGGAACATCCCATAATAGTCTAAAATACATCCCATAATAGTCACACAAACAGTGTCATAAAGCGGGGAGATGTTGTATTTCATGCATATTCCCAAAGTTTCATTCTAATTTGAAACATTTTTAATCAAGTTTGAACGCACTGACAAACGCTTTAATAACTATGCTTCTTTTGATACTATTGTTTCACTAATAATGAGCAATCACTGACGCCGGAGAACATGGATCATCCGGGGATTTAATTGCATAAGTGGGGAAGGAGGGTGGGGTGGGGAAGAGGGTGCATATGGATCGGTGTAAGAGCTAACACAAGGCCTCTGTGTGTATGTGTGTGTGTTGTGTGTGTGTGTGTGTGTGTGTGTGTGACGGTTCCTAGCACAGCCGTACGTATCTATAGCGGTGTGTGTCAGTGCCGCGCGCGCGCTTTCAAGTTTGTGTGCCACTGTGCTGTGTGTGTGTGTGTGTCCGTGTCTGTGTGTGTTCGTGTCTCTGTGTGTGCGTGCATGCGTGGGTGTGCGAGCTGCGTGTGTGCGTGTGCGTGCGTGCGTGTTTTTATGTGTGTGTTTTTCTCTGTGTGTGTGCGAGTGTGTGTGTGTGCGCACGCGCGCGCACGCGTCTCGTGTGAGTGTATCTATGCGTGTGTCAGTCAGGGTTTATACTGCCGGTGTGTGGGGTGGGCGTGGATGTGTGTACGCGCGCGCCCTTCCGTCAGTATGTGCAGGCCTAGATCGACTTACGTGATAAAGATCAGTGCGTGCACGTCGGCAAGACTGGTGACGGACATGAACAAGAACAGAAACCACAACTGACGTGGCCAGCGTGATCAAAATTACCTCAGTAATAATGCGCAATTTAACAGCCCCCCCCCCCCCCCCCCCCCCAAAAAAAAAAAAAAAAAAAAAAAAATTGACGATGATAATCAAAACAGAAGAAGAAAACGGGTATACTAAAAGTCGAGGTAAAGCTTGTCAACCAAATTCAGTGGCTCCACGTCGCCCTCCGCCACGCCTTCCTCCTTCCCCTTTATCTGTCGAATCTCAGGCTGATGTCTCGCTTGTTCTGAGAGAGACAACCAGTTTCCCGAATCGTTGTAAAGCCAATCGGCCCCTCTGAATTTGAAGAACCCACAGTTTACAGGGTCGGACGAGGTGGTGGGGCAGGTTGGGGGGGAGGGGGAGGGATCCTGGTCCCGGAACACATACCCTACTCCACTCCCTACCTGTGTGGCAAAAACTGCTTCTTTTTTTTTTCTACCGTGTGAAGAACCCCAGACCCCTTGGATTTCTTTTCCTCTCACAAACCCCCCCCCCCCCCCCCCATCCACTCAGCATCCCACCCCTTCCCCAGCCGGTTGTAAATTAGATGTTGGAGATATGTTGGGTAATATTGGGCGAATTTCAGTGCCACCCCCACCCCCTACTCTTTCCACCCCTGCTTGTAAAGAGAGAAAAGTCTCCACCCCCACCCCCCTTCCTCCTCTTCTCGCTCCCCACACCACCTCTCCTCCCCAGCGGCTGACAGAACTCTCAAGTTGGAAGAGGAGTACCTTCCCCACCCCACCCCACCCCCAACTCCCACCCCATCCCGCATCAGGCTCGTAATATTTGGGTGAGAGAGACGCTTCTAACCCCGCCCGCCCTTCCCCACTTCACAAAATGTCACCTACCTGCGCACATACCCCTTCCTACTATGTGACCTGATTTGACAGGCCCTTGTTTTATGAATGGGGTGGGCTGAAGACGGAACAGACAAAAAAAAACAACAACAAAAAACAACTGTTCTATAAGCCTGCGTATAAGCACATAAGACTCGGAAACGTCACACACACACACACACACACACACACACACACACACACACACACACACACAGAGAGAGAGAGAGAGGAGAGAGAGAGAGAGAGAGAGAGAGAGAGAGAGAGAGAGAGAGAGAGAGAGAGAGAACAACCAAAAAACGAACAAAACAACAGCAAAAGAAGCTTTTATGACAACAACAACAACAACAACAAAACAAAAAAAAGCAGAGCTATGCTGTAAAACCAGCTCAGCTGGCGGTAAGCCCTCGATCTGCCTAGCCAACGGATTGCTGGAGGAAGTCTGCCTCCATATCAGTTGACATCGGACATCACCCAAGATACACCCCGTACAAGACATTCATTGTACTGAGAGAGTGGACTTCACTTGCCTGACGCTAAACTGACGGCGTCTGCAGACTCTTTGACCAGAAAACTCACCTAAAGACGAGTTCCATAGACTCAAGAGCACACGAGGTTGCTTGCTTATGCTAGCGGCAAGGCATATTTGAGGCGATGGGAATAGAGAAATGGGCGCGATGATCAGTTCAGATCGACAATGTGACTATTAGCCTACTGTAAATGGAACCCTTGCACAGTCCCAGACATGACCTAGAGCCATGCCCAGGCCAACAAAGCGCCGCACTCTACCAAATATGGGACAGCAAGATTGGGAGTTGACAGAACGGGCTCGGTGTTTGCCTAGATCTGGGGATGAAGCGCACTGGCTACCTATGGAGATCAGTAGATTACTTTATTATGAAGCTCGTACAAGTTTGTAAGGCGTGCCTTTCGTCTTCTAAACAGCAGCAAAGGCCACTCCAAGCTGGTCAGTATGTCGTCCACGCTGGAGGTTCTGTTCTATCCCTGTCACACCTACCTCGCGACTCAGCGCTGGACATCCTCTGAGCCCTTTAGTGTCTTTATTATTATGAATACTTATATAGCGCCTATCCTCGACCAGAGACCAAGTTCTAAGCACTTTACAATCCACACTCGTTTACACAACGGGCTGCCTACCTGTGTAGTGCCGACTGAAGAGCTGCCAACTGGCGTTTCATTGAGTCGTTTCCCGTGTCATCCAGTCAATATTGCTCAATATCGTTCACTCAATTTCCTTACTTCCTTCATTCTTCCCATTTCTCACGCAGGGTGCATGTTATGTGCAACATGTCATCCACACCAACGGCCAAACTGGCCTTCTCTTCCGAAAGTTGTCGATGGGATTTTACGTGTGTGCAAAATGATATGTGTGCGTTCACACACGGAATCTCGGTTTATAGTCTCATTCGAAGGACTGTATGGGAAGTGGAGTCAGAACCAATGTTTACTCCGTGTGAAAAATCCCCCTGTAGCGAAACGGTCTGGCGGAGATTCGAGCCCGCAACCCCAGGATCACCAAGATTACGAGTCCGGCGCTCTACCACTGAGTTATTCCGGCCCTACGTACTTGTTACGAAGATCCCAAACGGAGAATGCGTACTCATGTACTGGTCTGACAAACGCCCTGTAAGCCCTATCCTTGGTAGGCCCAGTGGTGACCTATTGATGTTGGCCATGAAGAGCGTTTGTTCTGCTGTAGGCCTACGTCTTCTTCTGCTTGGTCGTGCTCTCAGGACTTGACATTTCCTAGGCTGAGATCTCCTATTCCGGCTGTCTTCCCATGCTTCCAGATGCTGGCGATCTTGCTGCATAGTCTTTTTCAGATGAGACAGGGCATTGCCCCGCAGACATGGCCAACGCTTTTGCTCCATTTCTTTTGTAGAGCAGCCTCCATCCGTGAGATGATTCTGCCTTTTACTTCTGTTCTGATAATGGTGAGAAAACGTCTCAGCAGCCGGAGGTCCTTAATTGTAAACAATTTACTTGCAGACCTAGGGCATTACGAGGATCGTATAACATCTCTCTCTCTCTCTCTCTCTCTCTCTCTCTCTCTCTCTCTCTCTCTCTCTCTCTCCCTCTGTGTGTGTGTGTGTGTGTGTGTGTGTGTGTGTGTGTGTGTGTGTGTGTGTGTGTGGCGGCCTGCATGAAATTATGCCTTTGCATCTCGTTTCACGATTCACCGAGCACTAAACTTTCTCGCGCCTAGTGCCATCAGAGATTTCTCACACGGGATGCCCAAGTCAGCACCGAAATGTGAAGATCAGCCCGCTAGCAGTGGCTGAATCAGCTAAGCAATACGTTCGTGTGTACGCGTACGCACTGACAGAAAAACTGCGTAGGTTACAATGTAATCCACGTTAGAGGTCTCTGAAGCGAAAACAAACAAATAAATGATAATAGTAATAATGATAATTATGATGATAACAACAACGACGACAACACCACCAGGATGCTTGAAAAAAAGATGGGAAAGGCCTAAAAGTTTTCCTGTGTCGCGTCTTCTTCGGCGCTTCTACGGTCCAAATCTGTCTTAACGGTGTGTTGTTGGGGGAGGGGGGGGGGGGGGGGGGGGGGGGTAGACCTGCGTGGAAAGTTTGGTGAGCATGGTAGCCCCAGGGGACCGAAAAGGTGGTGGGGGAAAATATTATCCATGCAATGTCTTGGCCACCGCTAGATAGCGAATAAATAAGAGATTTGGGATTGTGTCAGTGCTCAGCACTTACATAAACATCATATCGTTACAGTGATGAAAAGAATGATGCGTCCGGTCAGTCGTAACAGCCCATACGACCACCTTATAACCAGCGCTGATAAGTTAGTTATGAAATTGCAAGCTAGAACGTCGCGGCGGCGGGAGGGGGGGGGGGGGGGGGAGAGGGGAGGGGGGAAGGCGGGATCTACATCCGGGTGACTGTTACATTGTAGTCTGCGCTCACACTACAGGCTCAGAGCCTCGAGGCCCATGGCGTCGAAGTCTTAACTGTTGGCTGGTTAGTTAATTTGGAAATAGGTTAAAAACACACAGGCTTAACGTCCTCTTCAGATAACATTGCGAGTGTGAAGGTAACACATTCAGGTGAGTAGGTTCAGGAGACATATCTTGCGCTACACCGCACAAACTCCGTACCAGACGAACAACCACTGAATGGGCAGCGACAATGGCAATAGATGTTCCAAGTACTTGAGACAGGGGGACAAACAAATGCTTTAAGTACTGCATGAACTGCAGGCAACAATCCATGTAATTTATACTCATGTTTTATGGTACATTTGTTACACCAACCATTCTTTATCAGTGCTAAGCCACACTTGCCTTCCGTGTCTCTTATGCTTCTCTTTCACCATACCTTTCCAGTACGCTCTGCGCGTACCAGTCATCACGTATTCTCCTCTCTTCCAGTCAGAAATTTTTGAAGACACCAAAGTGAAATTTAACAACAACAACAAAAAGAGAATCGTTTGATGAGCGTTCCTTCAGTTTTGCTGTCCCAACTGTTGGAAACTTACTGTCTCCCAACGAAACCAGCCCATCTTACCTGTTTTCAATGCACAGGTAAAAACTAAACTTTTCAGCCAAGCACTTTAAACGACGCTTTTCCCACATTGTGGGCACCCAATAATATTTCAGGTAAAATAGTTATTATATGTGAATGAATAAGGGCATGAATAGTGTATGAAAGCGCAATGAGTAGTTTTCAACTGGAACTGCGCTATACAAACACTATTGTTATTATTACTATTGTCATTATTATCACTTTTGTTACAGGCTTGTCGGGGATGCTAAATCTTGTTGTGGGAAAGACTGCAGAGAAACTATTTTCGATTCTATGACGTCACCGCACTGCCTCTTGCTTCCCATCAAAACGAGTCAGTTCACTGGAACTGATAATAAGGCTGGCACAGCCAGCCAGCCAACCGCACCCAAGCTTACCTGCTAGAAAAAGACACTCTTTAAGTGTTTGAGCGACGTTTTCTTGCGTTGAAGATCAGAAAAACGCACTTCCTTCGAACCCCCCTCCCCCCCCCCCCCCCCCGGCCTCTCACCCCTGTCCCCCCTCCCATCCCCATCCCCACCCACCCCCCCCCCCACCCCCACCCCAAAAAAAAAAAAAATTGGACTAAGTTTATTGTTTAGTGGGACGTCAGGTAGATTCGAACTCCCAGGTCTGAATGCCGCGAATTCAGTTCCCTACTTCTGTGGCTTACAACCTGGCACCCGAGTGCCTTTTCATTTGCCGAGATAGCCAGTTACTGTAGGAGGGAGAGGGGAGTGAGAAAAGGAGGGGGAGTGGGGAACACGCGGGTTGAGAGAACTATGGAAAAGCATAACATCATTTTCCCCTGGTCATCGCCATATGCGGCCTATATGGCTATCTTGTCACATGTGGGTTAGGGGACAGCATCAAGGGCCCAGTCAGTTGTATATGAGAGGTGTGAGGTGCGAGTTCAAAGGAAGGGTCAGGGGGGGGGGGGGGGGGACGTCCTCCCCCAGTGGGGGACTGGGCCAAGGAGGGGGGGGGGGGGGGGGGGGGGGAGAGAAAGATAATCTGCCAAAAATGCGAATTTCGCCAGGCAGGGGGTAGTGTGTGTTCAGAGAACACAGGCTCCCCCCACCCCCACCCCCCATCCCCACACACCTCCGCCTTCCTCTCCGCACCCGTCTCTGGCAACGAGTTTGGTGTTAAGATGTTTAAGATGTTACGAGTTACCGCTGAGACGGAAAACACAAACACTACCAATGTCTAATGCCCATCTTAACACGTCGGTGTCTTACTGGTTTCTGCTAGGCCCGGTGGTGTTGTTTCAGATAGATTCCATCCCCCCCCCCCCCCCCCCCCCCCCCCCCCCCCCCCCCCCGTCCTTCCACTGCAGTGTGTCAGGATGGTTAGGCGTATCCCAGTCTGCCCTGCCACCTTTAGTGGGTGTGGCCGTTAAACGTAAATGAATGTCACCTAACCCCACGCCAATCTTGAGATCGTACTGTTCTGGTAGCACCAACGCGGTATTCGATTGGTCTCTGTTCCCATCCACCGGTCCCGCCTTGTACATCACCCGAGATGGGTGTGTGTGTGTGTGTGTGTGTGTGTGTGTGTGTGTGTGTGTGTGTGTGTGTGTGTGTGGGGCGGGGGTAACCTGCATGTAACTCTACCTAACCATGTGGGCCTGTTCGGTTACAATTAAGCTTATCGGTGACGGGCGGTTGCTAACACAGTCTCTCTCTCTCTCTCTCTCTCTCTCTCTCTCTCTCTCTCTCTCTCTCTCTCTCACACACACACACACACACACACACACACACACACACACATACGCACACGGTACACAAGCATGCACACGCGCGCATGCGCGCACGTGCACACACACACGCACAGACACACTTACACAGACACACACAAACCCATTCCTTCCTCCCCCCCCCCCTCCCCACACACACACACACACATGCACAGAGAGAGAGACAGAGAGAGAGACAGAGAGAGACACAGAGAGAGACAGAGAGACAGACAAACAGACAGACAGACAGACAGACAGAGAGAAAGAGACAGACAGACAGAGAGAGAAGCCTGAGGGCCAGTGGGGGAGATAGAGGGGGTTTTCTGGAACATGAAACAAATGGCTATGTCCAATAGCATGTCAATACAAATGCTGACAGACAAAAACTTCTCCCAGTTTTCACATTTTGATCCATCCATCGTTGTTACGAGGAGTTCCGATGAAAAGACAGAGAATGGAATAACCAACAACCGTGCAACGTAGGCAATGAAATACGGGCGTCGTTGAGACAGACAGGTTTAAGTCCAGGACAATAATGAACGAACTGGTTATAACACCTCAGCTCTGTTGCCTTTGTCTGATAGAAGACTAACGATTGTTGAGATACCTGGTCAGACATGTTACTGTGACGAATCATAGATCTACTCTAGCGTCTACTTTCACTGGATTTAAGTTTTAAATCAGCCAAGCAACCAATCAACCATGGCATTATAGTAGTAGTAGCAGTGGCAGTAGTAGTAGTAGTAATTAATCAAAATGCATCCATGACAATTAGCTAACCAACACGCAAATCAGCCATTGATCACGAACAAACAAACAATGAACATGAAAAAGGATGAAAGAAATTAGACAGCAAATAATAAAGCGAGAAAAACAACGATAATAAACAAACATAAAGAATGTAAGGAAAATACTGGAAACAAAGCAGCAAGCAAAACAAAATATGAGAGAGAGAGAGAGAGAATGTTGCTCATAGCCCAGGGACACTGATGTGAGAGGTCAGTGTCAGGAGGCGCAGTCAACCTTTCAGCCCTATGGGCGACGACGGGTCTTGCATGTGTTGCCGGGGGACGGCTCCTGGAGATGTTGGGCGGTCGGCAATGGAGCGCTACTTTACTGCGATTATTCGTGGCCTGGGAAATCATACTCAGCAGGGCAAGAGGGTTGGGAAGGGGGGGGGGGGGGGGGGGGGCGTGGTGGACACCCGTTTTGGGTTGGGCCAGTAAATTACTCTCACGGCCGTAGTCAGCGACTTTTTCAAAGACTTGTGCAGCGACCTAGCGACTTTCGTCCTGCTCTCTTTTTGAGGAGGCCTCACGCGGCACAAGGCCATTGCCACCCGAGCAAGAAGAAGGCCCTGAAGATAGGCCTTTTTTTGGAGGGTGGGGGAAGGAGGTTAAGAAACCCGAGCCCACAGTCGGTCGACCACTGCTGCGATGTGAACTCCAGTTCACGAGAAACCAGAGCAGAGAGAGAAAAAGAGGGAGGGAGAGAGAAAGAGAGAGAGAGAGAGAGAGAGAGAGAGAGAGAGAGAGAGAGAGAGACGATGGCCCCTATCCAGAATCAAACTCATGACTGTTGCCAGCGACCAGACCTGCCACCAACTTCGGTGCGTGCGGATACCCAGTCCTTAAGGGCTTCAGCCAGTAGGATATGAATCTCATCCTTCGACCCGACTCGAGATACCATGGGCACCCGACATGAAACTGACATTTTCTTAACGCATCTTTAAATGTGCTGTCATTTTGTTGCGATCACCGTAGTGGTAAGTCTCCTCACAAGCATCCTTAAGCACATGACCTATGCTGTTCCAAAACTCATCTGTCAGTGGAACTCTCACTATCTAAGTTTATCCACTTAACAGAGCAACAAAGTGATGTATATACCTATACTTGCTGTTACTGACAATATATCTAGGACTAGATAATTAATGAACCAACGGATAACTTTCAGTAAAAAAAAAAAAAAAGGTAGTAAAACTGGTTGATAACTCACCAAGCGGGAGTAAATACTCAACTTCTGGAACAAAACGTCTTGGTTTGTGAACGATCGGGTAATTGTTTAGGAGATTTACTCGTTTAGATTCTGCTTATGGTTGACCTGCACAGCGGGATGAACAATCCAGACTTAAGCTATTCTTCCGTGGACTCGTAGGTGATCAAAAACAGGTCTCTCGCAAGTCATGTCAAGGGACTTGGGACCCGAAGGAAGCAATCCATTTCCATTCTTCTTCTTCTGCGGTCGATTTGTTGTTGTTGTTGTTGTTGCTGCGTCAGTTCTTCAGTTCTGTCGTCACAGTGAATGCCACTGTCTTCTTGAGGTCTTGACGGCTGCCTAAAAGCTGTAGCATCTGCTGTTCTGCGCCCATTGGCCAGGTTTGACGTCGTAGAACATCATGGGCTGGACAGCGTTGGAGGATGCGTTCTGGGGTCTGAGATCCAGTGCCACTCAGACATTCATCTGTGTGGGCAATCTGAATTCGGCTGAGGTGGCTCAGCAGTCGGCAGTGGCCAGTTCTCAGTCTGAAGAGGATGTTTGCTGGTATCTCTGAAGCTGATGGATTGGATCAGCACCACCGTCTGCACCCAGCCTTCTCTTCCACTGGTTTTGATATTGGTTGTGGATGATAGCTTTGGCCTCTCTGTAAGCCACCGGGTGGCTGAACTGCTCTGTCTTGCTGTCGGTCTTAGACAGAACGTCAGCCTTCTCATTCCCACTAATCCCACAGTGGGACAGAATCCACTGGAGCACAATGGTGGATCGTCTAGAAAGATCATGGAGGGCTTGTGTGTGTGTGTGTGTGTGTGTGTGTGTGTGTGTGTGCGCGCGCGCGCGCGCGCGCGTGTGTGTGTGTGTGTGTGTGTGTGTGTGTTTTCAACTGCTATTCGCTTCTGTTGCTCTGAAGTCCCTGCAGCAGAGACCTGCAGTCAATGAAGAAGGTAATCTTGAGTGGTGGGCTGTTTGACTTGACTGAACGCTTGAGCAACATGGAACAGAGCTGCTGACTGCTCTGTAGTTGGAGGAAATTGTTTCTGTCTGAAAGGTTCTAGGGTCAATCTCATATCAGTGTGCTTGATGAAGATGCCTGCTCCTCCTTTCTTTACTGCTCCCTTTGAGGATCCATCCGTGAACACATGCTCCACACACTGGGATTGCAGTGGTCATCAGTCATCTCCAGTGCTCCGTTCAGTTTCTGTTATCGATGGGGGCAGAAGGGTCGATTGCGGTATGGAAAGGATTGGAGATATCATTGGCGTTAGTCCGGTTTTCGGTTTTGATATGGGTTCGCTGATAAAACGACATATAAACATTTTGTTTAGTCTGCTTGTTATTTTTGTAATTAAGCAAGTGGCCTGTAGTTTGAAGGAATTGAAATACCTCTCTCACTTCTTTTTTTTCCCCGTTCAAGGGAGACAAAGTCATGAAGCGGCAGCAGAGAGTTTTTCTGAGCGGTAGCAATCGTCATCACGTGACAACAACACAAATTCAAAATGGCGAACACGGTGCACAGGCATACACTAGAGTACGATTGCTGAACTTTTGGCAGTGGACGTTTTTTTGAAAGGTTCCTAACTTGATTCACAACATTTTTTTAATAACTCTGGTAAGAAAATATGGCTGGTGTTCAAACAGAGGTTTCGTAAATGAAGAGTAGACAAAACTTAACGGAAGTCTTGTTTTGCCGCTGGTGTTTCTTTAGCCCTGTAACTTGTTCGAACGTGTCATGATGACTTGAATCTCTCTCTCTCTCTCTCTCTCGCTCGCTCGTTCGCTCTGTGTGTGTGTGTGTGTGTGTGTGTGTGTGTGTGTGTGTAGTGTGCGTGCGAGCGTGCGTGCTCGCTCTGTGTGTGTGTGTGTGTGTGAGCGCACAACCACATGACGCAGGCATACTCACGACACTGACTGCCAAAGGGCCATGACTTTGACCTTATCATGATGGTTGATCAAGATATTGTGCATGGGAATGGTTGCAATGAAAAATGACATTCGCCACCAGCAACTCAAACTACTTGCTCAGCATCTTAGCCATCCCCAACACAACTACCCTGTCAAAATCATTGCTCTTTGGCAGTCGCGGAAAAACAACTTTGAGTGTACCATGCAGGAATTCTAATTTAATTTTAATTGCCAAGCTGGAGACCATTTGCTCCCATGGCATCAGCAACCAAAAAACAGCATCTGTCCATCCCAACTACACCAACAGCTACCTCTGAAAAAGGCCATTCCTCTCTGGCTGCAGTGGCTCTAAACAACATAATACATATATATGTATATATGTTTTTTTTTCTATTAAAAAAAATGTTTAATATTAATATTTCTCTGCTTGTTATTTATGGATTATCTATAAATATTTGTAGACTCCATGACTACCAAAGGGTCAGGACTTTTGACATTATTATATGGTTGATTAAGATATCGTGCTTGGGATGGTTGCAGTGCAGAATATTGATTTCCTTTTTCTCAGTTTTATTTTCTTTATTCATTTCTTTTTGCATATATATCCTTCCACTTGATATCTAGCTCTTTACTTATTGATGATTAAATGTCATTTCAGCTGTTGGTATTTATTACTGGTTATTCATTTACTTAGCAATTTAACAATTCTTTTTATGACTTTTTCATTTGATTTAAATAATATACGTATTTGTCCATTTTTTCCATGACTTATAATATATTTCTTTTTATTTTGTTAATTTAATGAATTCATGTATTTCCTAATTTTCAGTGTCGCAGTAATTGTTATATCAGTTCAGTACATTTCATTTTATTTTCAGTTGTTATTTTATGTATCATGTGTAGCTGTTTATTATTGTCATTATTGTTATTATTATTATTATTCATTTATTGTTATGATGATGATGATGATTAATATTATTATTATTGTAAAATAGAAATATTTAGGGATAGGTTGAAAGCAGAAAGTCTTCAGAAAGGAAAAGTACTAGTGTATAAGGCTTGAGCTGTTTACAGTCTAAGAGGGCTGGGATGCATTCATGACATGCATCTTAATTAAACCATGTTTATTTATTTGGCACTGCAGGATTCGGAGCTGTAACTTCCAGGATGAGTGGGCATCTCAAGTCATAACCTTTAAAAATGACTTGATGGTTGTCATGCCTATCTCTATTGGACACCTGTTGAGGCTGTTCCTAAGCTGGGAAATTTAAGCCATGTTACAAAGTTTACTTTTGTTCCACACAGAACACCTCCAACTAGAGCCCTGTTCAGCTGCCTCTGTCTTTGCTTTTAGGGTTCTGGTCATCTCACCAGAAAGCCAGAGCTGTTTCACAAGATCATAGGCTGATGATGATATAAAATCTTTTGCTCCAGCCTGTATATTGAGGAGCGTGGCTTGGATGTTGGAAGCCAAATTCTCACAAGCTACTGACTAGATTGGGCATACTTTTATATCAGGTAGATTTGAGGATTTTCCATTCTTCGTTAGTATTTGCACCATGAGTTCTATCAGGAGACTTACTTTGATGACCCAGAGTACAGCGCTGTAAACAGTCTTGTGCCTGTCTTTCTGATGATCTACGATGATGGTTTACTCATTCTGGAAGGTCTCCTGTACACTCCAGTCTTCCACTCCATTCCATAAAACCCACTTCTATACTTTTTAGACCACAACTGTTCCAGACCATGATTCATGGAGTCCTGCTGTGTAGAACATAGTTGTTGGAGCTAGTTGCATGGTGTTTCGTCTGGATTTTCTCACTGCATGCATGATCTTTCAGTCTCGGACTGTTTAGAATGCCGAGTACTCTGCGAAATCAGGTGCAGCAAAGTCTTGTGAAAGATTCAGTAAAGGGCGAGATTCGCACACGTATATTGTGTGATGCGAACAGCCCTGTTTACCCCTTTAATTTTGCAGTATACTCTTCACAAATTGGGCAAAAATATGACGAATAGGACAAATGACAATGAAGACTTTCCAAAAACAAACTGTAAAGACGACATTCTAGAGTTGTGATTGCACCTGCAAGGATTAACCATAGTAGCAATTTGACCAAAGGGTGACAACTCTTGGTAACTTCCACACACGAAATCACAGCAGGCAACATCTGCTTCTTTGACACTATGCCCTGAAAACTCGGACCCAGTAGAAGCTTTTGCAGTGTGATGGCAGGTGAAAACGAAGCCCTCCACTCCCCCTCCCCCCACCTCTGCTTTTGCAAAGATTTGAAATTGTGTATGCACTCTTTGCAGAAAATGTGCTCATTATTTTTTAAAAGTATGCCAGTAGCCTTTGTGAGGTAAACAGATCCATGTGAATCATGTTGAGTTACTGAAGCAGGAGATTGCACTGTATATGATTCATCAATAAGTAATTATTTGTTATTTTATAACAGTTAAAATCCTTTGAACTTGTAATGCGACTGGCTAGGTTCATTTGGTGGTTTCAGGAGACATCATGGCAGCCGCTGACCTACAGAGACAGTGTTTGGACCTGCTGAATCAGCTCAAGGCCAACCAGGTCGCCCTTTGGCAAGGCTTAGGCTCCGTCTCCTCCTCCCCCTCCTCCGGAGCACCGTGTGTGGACAACAACCTTGAGACTCAGCTTCCTGACCAGAAACCTGAGTATGCCAGGCAGAAGCTGAAAAGCATCATCAAGAACAAGTCCGGAGATGATCCTGGAACCAAAGGATTCTATCCTGTTTCTAGATCCGATCCCCAGACTTCCACTCAGTCTTTGACAGAGACAGACAGAGCCTGTTCACCTGAGAGTGCCAGCAAAAGATCAGAAGCTGAGGTGGAAGAAGAATGGAAGCTGGATAAGAATGGAAGACCAAAGTTGGTTCAAGGAGAGGAAGATGAACATTTGAACACAGAGGCTATGCAGGACTATTTTGAATCCAGAACAACAGACAGTTTGATGGAAGGAGGTACAGACAGTTTCAATGGAGCCATATCTATTGAAGATAACACTAAACCTCAGGTTGCTAGTAAACCAACCACACCCATGTCTGTCAGACGCCGAAGGATCATTGATAGAAACGTTCACGTGGATTCTGAACTCAGTGACGAAGAACTGCAGAAACTGGAAAGAAATACAAGGGGGTTGAACTTTAGCTACTCACAACATTTGGAGGATGAAGAGGGACCGAGTACTGCTCAGGTGGAAGAGTTGGATAAGGGCGAGGAGAGAAAAGAGACAGATAGAAGAACTTACGACACAGAATTGACATACCAGAAATATTTGGTGGACAGGGGAAATAATCGCCAGCTGAACAACTTCATCAGGGACACAACTATCAAGCCCAAAACTATTCTGAACTCTACACAGTCGTTTTCCTCTAACTACAGCAAACAGGTATGTGTAGTTGTGCTCATGTTTTCTTATAACATTGTTTTCCAGTTCACAGTATCATTGCACATTTCTGTTTTACTTGTCCCCCTTTTTTTTGTCTTTTATTTAATTGCCTTGCGTATGATCTTGATCTTACACTAGCAGGACCCAGTTTGGGGTATAGCACATGCAGGAAAAATTGGGGAGAACACTAATTAACTCAATATTAAAAGAAAAATGTCACTGGCATTTTAGGCCTCTGTAACTGTCATAGGGATCCATGGGAAAACATCCTGACTTGCACAGCCATAGTTTTCAGTAACTCTGCTTGTCAGCAAGGGGCCGGATAGCTCAGTGGTAGAGTGCTGGACTCGTAATCTTGGTGATCCTGGGGTTGCGGGTTCAAATCTCTGCCAGGCAGTTTCACTACAGGGGATTTTTCCCTCAGAGTTAACATTGGTTCTGACTCCATTTTTCATAGTCCTTCGAATGAGACTATAAACTGAGATTGTGTGTGTGAACGCAAGCATAACATCTTGCACACACGTAAAATCCTGTCACCAACTTTCGGAAGAGAAGGCCAGTTCGGCTGTTGTATGGATGACACGTTAATCATAGCATGCATCCTGCATGAGAAATGGAAAGAATGACGGAAGTAAGGAAACTAAGTGAACGAATTTGAACGACATTGACTGGATGACACGGGAAATGACTGAATGAAACGCCTTCTGGCAGCTCTTCAGTTGGCACTACCCAGGTAGGCAGCCCGTTGTGTAAACAAGTGTGGATTGTAAAGTGCTTAGAGCTTGGTCTCGAGCTGAGGATAGGTGCTATATAAGCATTAATAATTATAATGATAAAATCATATTTACGCTACTTCTGTGGTAGCTTCCCATTCCCCTCTCCCATAATTGAGAATAGTAAGTGTAATATGGTACAAAAATGGACAAAAATCTTTCCAAGCATGTGTGTTTTAGTAATTAGATTGGAAGTGTTCATGGTGATGTTGGTCTCACTCATTCCCATTCTGTGTGGGTGAGATGATAGAAGATATTGGAGTTCAAGTTTTTCCTTCAATTTAAGGTAAACACGCAATCAGACACATATATTCTTACACTCATTCATGCACACATGCAGAAATAACTCCACCCCACCCCTCACACACATGCACATGTGCACACACACACATAACACACACACACACACACACACACACACACACACACACACGCACGCACGCTCGCGTGTGCTCTCACTCACACCCACACACATACACACACACACACACACACACACACACACACACACACACACACACACACACACGCACTGTATACACATTCACACTACACACCACGAAGTGTCCTGAAGCATGGTGTTGTGACGGCAGGGCCCAGGAGTCAGCTTCCAGACTTCAGCCAACAACAGTGGCAGCAGTTCTTTGTTTCGCAGCCAGGCCAAGGAGCGCCACCTTTTGGGCTATGACTGGATTGCTGCCCTTGTCAACAACGACACAGGGCTGATGGACGAGAGCGAGAGCTACTTTAACGATCTTCGGGAATTCCGTCGGTGTAACCGAGATGAGTGTTGTAACGATTTCTACATGGAGTAAGTTGTTTTTAAAAGAATTAGTTGTTGTTTGGAAAAAATTTTCTTCTGAGTCTGAAGCTCATGATAAAACGGACTAAACAAGTTACAAATAGATGTTTAATTTTTCATTCCCTGTCTTTCTTTTAAGACATCCATAGCAAATGTTTAATGTGTAAGATTTGCCTTTGATCTAGTACCATTTTTTAAAAATCGCCAGCTGAATGAATGCGTTTTGTAAAGTTTGTTTTATTTGTATGGTAGAGTACTTTTATCCTTTTGCCTTAGTGTATGCAGATTAGAATCGTCAATTACATGGAAGGCTGTTACTCATTTTTTACCAGGCAGAGGTGCCAACCCTTTTGTTTTTCTTGTATTGATTTCTGCCAGGTTGAATTTTGTATGGATTTACGCACTCAGTTTATTTTCTACAGAAGAAAGTCCTGCAAATGTCTGTAGAACCATACGAAAACATCGTTAACGCATTCTGTACTTTACTTATGCTATCAACTCACAAAAGTTTTTAAAAGCAAGCTTAACTGCCAGCTAGTCATATGCGTTGTTGTAAGCGGTTATCTTTGAGAAGAAGTATTGTTTTTATCTATTCCCTTTCACTTCTTCAGTGGAATAGCAGGCTGAGGGCGACCAGCTAGAGGTACACTTGCTCTTGCCTAACTTCAGCAAACTCCAGAAAATTTATGAACAGAAGTTTCTGCTACTTCATTATCAAAAATATTTGTACGTTCAGCCATAGACAGTTTGTGCAAATGTATGCCAGGCGTACTGCCTGTGAGACAGATGTCAAGATACCTGATGGCATATTCATTGATGTGTGCCACTATGTATGTTTCACTGTGGTTTGTGTGTAAACAGTCAGCTCAGCCACTTTTTACATCATACTTTTGATGATGTTCTTTCTGTCTGTAAGCTTATAGTATGCTGCTTTTTTTCATTTTTTTCATTTTTTGTTCTATCCCCCTTTTAGAGAATTTTTTTTTTTTTTGGTCTGAATGCGACCTTGCCATAAATTTGGCATAACTGTCGACTTCTCCGTGTTTTAGTTGTTTCAGATACTTGACAGTATAGTGAAAAATTGCACTGACAAACGATAGTTTGTACAGATACTTTTTCCAAATTATACTTTGAAATGATCAAGTGTGTTGGCATATTGAATCTGTAATTAAGTTGTAATGTCGAGTCATTAGGATCACATTGGATTGTTGCCAACAACTTAATAGCACATGAAGGCAATCAAATAATCTCGAGCCATGCTGCTCTAAATTGGTGTATAGGATTTACAGTGAAATTAAAGACAGAATTTTCTTACAGATATATTTGGCAGTTTTGGACCTGCAAATGCTTAACACCTTTGATATTCAAATGAAAAGATGAATTTACTAAATTTACAAACCTGTTGGGGTGGCTGAGACACAATGAGCTAAAAATTAAATGTAAATAGTAGTACAAATAAAAAGAACAGTTACAATTTTTTTTTCAAGTGATGTAAGACTCGGTATTTACAATTCGTTCATTTCGATCAAGTTGATGATCATTTATTTTTAGGGAAATAACGTCAGTCATGAATTAAAAAAAAAATTTCATACGTGAATTTTCAGGGAGATAATTTTTGACAAATGTTTACGGAGATCATTTCTGTTAATTCTTGTTCAGGGGCCCTTTTACCTTGACGCAGTCAGAGCCTCCAGCTGTGGAGAAGGCGATCAGAGAATCGAGTGAGTAACACTGGTGGTGCTTTGAAAAGGATTCCCAACATGTTTCACAGACCTTGGTGCAGTTGTCATATTTGTAGCTGGCCACAAGGAATTTTAGGGCATGGAATTCCTTTGACATTGAGCACCTGTGTATTTGTTTTATATTAACAGAGCATCATATTTTCAGGTGAAAATGAAGACTCGTAGGTGACTCACATGCTTACCCACACACAAAAGCGCATACATGTCATGGATAGATCTGTGTGTGTGCGCATGTACACACAACACACACACACACACATACACACACACACACACACACGCACAGATTCAAAGATTTAGTCATCGTGTAACCCCAATTGACACATAAAAGATATAAATCGTCAATAAAACACATACACGCATGTGCCAGAGCCCTTGAAAAATGACTGGACTGTTGAAAACTGGCCATAGATCTTCACGCAGAAACAAAATAGTCATTTTTACAAGAAAACAACAGCAAAAATAATAATAAAAAGGAAAAAAAAGTAAACTGAACCTTCCTATGTGCTACTTCTGTTCATCATACCTTCATCTCTCATCCCAGCTGGAAAGCACTCTGGAAAACGAAATTATAGTTACTTCCCTTCACTTATCGAGAGGAGATTTTTCCAAAATTAGTCTTTCTCTGGCTCTTTTTTCTTTAAACCTTTTTTTTTTTCCTGTATCATCGTATGCGTCACTTCAAAAGTATTGCTTCCACGCCACTCGATCTGTTCCATGGTCCACAGTCACAGACTGGCTTGTCCTGCCTAACCCCCAGCACTGGCAGTCCAATCCTCAAAGAGTAGTGAGTATCCAGCTGTTACAAGATGACCCGCCAGAGGAGACACTGCTCTGCTGTCGAGTCACTTCAGTGGTGTTTAGTGGCAGCTGTTTTGATCTAATGATCCAGCATACAAAGGACACCGCTTTCGTCAGTCCAACGACAGTTTCCATGAATTTGCTGGTACCAGTGACCCCGATGGAACTAATTTAAGGGCATAGACGTAGAGAGATATTTGACACTGAGATCACTAGGACTAGGAGAGCAGGGCATGAAGGCTCAGAAAATTTGGGCCTTTTTTTTTTCAAATGCTGATCAATGAGGATGATAAAGGTAACGATGGTGATATGGATATGGTCTGAGACTTCATGACGGGGCTGTACTCAACTCTTACCGTCACAGTATATCCCAGTGTCAGCCATGCCATAAAAATGCAGTTACCTGCAGTGTTGGTAATGAAATTTGAGCAACTCTTGGAGATGCAACTGTTAAGTGGATGAAAATCGACTGTGTGGTCCTGATCTTCACAAGTAAGCCCCTCTGGGTAGGAGCCGTTCAGGGCATTAAAATCCCACAAATGGATAGCTTCGATGGGAATTGAACCCACAATCTCCTTGCACGGAATCTGCGATGTTAACTTCTTCACTATGGTGGCTAGTCGTATTTTGTCTTTTGATTTTTTTTGCTTGGATGATCAGAAAAAGATGGTACATCACTTGAACAAACAGGAGGTGCTGAAAACTGAAAAACTTGTCTTTCGAAACAAAGATATTTGAAAGTTTTTAAAGTTTTACATGGAAAAGACTATACGATTCCGGAGTATATAGTGAAAGCGGGCTTGGCACCTGATTGTTGTTTCTTTTATCATATTACTTTTGTATACTGTTTAGTGAAAACCTGCTCAACCATGGTTACTGATGTTTTTGTCATATTACTTTTAAAAAGTGTGTGATGAACATTTCAGAGGTGCAGCCCTTTACAGTCAATGACCGGCTGTTCACCGTGCCAGTGACAGAAAACCTTTTGGGGGAACCAATGGACCCGGACAACAAAGAGAAGCCTACGGAGAAGCCTTCCCAGGACAACCCGAGATTTATCAGGTACCAGACACAAGCGTTCAGTGAGAGAGAGAGAACTTTGCTGTGCAGGGTCAAGAGTTAGAGCATGGGTTGTGTGTAGTTGTTGAAGAGCAGAACTGTTGTTAGTATTATTATTATTATTTTATTTATATTTTTGATTTCCCAAGTTGGTGAAAATTACATGCTGACCTGTGAGTGTCTCAGCCCCTGCTATGTATGTACACACATGTAACATCAGATACGCAAGACAGAGATCCTGAAATCCATATCTGCATTTGATGAGTTACAGACATTTGAAAATAACCAAAACTGCTCTCAGGGTTACTTCATTCGATTCGGTTATTTAATTTCTCTCTTTTTCCTGTCTTTATCTGACTGGAGAGTGCAGAAGACTTTCTGGGTCCTTGGATTAGTTATAAAATTTGAGCTATTTTAGCCTCGTTTAAAACGATAATTCAGATGTTTTGGAAAATCTTCCGTCAGAAATGATTGTCAGAAGTTAACAGTAGATTCTACTGCGGTAGGTTTCTGTTGTTGAAATGTTAACTTCCAATTAATACCAGAATCTAGCTTCGAAACTGCTCAGAAACCTTCGATTTCATAGCCTCCACAAAGGTGCTGCCCCTTGCCCTGCCGAGAAGGCCTATTCTGTAGTTCATGAATTCCCAGGACCTTCAGTGCTAAAGTTTTCAGCCTGTATGAAGCCTGAAAGTCCTGTTTTAACCAGTCTCAGTGCTCTGACATCAGTTGATTGATGTGTGCTTTGACAGGCGCGTCTGATCAAAGCACCTTGAGCCTTTTGTAAAATTTCAGTGCCGCCAAAGATACAGGTTAAACCAACAATTTGAATTTCAGAAAATGAGCACATGTCGCACAAGCATATGCACTTGGGCTTTTGTTCGTGTCGTAGAGGTTACAGTGTTTCCTAATCAGTGCTTATAGAAGGCTTTGCGAGGTCTTTGAAAGCTGGTTTTTGTGACTGGAAATACGTGGAAAGCTGGTTTCATGTATCTGAGTTAACGATTATTTCTGTGCCTGTGCTTGACAGTGGTCTCCCTTGTTCAGTTGTAGGTCCATGTGAATGAAAATTACTGTGCTTGTTCTCGTCATTGTGTCACTGTGCCCATCTGTGAGTCATAATTGTTGTGTCTGTTGTTTTTTTGGTGTCATTGTTCATTGTATGTGTGAATTTAATGATTGTGTACATTCCTTGTCTCATTGACAGTGTTTATGTATGTATACATTGTAATTGCTGTTAGGTGGGGTTTTTTTTTTAATATATTTTTTTTAATCTTTTCTCGAAGTGGTTCATATGGGTGAATTATGGTTATTGTCTGCCTTTTGTGTTTCGTGAGTCAGTGTTCTGTTGTGCGTGAAATATGGTTTGTTGTATGTCTTTTCATGTTCTGGAACGGCTGTTTACTAGTGTATCCATTAAGATTTTAATGTGCTTTTTCTTTTTTTGTTTCAGACTTAAACTATGTATGAAACAATGTTATAGAGAGTGACTATGATGAGTTGACATAGTTGATGTGGCCGTTAATGGTCAGCTGGGCTTTAAACATGATGAATTGAATTGAAGTGTGTATGAATCATTTTTGTGTGCATCTTTCTCAGTGTTGTTTGTGTATGCATGAATTATGATTATCATGCATTTTTTTTCTAGTCTTGGAGTCACTTTTCTCTCTGTGTGTGCTTGCGTGTGTGTGTGTGTGTGTGCGTGCGTGCGTTTATGAGTTTTTCTTACTTGTTATGTCTTTTTTCATCTTAGAGTTATTGCTCGTATGTATGTACTGTGTGCCCCTTTAGCTATACAGCATTACTGCATCAGTTTACCTTTATTGTGTGTGTGATTGTGTGTGTGTCACTGTGTGTTTGTGTGTGTGTTGTGTGCGTGTGTGTTTGTGTGTGTGTGTTGTGTGTGTGTGTTCATGTGTGTGTGTTCGTGTGTTGTGTGTGTGTGTGTGTGTGTGTTCTGACTGTAGTGTCAGCATACCACGTGCTACGCTGCAGATGCCGTATAAAGTGCGACCTCATCGCCGTCGCAGTTTTGATGCC
>CM065731.1:25720056-25725056 GCA_033310375.1 Conus canariensis | reverse complement strand
TGTTCCCTAGTAGACTTGCTGATAACTTTTTTCTTTTAAAGAGGAGTGGGTGAGCGTGTGAAACTCCCAGATGCATAGCTCTGTCTGCTCATTCTGCTGTGGAACTGACTGGTCGTGTGTGTATGTGTCTGTGTTCCCATGTTTGTGATGACGGTGAACATCAGGGTGTGTTAAACTGAATAAAGAATATATCAGTAATCCATAATCAAAATTGCTGTGTGTGCATCTTATGTTTTGGGCACGACATGAAGCAGTTGACTGGATTTCACTTCCAAAATAAATGTATAGCTGGAAAAATCTTGAAGCCTCTGACCTCATGAAATAAATGATGTGTGTGTTTATTTTTGTAATGTGCATACAAACATAGTTCGTCAGTACATTGTTACTTCACTTTATAGCCCGCACAGCTTGAAGGGAAGGAGCAAAGCGGATACTGACAGCTGGAGCCAGGTTAGACATGGTTCTACATGTAGCTTGCTTTGCTCTCACAGTAGATGCCATCTGTTCATGGTAACACTCTCTGAGAGTTTTGTTCGCATTCCACCCATGGAGGGCCATGTGCCATGCTAGCAGCAAGTAGTAGTGACAAGTTTTGGGTTATGGATAGACACTGACATGGAATAACAGACTACGTATGCGCATGTACAATGAGACTGAACTTGTTATATATAGGTCATACTTCCGAGTGGTCAATCCCCTGACTGGTGGACCATTTTCTTCCTGTGACCTGGTGAACTATCAGCTTTTTTCTGGGTTTTTTTTTTTTTTTTTGTGCTGCTCCATCCACTAGAGTGGCACTACTCCCATACCATTCATTCCAGTTTTTTGGGGTTTTTTTTGTTTTTTTTTCAGCTGCCTCATCTTCCATGCCGCTTGAGTGGCATTACTCTCACGCCATTCATTCCAGCTCCCCCATTCATGGACACACTTTGGTTGATCTGCCACAGTGCCAGCACCACCCATCCAGTTAATATCAAGTCATCGTAAGACGCCCCACCAGAGGTAGCATTGCACCGCCGCTGAGTCATTTTGTTGGTGCCTGTTCTGATCCAACATATGCAAGATGTCGCCTAGAATCCCCGCTAATGATCAGAACAATTGCTTAGATTCGGAGCCGCATGAACGAGCATCCCTGATTCAAGGTTGCTGCCATGTCTGTTCAAGAAATCCTCATGTACTTTATATGTACTGATGAACTCTGTGCGAATTCACGAAGAGCACAGATATGGTGATACTAAAGACCTTTGCATGAACTCCCAAAGAGCATAGACATGGTGATACTAAAGACCTTGACTCCCAAAGAACATAGACATGGTGATACAAATGACCTCTGTATGAACTCCCAAAGAACATGGACATGGTGATACTAAAGACCTTTGCATGAGCTCCCAAAGAGCATAGACATGGTGATACTAAAGACCTTTGCATGAGCTCCCAAAGAGCATAGACATGGTGATACTAAAGACCTTTGCATGAGCTCCCAAAGAGCATAGACATGGTGATACTAAAGACTTTTGCATGAACTCCCAAAGAGCATAGACATGGTGATACTAAAGACCTTTGCATGAACTCTCAAAGAGCATAGACATGGTGATACTAAAGACCTTTGCATGAACTCCCAAAGAGCATAGACATGGTGATACTAAAGACCTTTGCATGAACTCCCAAAGAACATAGACGTGGTGATACCAATGACCTCTGCACAAATTTTCAAAGAGCACAGACATGGTGATACCGATGACCTTTGCATGAACTCTCAAAGAGCATAGACATGAGGCTACCAATGACTTCACAAAGAGCATAGACATGGTGATACTGATTAATTTTGCATGAATTCATAAAGAGCACAGACATGGTGATACCGATGACCTCTGCATGAATTTACAGAAAGCACAGACATGGTGATACCCATGACATCAGCACAAACTCACAAAGAGCATGGACATGGTGATACCGATGACCTCGGCACGAACTCGCAAAGAGCACAGACATGGGGATACTGATGACCTCGGCATTAAGTTATAAACAGCATAGACGTGGAAAGAAAATCTAACCTGAGGTCACAATGAGAGCAGGGCATGAAGGCCTACAACATTTTGGGCTTTGGTTTTAATTAATGCTGATCGCTAACGATTTTGTTGTTATGAGTTGCATTCTGGTCAGAGCCAACATGACAGGGGTGTTCTGTATAAGCATACATTCATAATATTTGCCAGTGTTTACCAGGCCTGAGAGATGCAGACACCTGCAGTGCTGGTCAGGGAATTTTAGCAACACTTTAGATATGCGATCCATCAAGTGGATAAAACTCATGCTGATTCCAGTCATCCTAATCGAGCCCATGGGAAACTCAACTCTGGATAGGAACTGGCATGGGCTGGTAATAGCTTTGATGGGAATCAAATCTACATCTTCCCAGCCTGCAAATTGTGACACGAACAATCAGGTCACGGTAACTGCTCAAAAGAAATGATCTAATTTAAAGTAAAAAAAAAGGTTTTTGAATAAACAGACGGCTACATTGCAAAATCAACTGTGTTCTCACACTCAAATACATCCATGGAGTATCTGATTTTTCATGCAAATTTTGAAATAAGTGAATGAGCACTGCTGGTTTTTGTTTCGCATGTGAAAATTGTATGATTTTCCCTGGCATATGTAAAAGTGCTAGAAGTAAGAACAGAAAATAGTTTTGGCTGTCAAAGGGGTTAAACACTGTGTGTGTGTGTGTGTGTGTGTGTGTGTTTGCGTGCGCTGGCTGATACTCCTGTGGACACTCCCTGTATAGACAGGCAAGGATTAATCCCATCTACCTGACAAAGGGAGTGGAGTTTTGTATGTATGACCATTCTTTTTATCCTGCCATTAAGGCAGCCATACTCCAACTTCGGGGAAGGTGCATGTTATGTGTAACGTGACATCCATACTGATGGCCAAACTGGCCTTCTCTTCCAAAAGTTGGTGATGGGATTTTATGTGCATGCAAGATGTTACGCGTGCGTTCACACATGGAACCTCGGTTTATGGTCTCATTCAAAAGACTGTATGGGAAATGGAGTCAGAACCAATGTTAACTCTGAGGAGAAAATCCCCCTGTGCCGAAACGGCCCGGTGGAGATTCCAACCTGCAACCCCAGGATCACCAAGATTACGAGTCCGGTGCTCTACCACTGAGCTATTCCAGTACCCTGTGTGTGTATTGATTTTTGTCTAAAGGTTGGTGTTTTGACTGCATTTAGGTGTGTTTGTTCATGGCGCAAAGGATGTGTTAGATGGCAAACATATAACAGTGTGTCGGAGTTGAACAGATAAATGTGCTTGTCTCATAAATTTAAGCTATGTGTTAATATAGTGTGGTATTGTATTTAGAGACTTAGATATGATAGCTGAGGTCCTGATTGGCTCCTAGTATCCGCTGGACCTATAAACACAACTAACTAACTAACTAACATATAACATATTATGAAGTAGGATATTGCTGTCTGTGTGAACATATAAGTATGAATTAACAGCTTCAGATGTCTTGCTGGTCGGATATCGATTTATGACAAAAGTTTGATGTTTAGAAATAAGTATCATAATTCCTCGAGCTACTTCACCATGAATTTGTTTCTAGAAATAGATTTAGAAATGACTGTTAAAGGCATACTTATTTTCTGATCATTTTCATTTTCACATAAATAAACTTAATGCTATAGTCCCCACAGTCCCTGAATCGGACAAACCTTGAATGAGGAATTTAAATATTGAAAAAACAAATTATGAACCATCAAATTTTGTAAATTAAGATCTTAAGATACCATGAAATCTTTTTTAAACCAGCGTCGGAGTGTTGTTTGTATCACTTTCAATCTATTTAGCTGTGCCATTTGATTACAGAAATGTTGACAAATAAAGTGTACAATGTGTACTGTGATCTGACAAGCTTTGAATGATGGGGAGTGTCAGCCGTCGATGACAGGGCTGTATCAATGTCGATTACAAATGAGAAGAAAGGAACTGTCACCATCGGTCATCAGTGATGGGACATCAGCATTGTCAGTTATCAGTAGTGGGCCACTGCCACTGTCAGTCATTGATAATGGGACAGGGTATAATTATCATTGACGAAGCACTGTCAGTGTCGTTCATCAAAAGGTGGAGCATTGTCATTGTCAATCATCAATGATGAGCCACTGTCACTGTTGGTCATCAATGATGGGTCACTGTACCGTCACTGTCAATCTTCCAAATTGAGATATTATCATTAACAATGTATAACAGAGCATTGTCACTCTTAGACACTGTCATTCGGTCATCAATGATGGGTCACTGTACTGTCACTGTCAATCTTCCAAACTGAGATATTATCATTAACAATGTATAACAGAGCATTGTCACTCTTAGACACTGTCATTCGGTCATCAATGATGGGTCACTGTACTGTCACTGTCAATCTTCCAAACTGAGATATTATCATTAACAATGTATAACAGAGCAGTGTCACTTTTAGACACTGTCATTCGGTCATCAATGATGGGTCACTGTCACCGTCACTGTCAATCTTCCAAATTGAGGTATTATCATTAACAATCTATAACAGAGCACTGTCACTTTCAGACACTGTCATAAACAATCATCAATGAGAAGGGTACTGACAGGGTCAGTCATCAATGATGGGGCATGATTGATACATGGGCACCGTCACTGTAAGTCGTCAGTGATGGGGTACTGTCTCTGTCAGTGAGTTGATACTGAGCACTGTCAGTGTGGGTCGTGATTGGGTACTGTCTCTGTCAATGAGTTAATGACAGGGCACTGTTGGTGTGGGTCGTGATGGGGTACTGTCTCTGTCAATGAGTTAATGATTGGGCACTGTTGGTGTGGGTCGTGATGGGTACTGTCTCTGTCAGTGAGTTAATGATTGGGCACTGTTGGTGTGGGTCGTGATGGGGTACTGTCTCTGTCAACGAGTTAATGACAGGACACTAGTTAATGACTGAGCACTGTTGGTGTGGGTC
>CM065731.1:25687556-25697556 GCA_033310375.1 Conus canariensis | reverse complement strand
TTTCATTCAATACCCATCTTGCGCCGAATATGAGAAGATAAGTGACTGCTCATTCTTCGTTTTCCTTGTCCTGAATGTCGTTTGTTTTACTTGAATAAGACTTGAGAGGTCGAAACGCGTCGTGATTTGTCTCGTAATCTGTTTGTCGATATTGTACTAGCGGGATCATTAACAATTCCTTTTTAAATTTGTTTCAAAATCCGGCTTCAGTCACCTCGCTTTGAAACTAATTAAGAAAAAAAACTAAGTTTCAAAGCATCCAGCAGCCATTTTGATTTTGCGCCGAATATGAGAAGATAAGTGGTTTCTCGTTCTTCGATTTTCACTGTCCTAAATGTTGTTTTTTTTTTGCCTGTACAAGACCCAAGAGGTCGAAATGCATTGTGTCTTGTCCTGTACTTTGTTTGTCTGTGTCCTTGGTGGTAACTAACCCCCCTGTCTTTCTTTTTTTTTTTTCTATTTCTTTTTAAGAAGAAAAGGTTGCATCCAACGAATCAAGCTGTAGTCTAATAAGCGGGACACAGCAGGGACAGAGAAAGGGGTTCAGTGGGAGACGCAGTTAGAGGGGTGATAGGAGGTGCGAGGGTTGCTGCACAGTAGGGGATAGGATGGGGTAGGTAGTGGGCGTTAGGATTAATCAGTCCAATGTATCCAGGTACATGATCGATAAACACATAAACAGTAGTGTGGTCACTTATTTGCTTAATAACCTGTCTATATTTTGTTGGTATCCCGCCATTGCGTTGGGGTTACTCGCACACCTACAGAGAGAGAGAGAGAGAGAGAGAGAGAGAGGGGGGGGGGGGAGAGGGAGAGGGAGAGGTATTCACATTCAAATGTTCCATTCGTACATAGGCCTTGGTTCCTTGCGACGAGATACATAAGCATAAGACAAAAACATGTCAGAAAGCTTTCTGTCGTAAATATTTTTCGTGATATTCCTACTTTTACTTCCACTACAGAGAGAGAGACTCAAGACTCAAGACTCAAGATGATTTATTCATATTAGGCCTCAGCCCATCATGAAGGGGAATGTGAACATTTAACTGGATGAGGATATACAACAGATTCAGATTAAAACTGAAGATGATATTAATTGTAATCATGTACACTTCAGTCAGTCATAACACCTCTTAGTTTAAATCCTTTATACAAAAACAAAGAAAGGTTACGTACATCTTCGGGTATAGTCGATGACATCAACAGACTCAATTTAAATAGTGAAGGATGTCTATAATATTTGGGCTTAATTAGCGTTTCACGTATATGTCCAAGTGCTGGGCAACAGAGAACAAAATGCACCTCGTTTTCTTGGCTCTCAGCGCATAACGGACAACTGAGGTCATTAGACATAAACATTTTATATCGATATCGATGTACTGCCAGCTCAGAGATCCCCAGCCTAAATCTAGTGGTAATATATTTCAGATGCTTATCAATATCAAAATGTAAGTAAGGTTTTAAACTGTGATCACTGCAAAAAGTTCTATACAAGGTGAATCTATCACTAGTTTGGATATGATCGGACCAGGTTTGCCACCGACAGTCAATAAGCCTTTGTCGGAAGCAACATATAAAATCATGAACACTGCCGACACCTTGACTAGTCCAAACAAAACCAAATCCATATTTAAACAAGCATAATCGAACATTTGTGGCCCAGTTTTTCTTACCTCTTGCATCCAGGTCATACAACATATCATATGCTTTACGTGGAATCCTGTAACTCTCCATTTGAATCAACTTAAGCCAGTAACGAATACACTGAACAGCAGAATTTATATATAATGGATATCGATTCGTTTCACCATAAATAAGATCATTCGGTGTTCGCCTGTCCACCCCTAAAATTTTCTTCAAAGCAAATAAATGGACTGATTCACAGTGAATAACAGCATTATCTAGACCCCACAATTCAGAGCCATACTGCACAATTGGCTGTATCTGAGAATCAAATAATTTCATGAACAAATTAAAAGAATTGCTGTTTAACACATACAACCTTTTCAGAAGATAAATCAGAGCACTTTTAGCTCTGCTTGCAAGGTCTTTGCATGCAGCGGTAAAACTCAAGCGCGTGGAGAAGAATATTCCTAAGTATTTATACACATTTACTACAGGCAAAGTCACGCCATTATATAGCCATCTTTCTCTCACACTCAAATAGCCACCCTTCCTAAATACTATAATATTGCTCTTAATCATATTAACTTTAAGCTGAAGAGATGTTGCGGCACACTGTAAACTATTCAACTGAGTCTGCAAACCTGTAACTGTTTCAGCCATCAAAACAACATCGTCGGCCAACAACAGAATAAACAATTCAAATGCATCTAGCGAAAATCGAGCACCATGTCTTCCATTGTTCATTACTTCAACTGCTAGCTCATTAATGAAAAGAGAAAACAGAACAGGACTGCACGCATCTCCCTGTCTTAAACCAGATGTGCAGGCAATGTAATCTGTTGTCAAAGAACCACATCGAACTCTAGCTTTAACATCATTGTACATGCTCTTAATGCATCTAAATAATTTACCTTTTATGCCATTTTTAAAGAGAACTGGCCAGAGAAGATTTCGATTAATCGTGTCAAATGCTTTTTCGAAATCAATAAATGCAACATAAAATTTCCGGTTGTAACAAAACTGTTTCTGAATGAGAGCTAGTAAAGAAAACATGTGGTCGACTGTTGAGTATCCTTTCTTAAATCCGGCTTGACACTCACCTGTGATGTTGTTTTCTTCCACCCATTCTTGCAATCTGTTATTTATCACTATACCAAATACTTTACCGCCAACATCGCTCAAAGAAATCCCTCTATAATTGTTTGGATTATTAATATCACCTTTCTTGAAAATAGGTTGAATAACAGATTCAGACCAACTGTCAGGGAATTCACCGTTATCAAACAATTTGTTAAATAATTTGAAGAAAAAATGAACTACTTGATCGTTTGAATTCTTATAGAACTCCGCAATAATACCATCAGGACCAGCTGCTTTACGGTTTTTTAGTTTTCTAAAAGCAAGCAGAATTTCTTCTTTAGAAATTGGACGATTCATGTAGCCTTCCGTTTCATCCTCTACCGAGTCCTCGTTTACCATATTGTCAGTATCCGTATCCAGCAATGCTTTAAAATGTTGAAACCAGGAATCAATAGATATGTTATTTTTAGGCTGTTTTCTTTTGAAAGATGCAATATGGATAACGTCCCAAAATTCTTTTTGGTTTTTCACTGACAACATAAGTTTGTCTAGCAATGCTTGATTGAACTGTTTTCTCTTCCGCTTTAATAAATTTTTGTACTCACGTCTTGAAATAACATATTCATCTTTCTTTTTAGTTACTGAATCTACTTTTTCTTGAGATTTCACTGCACGCCGAAATACCCACAACAATCTTCTAGTGTTTCTTTTACAAAGTTTACATTCTAAATCGAACCATTTACCTGAAGTTCCATTGTTTTTAAATGATGTTCGTTTTTTCATGGATTCAGCACTCTCTCTGATACAATCATTAAAAAAATTCAAAGCATCATTCACATTAACGTCAAGTAAATCAGTTGCAAGACCAATTTTGGTGTGAATTTCTCCACTGCTCAAAATACTGGTATATATATCTGCACACTTCTCATCCCACACAAATTTGTGCATGACATAATCCTTTTCTTGCATACAAAGATCAGGAGATTGAACCTTCGGAAAAACAACACATGCTGTCACTGGCATATGGTCAGAATCAATACGATCAACAACTGATAATTCACAATAGTCAAACAATATCATAAAAAGTTCACGTGAAAAAACAAAATAGTCTGTGACACTGCTCCCAGAATCAGATATAAATGTGTAGCAACCTTCATAGTCGCCTTTGCACATGCCATTCAAAATGCTCAGATCTAATGCAGTGCACATATTCAACAATGATTTCCCATAGTTATTCAGAGTATGGTCATTTGATCGTCGAGTCAAACCATGAGACAAATTATTGAACTGTGGATGAAAATCATTTTTTACAGAATAATCATGAGAAATATCAGAAGTTCTGCTGTTCAAATCACCATTTACAATAACATGCACGTCATTCTGCAACAGAAAGTCAGTTAAGCATTCTTCAAGCATGCTTATTCCATTGTCAATATCAAAATGAGTGTAGAAAGGAGATCCCTCTGGAGGTATATATGTACAAACATACAAAATATCTTTGTCTAACCCAAATAACCCTTTATCAATCAAAAAGATGCAGCAATTGATATGGTTCAGATTAATACTTTTGATGTAAGGAAGAAGATCATTTCTTATTAAACAAACAAGTCCTCCAGACCGTCTACCATGTTTAGTGAATTTTACAGCAGGTTTACAAAACAGAGAGAGAGAGAGAGAGAGAGAGAGAGAGAGAGAGAGAGAGAGAGAGAGAGAGAGAGAGAGACTGCCTACACGCCATTACACCAGACCTAGGAAAAGACTGATCAAACGAAACACATCAAACAAACAGACGTAAATCATTCTTTTCTGTCGTATGAACTCTCTCTCTCTCTCTCTCTCTCTCTCTCTCTCTCTCTCTCTCTCTCTCTCTCTCTCTCTCTCTCTCTCTCTCTCTCTCTCTCTAACTTTCGAAAGGAGAGTCATAATCGAGTGGGAAACCTTACAAAACACACAGAGGAGAAAGACGTTCCCAGTTTGCCCCTCTTTTTTCATCGGTGGGTTTCTCTACATAATTGGATATTTCCTCTTCAAAAGACCGCTAGATTCGTTCTTTAATGTGTACAGACGTGGAAGACTGAGCCGTTGAATGTTCAGAGATATCACACACACACACACACACACACACACAACACACACACACACACACACACACACACACACACACACACGCACACACACACACACATACACACACATAAACACACACACACACACACACACACACACACACACACACACACACACACACACACACACACACACACACACACACGCATATAATATACGGACAGGTACGCACACATTCCGACAAAAGTCACACACACACACACACACACACACACACACACACACACACACACACACACACACCACACACACACACACACACACACACACACCACACACACATGTGCGCGCATACAGACAAATGCGCAAACACACACACGTACACGTACAAGTACACACACACACGCACGCACGCACACGCACGCGCGCACACACACACACACACACACACACACATACACACACACACACACGCGCGCGCGCGCGCGCGCGCTCACACACAGAGCGAGAGAGAGAGAGACAGACAGACAGACAGGCAGACAGACAGACAAACAGACAGAGAAAGAGACAGAGACAGAGAGACGAAGAGGTACAGACAGACAGACAGACAGACCCATACATCCAAGTAAACATACAAATACAGAGCAACACAAGCTAATAGAGGACTGACTGACAGTGACATGCATACATACATACATAATACATGCATAGATACATACATACATACATGCATAGATACATACATACATACATGCATACATACATACATACTTACATAGCTACAGGTATACATATACACATACACTTAGATACATACATACATTCATGCATACCTACATATATAGATACATACATATAATACATACATACACGAATAGATACATACATACATACATACATACATACATACATACATACATACATACATACATACATACATACATACATACATACATACATACACCAAACTGAGTCATCACTCTCGACATTGTCATCAACACAGAAAACGGCATCCATTCAAGAGTGAGCGTAAAATGTTGACTGATATGAGCACAGGTCATAGGCTCGTTACAAGTAGAGGAATCACGGTGATCCTGTTTGTGTTTCAAGTGGTTCCTACACAGTCTGCGTCACTGGTAAACGTACCATCGTGTACACAGAGCATCAGTGGAGCTGGACGCTTCATTAACCTGTAAATGTTCAGAGGCGTGACGACCGTCATGTCAGGGGCATTTAAAATAACCCAGCCCTATCTTTACGGCCGTGTTAACCTCCCATGAATTCAAACAGGTGCTTGTTCACTGCTGGGTGTACGGCAGGGATTTTCAACCCTTAAAAACCTGATTCCATTAGTAGATCCAACCCCGCAGCTGAACGTGCTAACGACGTGAGTGTGCCCTCTTTGCATTACGCCTTCGAGTAAAAACACATCAGTGGAGAGAGAGAGAGAGAGAGAGAGAGAGAGAGAGAGAGAGAGAGAGAGAGAGAGAGAGAGAGAGAGAGAGAGGATATTTGGTGATTCCAGTCACAGTACTTATATGCTAAACGCTGATGCGAATTCAGTCTGACACATAAGCCAGCCGGTATCATTCTTCTGCCAAACGATGAAACAATCAGGAGTGTTCTTTGCGGGAGGATTTCTGTTATGGTCTGCATCAGATTCCCATTTCCTCAGTCAACGGTTCCAGCTCCACACACATAATAACAAAAAGATCAGTACTGGCTCCGGACCAGGCATCTAAATCTGCCATTATTGCAACTTGGAAAGTACACGTCCCCTCCCCCCACCCCGCCATCTGCACCATGCCCTCTTCCACCCCCCTCACCAAACCTACCAAGATCACCCCCCCCCCCTCGAAAAAACAACAAAAAAACCCCAAAAAAAAACCCAAGGCGACAGGAAAAACTGAAACCCATCAAAATGAATCACAGATAATGGTGATTGCACACGAAGAAGCTGCGATTGCACACGAAGGGGTGTATCATCTTAACGGTTATTGAAGAAGAAAAAAAACGATCAAGTGCGACCTTGCATGGGTGTCTGTAAACACGTTTCTGAATCCGAGAGGGGGAGATGAGGGGAATGAAGGTGGGTCGGTGGTTGGGAAGGGGGGGGGCGGGGTGGTGGGGGCGGACAAAAGGGGGAGAGAGAGGAGTGGAGGGGGGGTTAGAGAGGTGAGGGCGCCGGAGAGTGCACAGGAAGGGTAAGATGATAATTATGATGACAGTCGTCATTGATGAGGGGTGCAGGGAGAGTGCACAGGGAAAGGGTAAGATGATATGATGACAGTCGTCATTGATGAGGGCTGCAGGGAGAGTGCACAGGGCAAGGTGAGATGATATGATGACAGTCGTCATTGATGAGGGGTTCAGGGAGAGTGAACAGGGAAGGGTAAGATGATATGATGACAGTCGTCATTGATGAGGGGTGCAGGGAGAGTGCACAGGGAAGGGTGAGGTGATAATTATGATGACAGTCGTCATTGATGAGGGGTGCAGGGAGCGTGCACAGGGAAGGGTGAGATGATAATTATGATGACAGTCGTCATTGATGAGGGGTGCAGGGAGAGTGCACAGGGAAGGGTGAGTGAGATAATTATGATGACAGTCGTCATTGATGAGGGGTGCAGGGAGCGTGCACAGGGAAGGGTAAGATGATAATTATGATGACAGTCGTCATTGATGAGGGGTGCAGGGAGCGTGCACAGGGAAGGGTAAGGTGATAATTATGATGACAGTCGTCATTGATGAGGGGTGCAGGGAGAGTGCACAGGGAAGGGTAAGATGATAATTATGACGACAGTCGTCATCGATGAGGGGTGCAGGGAGAGTGCACAGGGAAGGGTCAAGATGATAATTATGACGACAGTCGTCATTGATGAAGGGTGCAGGGAGAGTGCACAGGGAAGGGTAAGATGATAATTATGATGACAGTCGTCATTGATGAAGGGTGCAGGGAGAGTGCACAGGGAAGGGTAAGGTGATAATTATGATGACAGTCGTCATTGATGAGGGGTGCAGGGAGAGTGCACAGGGAAGGGTAAGATGATAATTATGATGACAGTCGTCATTGATGAGGGGTGCAGGGAGAGTGCACAGGGAAGGGTAAGATGATAATTATGATGACAGTCGTCATTGATGAAGGGTGCAGGAGAGTGCACAGGGCAATGTGAGATGATATGATGACAGTCGTCATTGATGAAGGGTGCAGTGAGAGTGCACAGGGAAGGGTAAGATGATAATTATGACGACAGTCGTCATTGATGAGGGCTGCAGGGAAGTGCACAGGGAAGGGTAAGATGATAATTATTATGACAGTCGTCATTGATGAAGGGTGCAGGGAGAGTGCACAGGGAAGGGTAAGATGATAATTATGACGACAGTCGTCATTGATGAGGATGCATGGAGCGTGCACAGGGAAGGGTAAGATGATAATTATGATGACAGTCGTCATTGATGAGGGGTGCAGTGAGAGTGCACAGGGAAGGGTAAGATGATAATTATGAGACAGTCTCATTGATGAGGGGTGCAGGGAGAGTGCACAGGGAAGGGTAAGAATGATATGATGACAGTCGTCATTGATGAGGGTGCAGGGAGGTGCACAGGGAAGGGTGAGATGATAATTATGACGACAGTCGTCATTGATGAGGGGTGCAGGGAGAGTGCACAGGGAAGGGTAAGATGATAATTATGACGACAGTCGTCATTGATGAGGGGTGCAGGGAGAGTGCACAGGGAAGGGTAAGATGATAATTAGATGACAGTCGTCATTGATGAGGGGTGCAGGGAGAGTGCACAGGGAAGGGTGAAGATGATAATTATGACGACAGTCGTCATTGATGAGGGGTGCAGGGAGAGTGCACAGGGAAGGGTAAGATGATAATTATGACGACAGTCGTCATTGATGAGGGGTGCAGGGAGAGTGCACAGGGAAGGGTAAGATGATAATTATGATGACAGTCGTCATTGATGAGGGGTGCAGGGAGAGTGCACAGGGAAGGTAAGATGATATATGATGACAGTCGTCATTGATGAGGGGTGCAGGGAGAGTGCACAGGGAAGGGTAAGATGAATTGATGACAGTGTCATTGATAGGGTGCGGAGAGTGCACAGGAAGGTAGATATCATTGATGACAGTGTCTTGATGAGGGTGCAGGGAGCGTGCACAGGGAAGGGTAAGATGATAATTATGATGACAGTCGTCATTGATGAGGGTCAGGAGGTGCACAGGAGGTAGATGATATTTATGACAGTCGTCATTGATGAGGGTGCAGGGAGAGTGCACAGGGAAGTGAGATATATGATGACAGTCGTCATTGATGAGGTGCAGGGAGGTGCACAGGGAAGTAATATATGATGACAGTCGTCATTGATGAGGGTGCAGGGAGAGTGCACAGGGAAGGTAGATGATATGATGACAGTCGTCATTGATGAGGGTGCAGGGAGAGTGCACAGGAAGTGAAGATATGAGAGTCGTCATGATGAGCTAGAGATGCAGACAATGTAGTATTTGATGAAGGGCGTCATTGATGAGGGTGCAGGGAGTGAAGGGAGTAAGATGATATGATGACAGTCGTCATTGATGAGGGGTGCAGGGAGAGTGCACAGGGAAGGGTGAGATGATAATTATGATGACAGTCGTCATTGATGAGGGTGCAGGGAGAGTGCACAGGGAATGTAGATGATATTATGATGACAGTCGTCATTGATGAGGGGTGCAGGGAGAGTGCACAGGGAAGGGTAAGATGATAATTATGATGACAGTCGTCATTGATGAAGGGTGCAGGGAGAGTGCACAGGGAAGGGTGAGGTGATAATTATGATGACAGTCGTCATTGATGAGGGGTGCATGGAGCGTGCACAGGGAAGGGTAAGGTGATAATTATGATGACAGTCGTCATTGATGAGGGGTGCAGGGAGAGTGCACAGGGAAGGGTAAGGTGATAATTATGACGACAGTCGTCATTGATGAAGGGTGCAGGGTGAGTGCACAGGGAAGGGTAAGGTGATATGATGACAGTCGTCACTGAAGCGCTGATGGTGGGTGGAATTGAGTTCACACTTGAGCTGTCATCACTTGGATGTCTCTCTCTCTCATGTATGTATGTATGTATGTATGTATGTATGTATGTATGTATGTATGTATGTATGTATGTATGTATGTATGTATGTATGTATGTATGTATGCATGTATGTATCATCTATCTCTCTATCTATCTCTGTCCAT
>CM065731.1:25680056-25685056 GCA_033310375.1 Conus canariensis | reverse complement strand
ACACGCTAAGCCCGACGCTATTCACTGTATTCTCTGATGACTTTCCAAATTATGTACAGAATAATGATTCACCTAACTTAAACACAAACAGTAACACCAAAGTTCCGTGTTTATTAGATGCAGATGACCTGGTAATCTTATCAACCTTCCAAAGCTGTGCTACAAAATAAATTAAACTTTATGAGTACTGTAATGAGTGGGGACTTAAGATCAATAAAGAAAAAAAGAACACACCAAAAATAGTCATTTTTACGAAAGCTGATCAATGCCCATTGTATTTAGATGTAGTTATATCAAAAAGATATACAGATTACAAGCCAGATCAAATATTAAAAAGAAAGGATATTATTTCCGCAAGACAATACAGACAAAACAGATTACAGGACAAAACATCTGCTCTGTCCTGTGATGTGTTTGTCTGTATTGTTTTGCGAAATTGATATCCTTTCTTTTTAAAATTTACTTCAATTTCCGCCTTCAGTCACCTCGCTTTGAAACTACCCGTTCAAATATGTGAAGGTCATATTTCATAAAAAGTGGTAAGTTTGCACGTGCACAAGAGCATCTTACAAAGCAAGTAAATGAAACACTGCACACCGTGGAAAGGACAAGTGAAAGTACAAAACTGAAACCAGATATAAAATAACGCTCCTTTATATATATATATATAATAAAGTTATACATTCCAAGGGTAAGTAACAGAGCACCATTCCAGCAATTTTCAGAGCAGCTTGGTGTTGCACTGACTGCAAGAAATATTGAATTATAAACGAAGCTTGCTCTTATGTCTTAAATTCAAAAAATAGGGGGAAGATAAGCTTTCATATCTGCGGGAGTAATTCTGCCTAACTAAATACCGGTATCTGACCAGGAGTTATGATATGTTAGTGAGTTTCCTCCCTTTTGGAGGTTGTCTCCCTCTTTGAGACTATAAGCCTGCTGAAGGCTCATTTTGAGAAGTATATATATATATGACTGAACAATTATGCAGTGGGGGAAAAACAAGTGCAGGTTAACAATTCTTCCATCATTATAGTAATGACTTACCAAAGATTTGAAATTTAAATTAATTTTTTTTAAATTTCAATTTCAATTGGAGATGAAGAAAATGGAAAAATATATTTCATATATTTGAAAATCCTTCACTAGCTGCATGAGGGAACCATCGCAATCCCTCTCGAACACAGATCTATATGTATCGTCTGTTCCAAGGCCTTTCGTCCGCTGGATCCGGCTCATCAAGGACACACGGCTGATAGCGTTTGTGCCCTTGGCGTCAAATAGAGACACACCACAGTCCATAATTCTGTGATGTTCTCACCACCAAGGGTTCGAAAAAGAATCCAACAGCACCCCCCAAAGCAGCCAGCGAAAGGTAGTAGAATAAAACAAAACGAAAGTGTGGAGACGAAAAAGTTGCTGAAAAACTAAAAACATTATGCAAACAGTATAAAATGTAGGGGACAATCTTTGAGCCTATGCTTGAGGATCCATTTAAGGATGCAAGGGAGATCAAAAGATATGGAGCAGTCTGAGTGGTCAGCTCTGCTGTTCAATAACCCATGCATTGTCAGCAGCTAAGATTTGTGCATATATATATATATATATATATATATATATATATATATAATAAACTAATAAATTCCAAGGATAAGTACCGAGCACCATTCCAGCAACTTACAGAGCAGCATGGTGTTGCAATGACTGCAAGAAATATTCAATTATAAACAAAGCTTGCTCTTATGTCTTAGATTGAAGAAATAGGGGGAGATAAGCATTCATATCTGCAGTGGTAGATCATTCTGCCAACTAACAGTATGTGCTTGAGTGGGTGAATGGGGAAAAATAAAATAAATGCTTCTCAAAATGAGCCTTTAGCAAGCTTATAGTCTCCAAGTGGGAGACGATCTCCAATAGGGAGAAAACCCACTAACATATAACTCCTGGTCAGATACCGATATTTCGAAACCTGATTGTTTCTCCTCAGTGACCGCGGAAAGTGGTAATTTGACTCCTCTGCCTTTTCGGTTTTAAGAAGAATGCTATCCCAGAAAAGGCTGGTGTGCAATACTGTAGTATGTTTGTTGAGTTTTCAAAAAACCAACCAAAGGTGCCACCTAAGAAGCAAAAGAAAATCATGAAAGAGCAAAACAAGCTACATTTTCTTGTGAAAAGTAGAAAATATAAAAAGATAACCTCTCAAGACACAAGTGCTGAGGGCCAGTTCTTGGAATGAATCCGCAAGGGACTAAATTACAATAAACTAATAAATTCCAAGGATAAGTACCGAGCACCATTCCAGCAACTTACAGAGCAGCTAGGTGTTGCAATGACTGCAAGAAATATTCAATTATAAACAAAGCTTGCTCTTATGTCTTAGATTGAAGAAATAGGGGGAGATAAGCATTCATATCTGCAGTGGTAGATCATTCTGCCAACTAACAGTATGTGCTTGAGTGGGTGAATGGGGAAAAATAAAATAAATGCTTCTCAAAATGAGCCTTTAGCAAGCTTATAGTCTCCAAGTGGGAGACGATCTCCTATAGGGAAAAACCCACTAACATATAACTCCTGGTCAGATACCGATATTTCGAAACCTGATTGTTTCTCCTCAGTGACCGCGGAAAGTGGTAATTTGACTCCTCTGCCTTTTCGGTTTTAAGAAGAATGCTATCCCAGAAAAGGCTGGTGTGCAATACCGTAGTATGTTTGTTGAGTTTTCAAAAAACCAACCAAAGGTGCCACCTAAGAAGCAAAAGAAAATCATGAAAGAGCAAAACAAGCTACATTTTCTTGCGAAAAGTAGAAAATATAAAAAGATAACCTCTCAAGACACAAGTGCTGAGGGCCAGTTCTTGGAATGAATCCGCAAGGGACTAAATTACAATAAACTAATAAATTCCAAGGATAAGTACCGAGCACCATTCCAGCAACTTACAGAGCAGCTAGGTGTTGCAATGACTGCAAGAAATATTCAATTATAAACAAAGCTTGCTCTTATGTCTTAGATTGAAGAAATAGGGGGAGATAAGCATTCATATCTGCAGTGGTAGATCATTCTGCCAATTAACAGTATGTGCTTGAGTGGGTGAATGGGGAAAAATAAAATAAATGCTTCTCAAAATGAGCCTTTAGCAAGCTTATAGTCTCCAAGTGGGAGACGATCTCCAATAGGGAGAAAGCCCACTAACATATAACTCCTGGTCAGATACCGATATTTCGAAACCTGATTGTTTCTCCTCAGTGACCGCGGAAAGTGGTAATTTGACTCCTCTGCCTTTTCGGTTTTAAGAAGAATGCTATCCCAGAAAAGGCTGGTGTGCAATACCATAGTATGTTTGTTGAGTTTTCAAAAAACCAACCAAAGGTGCCACCTAAGAAGCAAAAGAAAATCATGAAAGAGCAAAACAAGCTACATTTTCTTGCGAAAAGTAGAAAATATAAAAAGATAACCGAAAAGGCAGAGGAGTCAAATTACCACTTTCCGCGGTCACTGAGGAGAAACAATCAGGTTTCGAAATATCGGTATCTGACCAGGAGTTATATGTTAGTGGGTTTTCTCCCTATTGGAGATCGTCTCCCACTTGGAGACTATAAGCTTGCTAAAGGCTCATTTTGAGAAGCATTTATTTTATTTTTCCCCATTCACCCACTCAAACACATACTGTTAGTTGGCAGAATGATCTACCACTGCAGATATGAATGCTTATCTCCCCTATTTCTTCAATCTAAGACATAAGAGCAAGCTTTGTTTATAATTGAATATTTCTTGCAGTCATTGCAACACCTAGCTGCTCTGTAAGTTGCTGGAATGGTGCTCGGTACTTATCCTTGGAATTTATTAGTTTATTGTAATTTAGTCCCTTGCGGATTCATTCCAAGAACTGGCCCTCAGCACTTGTGTCTTGAGAGGTTATCTTTTTATATTTTCTACTTTTCACAAGAAAATGTAGCTTGTTTTGCTCTTTCATGATTTTCTTTTGCTTCTTAGGTGGCACCTTTGGTTGGTTTTTTGAAAACTCAACAAACATACTACGGTATTGCACACCAGCCTTTTCTGGGATAGCATGCTTCTTAAAACCGAAAAGGCAGAGGAGTCAAATTACCACTTTCCGCGGTCACTGAGGAGAAACAATCAGGTTTCGAAATATCGGTATCTGACCAGGAGTTATATGTTAGTGGGTTTTCTCCCTATTGGAGATCGTCTCCCACTTGGAGACTATAAGCTTGCTAAAGGCTCATTTTGAGAAGCATTTATTTTATTTTTCCCCATTCACCCACTCAAGCACATACTGTTAGTTGGCAGAATGATCTACCACTGCAGATATGAATGCTTATCTCCCCCTATTTCTTCAATCTAAGACATAAGAGCAAGCTTTGTTTATAATTGAATATTTCTTGCAGTCATTGCAACACCTAGCTGCTCTGTAAGTTGCTGGAATGGGACTTATCCTTGGAATTTATTAGTTTATTGTAATTTAGTCCCTTGCGGATTCATTCCAAGAACTGGCCCTCAGCACTTGTGTCTTGAGAGGTTATCTTTTTATATTTTCTACTTTTCGCAAGAAAATGTAGCTTGTTTTGCTCTTTCATGATTTTCTTTTGCTTCTTAGGTGGCACCTTTGGTTGGTTTTTTGAAAACTCAACAAACATACTACAGTATTGCACACCAGCCTTTTCTGGGATAGCATTCTTCTTAAAACCGAAAAGGCAGAGGAGTCAAATTACCACTTTCCGCGGTCACTGAGGAGAAACAATCAGGTTTCGAAATATCGTATCTGACCAGGAGTTATATGTTAGTGGGTTTTCTCCCTATAGGAGATCGTCTCCCACTTGGAGACTATAAGCTTGCTAAAGGCTCATTTTGAGAAGCATTTATTTTATTTTTCCCCATTCACCCACTCAAGCACATACTGTTAGTTGGCAGAATGATCTACCACTGCAGATATGAATGCTTATCTCCCCCTATTTCTTCAATCTAAGACATAAGAGCAAGCTTT
>CM065731.1:25675056-25677556 GCA_033310375.1 Conus canariensis | reverse complement strand
CTTCAGGTGTCTGTACTTGTAATGTTACAGTACTCACACACTGTTAACAAAACAGCCAGGCAATACGAGCAGTCCGAACCATCAATGGAAAATGGCGGAAAGCGTGTGTGTTTGCACGTAAGGAGGCTTATCTGGTTCTTCTTGGTCATGAGCCAAAAAAGAAAAAAAAAAAATCACCTGCCACGACCTTGTGGAAGTGTCGGTAAACATGTTCACTGGTCTGAGTTAGGGGTGAGGAGGAGGAGGGGGGAGGGGGGGGGGCGTAATGGGGGTGATTGAAGGCTGATTGACAAGACAGTTTTGATGCCAGGCGGGGGTTCATGTGCGTCTAGCAGCTTGAATTACCATCACTTTGGGAGACGCTATCTCTCTGGCTCCACCTGCGCCTATTCCTGTCTGGGACTGACTCATCGCAGGAATGCATTTTGTTTTTGTTTTTTTATCATCGGTAAGAGAAATTTAACATAATGGATTGTTTATTTCAGTGATACCTATTCCTCTGAGAGCTGCAGGTCACGGACACCAACACCAGGGGCGCTCCAGGTGATCGTCAGTTTCAGCTGTTCCAGGAAACAAGAAAATGGTTGCTGACCAGCCGCCGTGGCGAAGTGGTTAGCGTCGCGGACTCCCGGCTGGGAGGTCGTGGGTTCGAATCCCATCAGAGTCATGTGAGCTTTTCTGCCCCGACCGGCTCCTACCCAGAGTTGAGTTGGCTGCGGACTCAGCTGGGAAGACTGGGACCACACAGTCGAGTTTCATCCACTTAATAGATGCGTCTCTGAGAGTGTTGCTCAAATTTCCTGACCAATACTGCAGGTGCCTGTATCTCTCGGGCCTGGTTGACGCCGGGATATATTATGAAAGGAAGCGTAGAGTACAGCCCTGTCATGTAGTCTCAGACCGAAATGGAAATCCGTAGCATCATCTTAATCATCCTCATTTTCATCGATCAGCATAAAAAATGTCTCAAATTAGGTTGGGACCGAAAAAAAAGAAAAAGAAAATGGTTGCTTGTCTTTAAATATGATACTGAAAGTAGAGTGTGATAACGTTACCATTGACGAAGGGGTAGAAGAAGTAAATGTGCTGTATAGTGTTGCATTTGGCAACTTCATCGGTATGATAGATTTGTCTGCATAAAATTCGTGCTGTTCTCTGAAGCACGTTACCACCCACCTGTTATTCTGTCAGCATATATACCTTTTGTATTAATTTTTTTTTTTTGCCACGGTCCCAAGTTGCCACCTGTTTTTTTTACACACTGTAAGTTCCTGCCGCATAGAGACACCTTGGTTTATTGTCTCTTCCAAAAGACCAGGGAGAAAACCTCATGCCGTGCGGGATTTGAACGCACAATTTGAGATTTGAAGTTCAGTTCACTATCCCCTGTGCCATAAATACTTTTGCGATGACAGTGTTGGCTATATTGTTGCTCGCGCGTACGTGTGTGGTGTGTGTGTGTGTGTGCGCGCGTGCGTGCGTGCGTGCGTGCGTGCGTGCGTGTGTGTGTGTGTGTGTGTGTGTGTGTGTGTGTGTGTGTGTGTGTGTGCACGTGTGTGGGTGTGTGCGTTTGCACGCGCGCGTGCGTGTGTGTGCACTCGTGCGTGCATGTGTTTATTGTACGTGAGACAGAGAGAGGTATAGACAGACAGACAGACAGAGACAGAGAGAGAAGAGAGACAGAAACAGCGACAGAAATACAGACAGACAGACAGTCAGACAGACAGATACACACACACACACACACACACACACACACACACACACGCACACACACACACACACACACACGCACAGAGAGAGAGAGAGAGAGAGAGAGAGAGAGAGAGAGAGAGTGTGTGCATGCAAGCATGTGTGTGTGTGTGTGTGGTGTGTGTGTGTGTGTGTGTGTGTGTGTGTGTGTGTGTGTGTGTGGTGTGTGTGTGTGCGTGCGCGCGCGCGCGTGTGTGTGTGTGCGGATGTAGGTACACGCATTTGAACAGAGAGAGAAGAGAGAGAGAGAGAGAGAGAGAGAGAGAGAGAGAGAGAGAGAGGGAGACTGGCAGCATGATCTTGGCTCAGCCTACAAACAACACCATCATAATTCCACCATGGGACAGACAGTTCCGCTATCTCCCTGAAACATCACTACTTCCCTATTTATCCTCCATTTTGTTATTTGATGGTTTCAAAAATAAACTCTTTATAAGAAAACAACAACAACAACAAAAACAACATCAAAACTACCCTCCCACAAGCGAACTGAGCCTGCCAATATTCCAAGATGGGAACGCCTAATTGGCAGAACATGATGATATGAGCAATCAGACTCATCAACCGAATCACGGAAAATGGCGATTGCGTGTGAAACTGTCGTACTTGAACACGTAGAGGTGTATCTTCTTCTCGGCTATTGACTAAATTGAGAGTGACGACCTTGTATATTGTGTGTAAACACATAAATGGGCTCAGGGTGTTGGTGATAATGTATCTTGTTTTTGGCCGTGGGATAAATTGCTAC
>CM065731.1:25662556-25670056 GCA_033310375.1 Conus canariensis | reverse complement strand
TGCGCGTGTGTGCTCATGTGTGTGTGTGTGTGTGTGTGAGAGAGAGAGAGAGAGAGAGAGAGAGAGAGAGAGAGAGAGAGAGGAGAGAGAGCATAAGGGTGAGTGGTACTGCATCATTTGCGGCACCCCCCACACTGGCACTTTATCTCCGGCAGCAGGACCATTCTCCAGCCTCCAGACAACACAGTCATCATTCCACTTCAAAACAGACAATCCTTTACCTTCCTCTACCATCACTGTCCACTGCTCACACTATTTGTTTTCATCAGTTGATAGTTTCAAAGGTAAATTCATCATGAAAACAACATTAAAACTACCCTCCCACATGCGATCTGAGCCTACCAATATTGCGGCATGAACGCGCTAACGTTCTGAAAACAAGTCGAACGGAGCAATCAGAACCATCTAATCGAATCACGAAAACGGCGATCGCATGCGAAGAGGGCGTATCTTCTCGTTGGCCATTAAGTAAATCTACAGCGACGATCTTGCACATCGTCTGTAAACATGCGCAGAGTACACGATGGTGAAGATTAACATTGATGATAAAATATATTTTTGATCACTGGAATCATTGCTATCAACGCCTCTGAAGATGTAAACGTAACATAGGTAAATAAGAGTTAGGGGAGGACTTCAGAAATCCTAGAGAAGGATGGGCTGGGGGAAAGCTGAGAGGGAGGGGAGGCTGGACATGCGTGGGAGGAGAGGGTAAGGGGATGGAAGGGAGGGACGGGGCGGAAAGTAAAATGATGATAGCAAGTGTCCATTTCAGGTATCAACTGAATTGAGTGATATAGGGATGTTGTCTTGTGATTTCTGATGGAAAACCATTTGTTTTAATATTAGTCGTCATGGTGGTAGATGTGACACTAGAAACATGATGCATCTTCACACTCTGATTATAGTCAAAAGTCGTTTTCTTTATTGTCAAACAAGTTAAGACACGAACTCTTTTTGTCGTTCCATTTACTCATGCAAGTCATCACAAATAAATCAATATGAACACCTGCCACTGTAGAACGTTGTATTGTATACTTTCATTACCACAAGACATTTTTCTGTAGGTAATTCTGGCTGATCTCTCTGAAAGATGGCATAAAGATAGTACAGCGCATGACACATCTCTTTTTTCTTAGCTGTCTCTGAATATGTTTCTGGTTCATAGGACTGTTCAGCAGACTTTCGCCAGGGACAGTTCTGTGATTATCGCGAGTCCTTTTACATATGCAAACTATATGCACCCCACATGACTTCGGATTATCATTACACCCGAGAGGCTAGCACTCACACCACAATATAACATGTAGAAAAAAGGGGCATGAAAAAAAAGAAACTTTAGCCACGAATGTCAAACTCACGCTCGTGCAACGTAGACACAATTGGACAGACGACGAGAGTTTCTTCCCTTTCATGTTACTACTAAATTGTTTAACCATTTACATTGAATACTGTTTACTACTGCCTCACATGATCTTAGACAAGGATAACAACAAAAAATACTTCCGCATGCTAAAAATTGGCCACATCATCACGGCCTCACGATGACTTTTTCTTCTATATGTCGGCGTCAAAACAATGGCATAAAAATCCCTTCTCTATATCACAGATGCTCTGGTCTTCACGGATTTACAATGCAGTTTTACAGCGCAGGTTTGGCCTAAAGAATGCCACAAACATCTCTATTTTTTTTTTTTACAGTTATCTCACATCGACTTCAAGTTCTATTTGTGCCCCTCTCAAAAATATTTTTCATACGTGTTCCAACTAGGAAAAGTCGTGGGAAAGAAGAAAAGGTAAGAATGAATAATTCGAGTTTAAATCAATTTATAAACATGTTTTTTTTCTGTGGAATTATAATCTCCTTTTACATCTTCTTTTTTTATTTCTTTTTACGGAAATTAACCTGTGATTTGGTATTCTTGTCACATGGCAGTCATGGTCTTTTCTTTACAAGTAACTCAGCACGTCACATGTTCAGACACACACCTTCACATAATAATAATAATATAATAATATAATGAATACTTATATAGCGCCTATTCTCGGCTAGAGACCAAGCTCTAAGCGCTTTACAATCAACACTCGTTTACACAACGGGCTGCCTACCTGGGTAGTGCCGACTGAAGAGCTGCCAGCTGGCGCTTCATTCAGTCGTTTCCCGTGTCATCCAGTCAGTATCGTTCAATATCGATCACTCATTTTCCTTACTTCCTTCATTCTTTCCATTTCTCACGCAGGGTGCATGCTATGTGTAACGTGTCATCCATACACATGTTCACACCACACACACACACACACCACACCACACACACACACACACACACACACACACCACACACACACACACACACACACACAATCTCTATGCTGGAGACATACACCCTCAGAAAGCCTCGTCGCACAAGACTAGTAACCAGTCTGTTCTCAATGACATCTTACCACCCTCCACGTGAGTAATCCAGTTGCCTTGTGTCATTCGCTCACTTCACTTTGTGAAGATCTCTGCACAAAAGCAGCATACGCTTGCCATACTTCGTGAGCCAACGCACAAGTGGTGAACTTGATGAACGTGAAACGTACAATTCCTTCTCTTTCCAAAAGCATTTACAGGATTGATGTATATTTTCGTCGACATTCTTACAATATCAGCGGAGAGAGAGAGAGAGAGAGAGAGAGAGAGAGAGAGAGAGAGAGAGAGAGAGAGAGAAAGAGAGAGAGAGAAAGAGGAGAGAAGACAGACAGACAGACAGACAGACAGACAGACAGGCGGATAGACAAAAAGAGAGAGAGAGAGAGAGAGAAGAAGAAGAGTAGACAGACAGAAAAGAGAGAGGGGAAGAGAGAGAGAGAGAGAGAGAGAGAGAGAGAGAGAGAGAGTACTGTGAGCCATGGTGCATATGCGTTATGCACCGAGTTACGTCTTGACTATACTGGCAGGAATAGTCATCACGCGAGAGCTCAAAGAAAACACGAGATAGTTCTTACACTTTCAGCATCACTCTTCGCCATCTTCCCAATATGTCGGAGTCAATGGTTCCGATAACACGCTTTAAAAGCCCTATTCATAATCAAAACAAGATGATAACTGTCCTCCCACCACTTGAGTGGGTCTGCCTATATCGCAGCAGGGAATTCCAGTCCTCGTACAGACAAAAACGATAAAAGCAATCAGAACCCGTCAAATCGAATTACAGAAAATGGGGCGAGGTTGTTTGAAGAATATTGTGCTTGCACATTAAAGGTGTTTGTTTGCTTCGTGATTATTGAATTCATCACCACACGCCCAAGCCCTTGGGCGTGTGAAAGCATTCTAGGTAAAAGGTGTATGGGTCTGCCACAGGGGTAGAAAAGAGCACGGAGAAGGGTTGTGGCAGTGGGAGTGGGGGAAAGGCTAAAACGAGTGACGGGGTGAGGGGGCGGGGAGTGGCAGTGAGGAATGGGATAGAGAGGACAGGAAAGGCAACAGACTGACATAGGATGGTGGTAAGTGTTCGTTCAAAGAACTTTCTTGAAAATGTTATCCATTGAGCTTCTGTCTGCGTGTTAAAACTGAATTCTCAAGAGAACGGTGTTTGCGCTCTTGTCGGTGTTGTGAAGATGATAATGATGAGGACTTTGGGTATAGCATAGTGTATGGTAGCGGTCGGACTCTTTTAATTAAGCCATCACAACCGCATGTATCCAAAGCACGCCGCGCAGTCCCAGGTCTACCATTGAGATGGTAGTACACCGTGTGATCTCAGGCAAAGCGCTTGAAGAAGAAAGAAAAAGAAACACCCGAAGGTGCTGGGGAGGACCCAGAAAAGCACTGTCTTCACCTGCCTTTAGAGCAGTCCTGTACCACCCTTACACCGTGTGATCTCAGGCAAAGCGCTTGAACTGATAGAACACTGCGTGTTCCAAGTCTTCTATCTGAGCCCAAAGGGCATTGTATGGTTCAAGTCTCACCACATGAGCCCACAAGACTGCTTTGCACCAGTCTTGCCATTTGAGGCTGTAGCACACTGTGTGGTCCTAGTCTTTCTTTTTAAGATTAAAGCAAATTTTATGGCTCCAGTCTTCTAATCTGCGCTCATTACACACTGCATGTTCCTGCTTTACAAATCGAGTCCACAGAACACAACACAGTCCCAGTCTTACCATTGAGCCTGCAACACACTGTATGATTCATGTCTTTTGATCTACGGTCCGAGCACACAATTTGGTCGCAGTGATCTGATTCTAGCCCGTGGCACGCGGCATATTCCCAGTATTCCGAACTAAGCCTATTGCACACCATATGATCCCGCAGGAAAAAAAAAACTTTGGTCAGAACTAGCTCAGAACGGACTGCAACCCCCCCCCCCCCCTATCTTTCTCTCTCCTCTCCTTCAGACAAATATTTTGGCCCTGAACAGTGTACACACTACGGAGGCGGGGCTGCATCCAGGTCCTGATTCCTACATGCACTTTCGCTGACAGAAATATTTTGGCGCTGCTGGAATTCAAACCTGCACCCCCTGAATGGTTGTGCGCCTCAAGACGAAGGTTTTTAACTGGATGTTTCACCCACGTAACTATTGACAACTTACCGTGAGTTGGAAAAATTCAGCCTTGCGAAGTCCACTTTTGTTTCTCCTCGACCAGATCCAGCTGTTGCTCATGTCAGCTGCCTCTGCCATTACCTTCAGGGTTCTGCTCCAGAAATCAAAAGCCGTTTCATGAGATCGTGGGCTGACGACCCTAAAAAGCCTCTTGCTTCAACCGCTGTAGAGAGGAGTTTGGCTAGAAAGCCAGATCCCCAGAAGCTGCTGGTCAGAGCAGCATACGTCTCAGTCTTCTAACTGTGAGCTTGCTTCATTCTGCTTTCATCTGGCACAGCGAGTTCAATCTGGACCATTTGCTTGAATGATCCTGAGTGGAGCTATATATCAGGTCTCATGCCACTCTTCTTGATGATCTCTGGATGGTTTTCCCATTCTGGAACTGGAAGGTCTGCTGTGGGCTCCGATTCATCCACTCGATCCGCTAAGGCTCGCTTCTAAGCTCTTGATGCCACGAGATTTGTGGCCCAGTGCCTTGGAGACCATCGTTGCTGGAGCCTCTAGGGGCGTGGTGTCTCTCCTGGCAGTGCGAACCCTATGTATGATCTCTTTTAGCGACTGGTTGTGTCTTCAAGTGGATCTGCCCCAGGTCAGTGTAGTTCTGTGGGCATTCAGGACATGCCTTGCTATTTGTTTGCTCTAACAGAGTGTACACGCACCATCATCTCATTTCCCTATTGCGCGAAGTTTAAAATCGAGGGACAGAAGTCATAAACAGATCTCAGAATAAAGCTGATCCTGACAGGAACCATGTGCCATATTTCATTCCAGCTCAGGATTCTTTGGAGAAATTACTTCCCACAAAGTCCATCGCCCTTGTTCGCCTTGCTGGACGGCTTTCTGGATTCTTTCGACATCTTCCTCTTTCTTCAACTCTTGCATCACCATATCTCTCTGTGCTTTTCCTTTTGGCTTCGACCGCCATCTCACTTCGATTGATGACCGTCCCTGTCTGGTAGTTTGTGTGTGTCCGGTTATTTCCCGATCTCGAGGTTTTCCTTTGTCACGTCCACTGTCTCCTGAACTTTCTATTTTCTGCCAGCTGTTAGCTTGGGCTGGATTGATCTTCCAACCTTGTATCCTGGTTTCTCAAGCGTGGTTAGTAACCTTTCTTCACTCACTTTGTGATCCTCTAGGATGGACTTCAGGGGTAGCTTCAGGTTTGCTTGGCAACAGTACAATGCAAAATCAGTGAGGCCAGGTGGGTCACCAAGCCACTTCCTTATGCATATGTTGATTTTGACCTCCATTAATTCTCCTGTGGGTTGAGCTCATATTGCATGTCAAAAGAAGCCACAGGGGCTTAGAATCACTATAAATTGCAGACACGAGAGAGAGAGAGAGAGAGAGAGAGAGAGAGAGAGAGAGAGAGAGAGAGAGTTAAAAAAATATGGCACCAGGCATGGAACACCATGCGCTGACCGAAATTTAACCGCCACTAGGTGGGTGGGGGAGGGGGTGGTTGGGGGGGGGGGGACTTTTCCGCTGCTAGACAACACAGTAATAATTCTGCCATGGGACACAGACATTCCTGATATCTCTTTCCTTCTCTCTTACTCTCCTAAATTGTGATTTAAATGTTGGTGACAAGATAGATTCATGGCACTTACCTGTGGAATTTAGGTTGAATAATAGAGATCGAAATAGTAACATTGCCCAATCTGTGATCGAACCTTTAGCTGAAGATCGAATTGTTTGGTCTGATGAATTTACAAATGAATATAAAGAACAACAACAATCTAAGGAGTTTACACAGTGTGTTTTAAATGCTCAGACAGAACTTAGTTCTGACATCAATATGTCCATTGATATATATTTGCTAAAGCACTATGTAGTTCAGCTGCATGCATGATTAGAACTGTAGGAAACGGCCACAGAAAGAAAAATGAGTGGTTTGACGAAGAGTGTGCTCGAAAAAAGAAAAAAGTTAGACAGCTGTTAAGAAAACTTAAACGTGATAGAAGGGAGTGGAAGAGAAAAAAGACGCTTACGTCACAGGAAGAAAAGATTATAAACTCATGCTATACAAAAAGAAAAAAGAGTTCGACGATATTAAGCTAGATAAACTCAAACAATCAATGAATGATTCAAAATTGTTCTGGCAAACAGTTCGATCCATTAACAGGAAATCTGTAATCTATAACAACATCACAACAGAACAATGGCATGAACACTTCTTTAATTTATTTAATGAACCAAACAAAGAACTACATGCAGAAGAGTCTAACTTTACTGGAGATTCAGATGAGGGAAGTTTTGATGTTCCTCATAATGCCCCTATTTCCAGGCATGAGGTTTACGCCAGTATTGGTAACCTCAAAGCTGGAAAGAGTTCAGGGCCAGATAAGATCATAGGCGAATTGTTAAAAAATGCAGATGTTTCCGTTATTGATTTTCTTGTAATGTATTGCAATAAGATATTTGATCTCGGAGTTTTCCCCTTGGAATGGTCAAAATCTATTATTATACCGATACATAAGAAAGGTGATGCGGATCAGCCAAATAATTACAGAGGTATTGCTTTAACCAGTGTGTTGAGCAAAGTTTATACAAACATTTTGAATAAAAGATTAACTAAATGGGCAGAACAAGAACAAAAAATAATAGAAGAGCAAGCAGGCTTCAGACAAGGATACAGTACCGTTGACCATATTTTTACTCTATATGCAATAGTTGGTAAATTTTTGGCTAGGAAAACAAAACTTTATGTTGCCTTCGTCGATTTTAAAAAGGCTTTTGATTCTGTTGACAGAAATTTATTGTGGTCGATTTTGAGGAAAAATGGCGTGACCTCATTATACATACCTTTCAGTGCCCTGTATTGGGCACTGAAAGGTATGTATAATGAGGTATTAGCTTGTGTGCGCAATAGTTACACAGATTATTTTAAGTGCCCGAGAGGTGTAAAACAAGG
>CM065731.1:25655056-25657556 GCA_033310375.1 Conus canariensis | reverse complement strand
GGGGGGGGGGGGGGGGACACGGGATTGTAATTTTTTTTAAGTTGTCAGTTATGTTTGTAAACCGATAGCTGTGTCTGAGAATAACATTGCATTATCAGAAACAACTAGGTGAACAGTTGCGTATAATCAAAACTAAATTTAAAACCGTCTTTTTCTGTTGTATTTATTTTTTTTATCCTGAGCTTGTTTGAAATAATGAGAAGAGAATACGAGTGCAGTCAACTGCCTCTTTTACAATGTATATATCAACGACTCACTTGGTACATCTAATTTTTTTTCACATTCAAAAAGTTTTCCCCTTATCCCATTCGTTTAAGTGAAAAGAGGCAAGGACAAAAGATTACTGACAGAATCAAATGCCTTTTCAAAGTCCGAAAACGCCACACAAAGTTTGCGAATAAAAGAAAACCGGTTTCAATTCAGAATATGAGAGAGAATATCTGAAATAATTGAGCACGCACGTTTCAACTGTCCTTGATGATCGGCAGTATTTTTCTTATATTCTACACATTCTGCAATATTAACCAGAGAGAGAGAGAGGAGAGAGAGAGAGAGAGAGAGAAGAAGAGAGAGAGAAGACAGACAGACAGACAGACAGACAGACAGACAAGAGACAGATAGGCAGGCAGGCAGTCAGACGGACAGACAGAGACAGACACGAACAGACAGACATACAGACGGACACACAGACTGTGAGAGACAGAGACAAAGAGACAGAGACAGACAGACAGACAGACAGACAGACAGAAGAGAGACTAATAGAAACACACACACACACACAGACAGAAGAGAGACTAATAGAAACACAGAGAGAGACAGACAGACAGCCAGCCAGCTAGACAGACAGACAGACAGAGAGACAGACAGACAGACAAACAGACAGACAGAAAAGTAATATTACTGTGCAAGCCATGATGCGTGCACGCCATGCACTAACCGACGTCATAACAGCACTGGCCGGGGACAGTCATCACACATGAGCTCCCCACACAACACTCAATATTTCTCGCACTTCCAATATCACCCTTCACCATCTCTCTATTGTCTCCTCCCCTGTTTCTCAGTCAGCGTTTACGAAAACAGGCTGAATACCACCACTGGCCTCCTCGATACGTTTGAGTCTTGCCAATATTGCAGCGGGGAAATAACCGGTCTCTTGGTAAACACAAAACGATGTGAACAATCAAATAAGCTAATCATATCGAATCACAGAAAATGGGTGAGTGAGTGAGTGTGCGTGTGTGTGTGTGTGTGTGTGTGTGTGTGTGTGTGTGTGTGGGTGTGTGTGTGTGTGTGTGTGTGTGTGTGTGTGTGTGTGTTGTGTGTGTGTGTGTGTGTGTGTGTGTGTGTGTGTGTGAAAAGAAGGCGTGCTTGGACATAGAGGGTGCATTAACTTCGTGGTTATTGAATTCATCACACACACACACACACACACACACACACACACACACACACACACACACACACACACACACACACACACACACCACACACACACACACACACACACACGCACACACACCACACACACCACACACACACACCACACACACACGCACGCACCACGCACACACACACAAACACACACACACATACACACACACACACACACAACGCACGCACGCACCACACACACACACACACACACACACACACACACACACACCACACACACACACACACACACGCACGCACCACACACACACACACACACAACACACACACACCACACACACACCACACACACACCAACACACACACACACACACACACACCACCACACACCAAACACACACAACACACTCAACACACACAACGCATCCCACTACCCCTGCAGGTGTGCAAGTCTGAATTATGAATTATAGGGGGTAGAGAAGAGAGTAGAGGTAGGTGGTTGTGGGTATAGAGAAAGAGTTTGTAATGAGTGAGGAAGTAGGAGATGCGGTAGGCAAAATGTATGGGCAACAGTCTAACATGATGGTGGCAAGTGTTCATTATTTTTTTTTTCTTTTCAAATTGACAAAAAATGGACGTTGAGCTGTTGTCTGCGAGTTTATCCGCACAATTGACAGGAATGGTGCCTGTGTGCTTCTTCGCGTTTTTGTTCTAGTGATAATGATAATGGCGTTGATTATAACACAATTATAACTTTGAACCCCATAGTAGACTGCAAGACAACAGGCTTGCTATTTCAAACCATAGCACACTGTATGGCGTAAGCCTTACCATCTTAATCCATAGCTTTTCGTATGGCGCAGATCTTGCCGTTTAACCCATAGCACACTGTATGGCGCCAGTCTTGCCATTTTCATTCGTAGCACACTGTATGGCGCATGTCTTACCATTTAATTCATAGCATACAGTATGGCGCCAGTCTTGTCATTTAATCCATAGCACACTGTATGGCGCCAGTCTGACCATTTCAATCCGTAGCACACTGTATGGCGTAAGTCTTAGCATTTTAACCCATAGCACACTGTATGGCGCCAGTCTTAGCATT
>CM065731.1:25645056-25647556 GCA_033310375.1 Conus canariensis | reverse complement strand
TGTGTGTGTGTGTGTGTGTGTGTGTGTGTGTATGCCACTTAGATCAAATTACAGTTTCTGTATTTGAAAGGGTATACTACAATTTTCATTGATTTTGTGTGCATTACATATGAAATATTGAAAACAAACAGTAAACATAACAACCGATGAAGCAAGCAAACAGAAAAAAAGTCGTTATACGTCTCTTCCTCTGCCTTCCCCTCTTCACGTCTTTTTTTCTCTCTCTCTCAAAGTATGGAATAATTGGAGTGATTTCATGAAACTAACATTGCACTTGCTCAAGTTAGAGGCTTTGTTTTGATTTTTTTAAGGGATGGGGATTAGGGGATTACTTTCCGACTTTTGCCCTTGTTGAAGTTAGCGGATAGAATTATGAAAAGACATTCAATATGCGTAACAGTCTGCAATCAGTCCGTCAATCGATCAATAATGGATCAATCGATCGATCGATCACTTAGCCAATCATCATTCTCCTTTTTTCATTCTCTTTCTCGACCTTTCCGTCTATAGTTGCTGTTATTTTTACAGATTAACATTGCAGCTGTTAAAGTCCCCCCCCCTTTATTTTGTCTTTTTCCTATTGCCCATTTTTTTTTATTGTTGTGGTTGTTGTTGAGGTAAGTGGACAGAGGTAGGGAAAGGTTTTCAATTCGCTTACTTATCTACAACCAATCAATCGATCAATCAATCAATCAATCAATCAATCAATCAATCAATCAATCAATCGATCGATCGATCAATCAATCGACCGACCGACCGACCGATCGATCGATCGATCGAATCAATCAATCAATCAATCAATCAATCAATCAATCAATCAATCAATCAATCAATCAATCAATCAATCAATCAATCATCCATCCATCGATCAATCAATCAATCAATCAATCATCAATCATCATCTTCTTGTCCTCCTCTCTCTTCTTCCATCTCATCGTACCTCTCCTCCTTCTCCTCCTTCTCCTGCTCCTCCTCCCCCTCCCTCCGCCCCTCTCATCTCTTCCTTCCCCTTCTCCTCTCCCATCTCAGCCTTCTTCTTTTTTCCTTCTCCTCGTGTTTTTCTTTTCATGCCTTTCCTTACTCTTCTTCTGTATGTTCTACTCCTCCTCGTTCTTCTTGTATGTTCATCCTCTTCATCTCCCTCGACTTTCTTCTTCTTCTCTTTCAACTCATCCTTCTTCTAGTTCATCTACTTAGTCGCCTTTCTGGGTTTTCCAAACAAAAAAAAATCTTCTTGCGGTTAAGGTTTTATTCTCGTGAAAAAAAAATCATGTTGTGTCAATATAATGACAAGACATACAAATGAAAAGAAAAATTCAGTCACACACGGCATATACCATTTCAACATCAAAATATCAACAACTACAACCACCACCACCACCACCACCACCACCACCACAACAGCAGCACCACCAACAACTACTACAACAACAACAACCGCAACAATAGCAACAACAATAACAACAACCACAGCTAACATGGAATTCACACGAGTTACCCTTGTAAAAGAAATACTAAGATAATGCAAGGGTATTTTATGTTTGAAAGCAAAAAAGTTGCTGTCACTAATGAATAATGATAATATTGATATAACAATAACAATGATGATGATGATGATGATGATGATGATGATGATGACGACGACGACGACAGCATCATCATCATCATCATCATCATCATCATCAGCAGCAGCAGCAGCAGCAGCAGCAGCAGCAACAACAACAACAACAACAATTATAATGATAATGATGATGATGATGATGACGACGACAACAGCAACAACAATAATGATAGTAATAATCATCATTATCATAATGATGATAATGATAAGGATAATAATAGTAATAACAACAACAACAACAACAACAATAATAATAATAATGTAGTCGTAGTAGTAGTTGTTATTGTTGTTCTTGTTATTATTGTAGTCGTGGTGGTGGGTGTGGTGGCAGAGGCAGTAGTAGTAGTAGTAGGAGGAGGAGGAGGAGGAGGATGCTACTGCTGTGCACTACTACTACTACTTCTATTAAAGATGGTGATGATGATGGTGATGATGATGATGATGATGATGATGCCGATAACAACAAAAACAACAGTAATGATGACGTTGATGATGATGATGATGATGATGATGATGATGATCGTGATGGTGATGATGATGATGATGATGATTATGATGATGATGATGATGATGATAATGAGAACAACAACAATAACAACAACAACAATGAAAATAATAATAAAATAATAATAATAATGATAATAGTAGTAATAATGATGATGATAACAATAATAATACCAGCAACAGTAACACTAGCATTAAAATGATAATGATAAAAGAATTAATGACAACGCCAACAGCAGCAACAACAATGACAATGACAAAAATAATAATAACAAAAATAACAATAACAACAACAACAATAAATAATGATAAATATAATAATGATAACAATGACGATAATGATAATGAGTATACGCTCTCTCACTCACAGAAGAG
>CM065731.1:25630056-25640056 GCA_033310375.1 Conus canariensis | reverse complement strand
CGTTTCAAGAGTTTGGCCATCTTTGTCCACCACCCTAGTCTCTCTCCCTCCAACTGACCCCCCCCCACCCCCCACCCCACCTATTCCATCCTTCCCCAATCACCGCCCCACAAAAGAGAGAGAGAGAGAGAGAGAGAGAGAGAGAGAGAGAGAGAGAGAGAGAGAGAAAATAAGAGATCGATTTTGTGGTGTGGGTATTTTTTTTTTAGCTGAAAATTTGGGAAGTTTCAGTCATAGTCGTTTTAATCCTCCCACTTCTCCGACGACAACAAACGACAACTTAAATGAGGTAGAGAAAAGAAATGTGTATTAATTCTTGAGTCAAAAATTGTTCCACAAATTACAAAGGTATTCTAAAGTCTGGAAGATCAACAAACAAAAAAAAAAACAAGAGAGAGAGAGAGAGAGAGAGAGAGAGAGAGAGAGAGAGAGAGAGAGAGAGAGAGAGAGACTACGACATGTAGCCATTCAGGAAAACCGAGCAAAAAGAAACAAGAGCAGCAACAAAGAGATGCTCATTGGATGGATAAGAGACATTTTGAACAATGAAAACTTTAAACGCTGAGACAATTGTTCACAAAATAACATAATTCAATGTTCAAAAGATTTTCCTGTAATAAAGGATTTCATAGTAGAGCTTTGTTCACACTAAAATGAAAAGATCAACGACTAAGAGAGCTTTCACAAAATGACAGATTAATGGTTAGAGACATGTTCATCAAATGAACAAATTCATTAAGTGTGACAGATATTCGTAACATAACAGAATTCGATGTTCAGATGAATGAAAACTGAATGAAAGATGTAAGTGGTCAAAGAGATGTTCACAAAGCGAAAGAATTCAAAGGATGAAGAAATGTTCACATAATGAACACTTTAAATGGTTGGAGAAACGTTCACATAATGAACACTTTAAATGGTTGGAGAAATGTTCACATAATGAACGCTTCAAATGGTTGGAGAAATGTTCACATAATGAACAGTTTAAAAGGTTGGAGAAATGTTCATATAATGAACACTTTAAATGGTTGGAGAAATGTTCACATAATGAACACTTTAAATGGTTGGAGAAACGTTCACATAATGAACACTTTAAATGGTTGGAGAAATGTTCACATAATGAACGCTTCAAATGGCTGGAGAAATGTTCACATAATGAACACTTTAAAAGGTTGGAGAACTGTTCACATAATGAATACTTTAAATGGTTGGAGAAATGTTCACATAATGAACACTTTAAATAGTTGGAGAAATGTTCACATAATGAACACTTTAAAAGGTTGGAGAACTTTTCACATAATGAACACTTTAAATGGTTGGAGAAATGTTCACATAATGAACACTTTAAATGGTTGGAGAGATGTTCACATAATGAACACTTGAAATGGTTGGAGAACTTTTCACATAATGAACACTTTAAATGGTTGGAGAAATGTTCACATAATGAACACTTTAAATGGTTGGAGAAATGTTCACATACTGAACACTTTAAATGGTTGGAGAAATGTTCACATACTGAACACTTTAAATGGTTGGAGAACTTTTCACATAAAGAACACTTTAAATGGTTGGAGAACTTTTCACATAATGAACACTTTAAATGGTTGGAGAAATGTTCACATAATGAACACCTGAAATGGTTGGAGAACTTTTCACATAATGAACACTTTAAATGGTTGGAGAAATGTTCACATAATGAACACTTTAAATGGTTGGAGAAATGTTCACATAATGAACGCTTCAAATGGTTGGAGAAACGTTCACATAATGAACACTTTAAATGGTTGGAGAAGTTTTCACATAATGAACACTTTAAATGGTTGGAGAAATGTTCACATAATGAACACTTTAAATGGTTGGAGAAATGTTCACATAATAAAACACTTTAAAAGTTTGGAGAAATGTTCACATAATGAATACTTTAAATGGTTGGAGAAATGTTCACATAATGAACACTTTAAATGGTTGGAGAAATGTTCACATAATGAACACTTGAAATGGTTGGAGAACTTTTCACATAATGAACACTTTAAATGGTTGGAGAAATGTTCACATAATGAACACTTTAAATGGTTGGAGAAATGTTCACATACTGAACACTTTAAATGGTTGGAGAAATGTTCACATAATGAACGCTTCAAATGGTTGGAGAAATGTTCACATAATGAACAGTTTAAAAGGTTGGAGAAATGTTCATATAATGAACACTTTAAATGGTTGGAGAAATGTTCACATAATGAACACTTTAAATGGTTGGAGAAACGTTCACATAATGAACACTTTAAATGGTTGGAGAAATGTTCACATAATGAACGCTTCAAATGGTTGGAGAAATGTTCACATAATGAACACTTTAAAAGGTTGGAGAACTGTTCACATAATGAATACTTTAAATGGTTGGAGAAATGTTCACATAATGAACACTTTAAATAGTTGGAGAAATGTTCACATAATGAACACTTTAAAAGGTTGGAGAACTTTTCACATAATGAACACTTTAAATGGTTGGAGAAATGTTCACATAATGAACACTTTAAATGGTTGGAGAGATGTTCACATAATGAACACTTGAAATGGTTGGAGAACTTTTCACATAAAGAACACTTTAAATGGTTGGAGAAATGTTCACATAATGAACACTTTAAATGGTTGGAGAAATGTTCACATATGAACACTTTAAATGGTTGGAGAAATGTTCACATACTGAACACTTTAAATGGTTGGGAGAACTTTTCACATAAAGAACACTTTAAATGGTTGGAGAACTTTTCACATAATGAACACTTTAAATGGTTGGAGAAATGTTCACATAATGAACACTTTAAATGGTTGGAGAAATGTTCACATAATGAACACTTTAAATGGTTGGAGAAATGTTCACATAATGAACACTTTAAATGGTTGGAGAAATGTTCACATAATGAACACTTTAAATGGTTGGAGAAATGTTCACATAATGAACGCTTTAAATGGTTGGAGAAATGTTCACATAATGAACACTTTAAATGGTTGGAGAACTGTTCACATAATGAACGCTTTAAATGGTTGGAGAAACGTTCACATAATGAACACTTTAAATGGTTGGAGAACTGTTCACATAATGAACGCTTTAAATGGTTGGAGAAACGTTCACATAATGAACACTTTAAAAGATTGGAGAACTGTTCACATAATGAACGCTTCAAATGGTTGGAGAACTGTTCACACAATGAACACTTTAAATGGTTGGAGAAATGTTCACATAATGAACACTTTAAATGGTTGGAGAAATGTTCACATAATGAACACTTTAAATGGTTGGAGAACTGTTCACATAATGAACGCTTTAAATGGTTGGAGAACTGTTCACATAATGAATACTTTAAATGGTTGGAGAAATGTTCACATAATGAACACCTGAAATGGTTGGAGAACTGTTCACATAATAAACACCTGAAATGGTTGGAGAACTGTTCACAAACTGAAAGGATTCAGTGGCTAGAAACACATCCATAGAATGAAAAAACTTTGTGCTTGGAGCGGTTCCATGAATGAAAGGATTGGAGAAAAGAACATTTCCAATATCCGTTCGACCGTGGCGGAAATCCAGGCTCCAACGAGTCGTCTTTCTCGTCACTGATAACTTTCTTCACATTGGCTGCAACGTGTTTCCATAAGTTCACCTCCACATTCTCCACACCCAAAATGTCAGAGGGTGCGTTGTCCATAACCTGCGGCGACATGTCTGGAAACATTTCCCGTCGGCGTACGTGCACACCTATCTGCCCTGTGCAAAAAATGCGTGTGCCCTGCAGTCTCTTCGTTCATCACTCTCCATGATTGTTATCATTATTGTCTGGCAGTACTTACAGCTTCGTCACGACTTTATCACTGGGTCGGAAATAGAGAAAGAAAACCGAAGCGATGGCAAGCCGTCAGGTGTGTGTGTGTGTGGGGGGGGGGGGGGGGGGGGGGGGGGTGGCGGGGGGGGGGGGGGGGCACGAAGGACAACTGGATTTCCAACCATTTTTTCTCCGGAAGTTTTTGTGCGGCGAGTCATATGGATGACGGGCACCGGCACCAACAATTCTGCTGATATTTACTCTGAAATGAGAACGCGTGATTGGACTGTATATTGTTGGGTTACTTTCGTAATGGAATAATATTAACCACGTTACCAGCCGTGGTGGTGAAGTGGTTTGTGTCACGTACTCCCGGCTAGGAGGTTGTTGTTGTTGTTGTTGTTGTTGTTGTTGTTGCTGTTGTTGTTGTTATTGTTGTTGTTGTTGTTGTTATAATTATCGATGATCAATAATAAACATGCGATCATCTGACCAGCCATACCCCACGAATCATCAAATGCACACACACACACACCACACACACACACACACACACACACACACACACACACACACACACACATACACACACACACACACACACACATATATATATATATATATAGAGAGAGAGGAAGAGAGAGAGAGAGAGAGAGAGAGAGAGAGAGAGAGAGAGAGAGAGAGAGAGAGAGAGAGAGAGAGAGACAGAGACAGAGACAGAGACAGAGACAGAGACAGAGACAGATACGCACTAGCGCACACACGCGAGCATGTAGGAGCTTGTTCACACAAGATTATCACACAAGCGTAAACACAAACATACGCGCACACACCACCTACACTGGCACATACACACACGGGCCCATCCATTCACGCGCTCACACACACACACACACACACACACACACCCTGCTTTTCTGTTGTTAGTTTATCAGTGACATGCCTGATAACTCATTTAAGATTTTGCAATGGAATGCCAGATCTGTGTTCACGAACGAAGCATTTTTACGTCAACATCTGGTAAATAACTGCTACAAAATATTGATTTTGCAATCATTAAATGTGTGCAAAACTAAATTACCAAAATTACCACTTTTATTATCCCCCAGTGCACAATCGAGTTTTTGACACGAAGGAAAAAGTCAGCACTGCTATATATATCAGAGAAGGCACTGAATACTTAATACGACCATCGCCAGCGCCGTCTGATCTTGCAAACTTCTATTCGTGCGCGGCCACAGTAAAAGTCAATAACAACGTTGTTCTCAACATTGTGTCTGTATATCTGCCTAAAGGTCCAGACGAGAAAAATACTGAATGGTTACATGCAATAGACAGCTCTAAGGAAAGATGGTTGATTGCCGGAGATTTTAATGCTCACGCTCCATTTTGGGACAAAGGTTGTTCATCCATAACAAGCAATCGTTTTCTTGAAAACGTGGTGGATTCTTCATTGTATTTGCTTAATGATGGGAGTATAACTAGGATTCCTGACATTCCCACCCATAGATCAAGCGCAATAGATTTGACAATGATTTCCCCCAATTAGCCTTTGATTGCTTATGGCAAACGTTTGATGACACTCTTGGAAGTGATCATCTGCCCATCATAATGACAATTAATAAAGCATACGACATAAAAAATTTGCCTGAAGACAAAATACCTAAATACAATTATAAGTTTGCCAACTGGGATAAGTTCAAGGCTCTTCTTTCCTATAGACACATAGAGACTTTTTGTGAAGATGAAGAAAATGTAAATAATATGTATTCAAAATTCAATAAAATGGTTCTCTTGGCCGCTGATGATTCAATACCAAAATGTCGTACTAATACTTCTCCAAAAACACTTCATACCGGCAATGTGTGGTGGACTAAGGATTGCGAAGAAGCTGTAGCCTTAAAGAAACTGAAATACAAAGAGTATATTAAAAACAAAAGTGAAGAAAATCACCTAGAAATGAAAAAAGCTAAGTCACACTCTAATCGAGTCATTGCAAAAGCAAAGCGGCTTTACTGGACAGCATTTTGTGCCAAAGAAGTTTCTCATCACAAAGACCTTCAAAAAGTGTGGCAAAAATTTCAAACTATGAAAAAAGGGATAAATCTCCCAAGATATCCAGTTAATTTGGATAATAAAAAATTCTCAACCTCATCTGAAAAAGCAGAAGCATTCGCTAACATGTTTTCAAAGACGATGCGTCTAGAAAGTCTTCCACAAGACTGCATACAACATAGGAAAAGGGAAGAAAAAACAGAGATGTACGAAGAGCCAGTTTCAAATAATGACCACTATATAAATGCCCCCATAACTATATGCGAGTTAAACGACTCCATCTCCTTGATAGGTAATAAATCATCATCAGCTGGATTGGACGCTGTTTCGAATGAAATGCTAAAACATTTACCAGATAATTATCTTTGTTTTTTATTGAAAATATTCCAACGGGTTTGGAATAATGGTGTTATGCCATCAATTTGGAAACAGTCTGTAATTATCCCCATTGTAAAGCAAGGAAAATCTCCCACAAGTGTCCACAGTTACCGGCCTATAGCTCTGACGTCTCATGTAGGAAAACTTATGGAAAGAATTATACTAAATAGGCTTATCTATTTTTGTGATAAAAATGAAATAATACCTACTAATCAAGCAGGCTTCAGAAAAGGAAGATCAACAACTGACCACATTGTAAAATTAACAACACAAATTAAGCATCAATTTGCCAGGCGAAATAGTATTCTGGCGACATTTTTTGATGTTAAAAAAGCCTTTGATAGCGTGTGGCATGCTAGATTGCTTTATAAACTGAAGAAAATTGGCATATCTGGTAATTTTTATAACTACATTAGAGAATTTTTATCAGAAAGAAGTTTGCAAGTCAGGGTAGAAAACACATATTCAAATTTTAAATCGTTAGAAATGGGCATTCCCCAAGGTTCCGTAATTGCTCCAATGTTATTTAATATTTTGTTACATGATCTCCCAAAGCACGTAACTAAAAACGCTACCGTTGTGCAGTATGCTGATGATCTGTATATGTGGATAAATGCTAGTCTAAGAAAAAACACGCCAAAAAGATCAATCAACTATTACAAAAAAATGTTTCAGGCAGAGCTAAATAATCTTAGTAAGTACTTGTTTGAAAATGGACTGAAACTTTCCCATGAAAAAACGTATATAATGTTATTTAATAATGGTGATGATCCTGTTGATCTGCCTTCTTTTAGACTTGATGGAATAACACTTCAGTATGTACACTCAGTAAAATTCTTAGGAGTTTACTTCACATCTAAATTGACATGGAAAGTTCACATCGATTATCTCTTAAACCAGGCTAGGAAAAGTTTAAATTTTTTGAAAATCTTAAGCAAGCAAAGCTGGTGCCAGGATGTAAAAACATTGAAACATCTGGCAATATCACTCGTTCGTTCTAAGCTATCGTATGCTCAAGAAGCTTTCTTTTGTGCTCCTAAATATTTGTTGCAAAAACTGCAAAGTGTTGATAGCAAGGCTTTTAAATTATGCTTGGGAGTCCCTGTACATGCTTCTACAGTACGGACATATTCGGAAATTGATATTTTGCCTTTAAACGAATACAGAACACTCACTTTGGCAAAATATGTTGTGAAATGTACAGCTATGAAAGGTGTAAACGAAACAGAAATTTCTTTAAATCCATCTACTGATTACCCCAAACGAGCAAAAAACATTTCCTGCTTGTCTACTATTGGCTCGTACTCTGCCCATTTGTTGCAGAAAACTGATTTGACCCCCGACTCTTTGGCAAAGATTTCTCATACTGATCCAATCCCAAGCTGGGAAAGACACAGGGCAAAAATTGACCTTAATCACACTGATGCTAAAAAAGCTGATCATCCGCATATCTTGTCATATTCAGCAAAGATGCATATGCAAAGCAAGTATCCTAACCATCTTAAGGTATATACTGATGGATCATTGACAAAAAACAAAGACGCTGGATCTGCTTTTGTTATTCCATCACTTAAAGTAGATAAAGCATATTCAATAGACAAAAATCGATCTATTTTAGTTGCCGAAATGATAGCTATACTAATGGCTTTGACATATTTAATTGATTTACCGCAATCAATCTTGCAAGTATTGTTATGTGTCGACTCAATGTCAGTACTACAATCTATCAAGTTTTTCAGTTCTAATTCTGAAAACTTTATTTTGAAGGAAATATGTTATTTAATTCATATTTTGATGTGCAAAGGGACCGATTTAACTTTTTTCTGGGTTCCTTCACACAGTGGAATTTTGGGCAATGAATTCGCTGACAGATCTGCCAAAAAGGGAGCTAAAACTGAAATGAGTGCACAGTCACTTTCTGTCCCCTTGACTTTACAAGGGTGTCATCAAGTTTTAAAACAAGTGGCTTGGGAATTTTTTTAGAAACAACCAGAACATCCCTTATTTGCGGGTTAATGCTCGAAATAACCATGTTCTCAGCTTTGATCAGGTTGAAGGCATTGAACACCTGCAGGTTCGTGATATGTATCAGTACAGAAACTTTGTTTCAGTATTTTATAGACTGAAACTCGACGCATTCAGAACGAAATATAGTGCAGGAACAAAATGCATATGCGGTAAGGCAAATGTGTCAAGAGCCCACGTTTTATTTGATTGTGTGACTCTTAAGGCATACTTACCATGTTTATTAGGCATGACAGTGACTGATGTTTTTTCTGATATTGATTTTGCTTTGAAAGTTACCTCTTGTTTAATATGTAGTCCTGTTAGATATTTACTATAATGTTATAAGTAGTAATTATTCCATATTTTGCGTGCACTTCCACGCACCTATGCTTCACACACATACTCTTACAAAACACACACACACACACACACACACACACACACACACACACACACACACACACACTCTCTCTCTCTCTCTCTCTCTCTCTCTCTCTCTCTCTCTCTCTCTCTTTGTCTAATATCACATAATTTTGTGAAAAGACGTAAAAATGAAAGTACTACTACTACACACACACACACACACACACACACACACACACACACACACACACATAACACACACACACACATACGCACGCGCACACACACACACACACACACACACACACACACACACGCACGCACGCACGCACACATACACGAACACGCACACGCAAAAAAAAAATACTCGCGCACACACACTCAAACACACACATACAACAATAACAGTGGCGTAGACAATGTTATGTACGTATTCAAGGTCTTACCAGCGCGTTGGGCTAACGCACAGGTCAGACATCTGCTGAGTCGTATCTATGAGCTCCTCGCCTCAAATCCTTTCGTCTTTGCATTGATTTACTTATCCATCAAGTGTACATCTTACGCACTCAGGTCTCGTAGCGTAGCCTAGCATATCTGGTGCAACGTATATGGACTAGTCCGCACGCCTCCTTGATGAATCTGAAACTGAAATGTACAGTCGAGCCAATAACACACTGCAGATTTATTTTCCTGGGCGATCGGTAATGGTATTGTACAGAGCATAGCGACATCGGTTTTGGAATCATGCACTTTTAATCGATGACTGTTTCTTAAATCTTTTAATGTGATTTCTACAGAACATTTCGTAGGCTGTTGAGGAGAGAGAGAGAGAGAGAGAGAGAGAGAGAGAGAGAGAGAGACAGACAGACAGACAGACAGACAGACAGACAGACAGACAGACAGACAGACAGACAGAAAGGGGGAGGGGGAGGGAGGAGAGACGGAAGAAAACCAACCAGAGAAGCAGAAACACATAGGAAGACATACAGACGGTGAAACGTTCAGAGAGAGAGAGAGAGAGAGAGAGAGAGAGAGAGAGAGAGAGAGAGAGAGAGAGAGGATGCCGCATGCCATAGATACAGGCGCAGTAACAGACATGCAGACACACACACATAAATAGAAACACACGCGCAAGTGCGCGTTCACACACACACACACACCACACACACACACACACACACACACACACACACACACACACACATACACACACACGCACACACACACAAACACACGCGCACGCGCGCTTACACCCCCCCCACACACACACACACGCACGCACACACGCACACACACACACACGCACACACACACACACACACAAACACACACACACACATACACACAGACACACAGACACAGACACACACACACAG
>CM065731.1:25617556-25620056 GCA_033310375.1 Conus canariensis | reverse complement strand
ATCAGTCAGTCTCGGACCGAGTTTTGCCACTTCCTGGTCTGATTTTTTTCTCTCCCGGTCCTGTGGTGTTGGGACTTCCGGCTGGGCTTGCTGCGCATGCGCCTTCAATTACTTAGAGTATTAGTGTATCTGCCTTTGCGAGTCCCTGTGGCGTGCTGACTGCTCTTGTTTTCATGCAGTGGTTATCACTGGTTTGCCAGGAGCCATAACTTTTCCCGTATTGTAAAAATGCATGGAGACGTTTCTGCCTCTTTTTTGTTTGTGTGTATATGAGCTAATAACAATAACACATCTTTCATCTCTCCGAAGCCTTACCTTCACATACGGTGAAACAGCTCTAGTCGCGACTTAAATCAACGGACATGCCTGAGCATGTACATGCACATACACACACACACACACACACACACACACACACACACACACACACACACACACCACGCACGCACGCACGCACACACACACACACACACACACACACACACACACACACACACACACACACACACACACACACACATACATCTACAACGTCACCTTGGTTGGCAGATTTCAACAGAAGAGAAGGAATGCTATGAACATGTAAACAGACAAACAAGTGTAAATACTTCCTAGAAAGTTGCAGGTGAATGTGTCAACACAGCTGCAACAGGCGGAGAACAATCTAGGAAGATCGAAAAAAAAAAAAAAGAAAAGGAGGGGGAGAGAACAAGAGTCGAAGAGAGTGACATAAAGGGGAGACTATCAGCAAATAACTTCCAGAAAATGGGAACTGAATCCTCAAAGAAAAGAGGGGGTGAAGATGTGTGGGGGAGGTAGGGGGAGGGGGGCGGGGGGGGGGGAGGAAGCATAGCCAACAGTACACTCGAATGACCAGAACGACAATGCATGAAAGTGGACAGCAACCGCACAGATTTCTCCATGGTTAGTCGGCTTGCTTCCCTTCACGTTGTGGGTGCGGTATTCTGAAACGCGTCACTTTGAAACACACTGCTGATGAAACCAAGAAAATTATGTCTCTGTATTTCTCGTCTTCACTGCTGAAGAACACATAAACACATCGGGCAGAACCCAAAGCCGACTGTGGATGATAGCATACGCACGCACACACAAACGGTGACACACAAACGGTGACACATAAACGGTGACACACAAACGGTGACAAACGGTGACACACAAACGGTGACACAAACGGTGACACACAAACGGTGACACACAAACGATGACAAACGGAGACACACAAACGGTGACACAAACGGTGACACACAAACGGTGACACACAAACGGTGACAAACGGTGACACACAAACGGTGACACACAAACGATGACAAACGGAGACACACAACACCGGTGACACAAACGGTGACACACAAACGGTGACAACACACACAAACGGTGACCACACAAACGGTGACACAAACGTGACACACAAACGGTGACACACAACGTGAACAACGTAAATGACAAAACGGTGACACACACACACAAAACGGTGACACACAAACGGTGACACACAAACGGTGACACACAAACGGTGACACGAACACAACAAACGGTGACGCACAAACGGTGACACACAAACGATGACAAACGGAGACACACAAACGGTGACACACAAACGGTGACACACAAACGGTGACACACAAACGGTGACAAACGGTGACACACAAACGGTGACACAAACGGTGACCAAACGGTGACAAACGGTGACACACAAACGGATGAACAAAACGGAGACACACAAACGGTGACACACAAACGGTGACACACAAACGGTGACACACAAAGGTGACAAACGGTGACACAAACGGTGACACACAAACGGTGACCACAAACGGTGACACACAAACGGTGACACAAACGGTGACACAACTAAAACGGTGACACAAACGTACACAAACGGTGACACACAAACGGTGACACACAAACGGTGACACACAAACGGTGACACACAAACGGTGAACACAATCAACGGTGACACAAACGGTGACACAAACGACAAACGGTGACACACAAACGGTGCACAAACGGTGACACACAAACGGTGACACACAAACGTGACAAACGTGAACAAAACGGAACACAAACGGTGACACACAAACGGTGACACACAAACGGTGACAACAAACGGTGACAAACGGTGACACACAAACGGTGACAACGGTGACACACAAACGGTGACACAACGGTGACACACAAACGGTGACAAACGGTGACACACAAACGGTGACACAAACGGTGACACACACAAAACGGTGACACACAAACGGTGACAAACGGTGAACACAAACGGTGAACACAAACGGTGACACACAAACGGTGACACACAACGGTGACACACAAACGGGGACACAAACGGTGACACAACACAAACGGTGACACACAAACGGTGACAACTAACACAAACGGTGACACAAACGGTGACACAACGGTGAAAACGGTGACACAAACGGTGACACACAAACGGTGACACAAAACGGTGACACACAAACGGTGACAC
>CM065731.1:25602556-25612556 GCA_033310375.1 Conus canariensis | reverse complement strand
GTAAGTAAAAAAACAAAACAAAAACAAAACGGCACTTCTTAAGCAAAATATGGCCAGACGAACCGATCAACATAATTCTATTCTTAAAGACTAAAAAATACGCTTTAAACGAAGTTCAAAAGTTTTATCATCATCTGCACCTCCAAAATTGCTTTTTTTAAAAATTTATTATTATTTTTTTTACGACAATGGATACCTGCCTCCTTGTTAAAAGTTTTATGCAAAATCGAACTGTCATGTACATCCAACCGTTTAATAATTGTTTTGCCTAATCACACTGAGGATTAGGGGATTTAAAAAGAAAAATTAAGTACCAAACAGCATAGAGCCATTTATGACACAATAGTGTATGCCGATAAACATAATTAATCTACCTGGGCTTTTGTTGAACGTTGACTTAGAGAAAGCACTGGATCATGTTCGCTTGGACATTCTTTTTTGGCTATTGAAAACATTTGGTTCCCGTGAATGAATATGTCAAATGATATTTCAATCGTCTTACAGATATATTACACGGTGTGCCCTTTCTAATGGTAATATTTTCAATCGGTTTAACGTGGAACCAGAATGTGACAGGGTGACCCTCTAACACCATACTTACTTATTTCATGTGTACAGATACCAGCAATACTAATTCGCAAAAACGAGAATTTCCATGGTGAAACATTTCACCATATTGAACATAAACTTTCTCAATATACTGATGATACCAGATTTCTTTTGGTAGGAGACAAGATGTCATTTGAGACTTATATGAACACCATACACGCATTTGAGTTACGGGAAAAGGTGCAGTCGGGTTGGAAGAAGGAAAAAACTACAGTGGACCGCCTGTCTATGTGTGAAAATCGGCAAATTTAAAGATTTTAGAAATGAGGTTTATTAATGCTTCAAGATACTTTTCAAGTCTAAGCTATTCAGAAATTTGAGCTGGTGTGAACATTTTGTTCAGGATTTAGGTTCGAAGACAAATGACTCCTCTTGATTGGGTGGAGATTCCAAACTCACTTATTTCATCAAAATCAATTCATTTATGGATCTTGACATCTAATTCGCCGGTTACTTTCTTTCAAAAGTTTGTGAAGTCACCTTTATGAATCTGTCTGGAACAAGAAAGAAGACAAAATGAACAGAAAAACTACAGACAATATTATAAGATACGCTATTACAGGACTGTTAGAACTGAATAAGTTTGCCTTTTCATTGAAATTGGTTTGGTTACATCAGATTCAGAAAAGAAATATCGGAAAACTACCGAAGCATTACACTTTGCTATGGTGGATACTGTTATAAATTATGGACGAGAAATTATTTCAAGTATCCTCAAATGAAATACGTTTATATTGAAGATTTTAACATAACTTATTTTACATCTTCCTTGTGAAGACGAGTATGATTACCTCCCGAATTCCAGACTGTAAGCGCAAAATTCACTTGAAATTCGATGTAAACAAACAAACAAAAAAACGCTTCAAGATAATAGGAGTCTGAAAAGCAATTACATTGCATAACTGATAGATTTTCTTTAGGATACTTTTTAATAGAGTCCGAGTATGTTCTGACAACGATAGATTATTGTCAATAATACTTCTAAAACTTCATTGCAGTCTATTTTTTTTTCAACAACTTTGCCACTAATATAGAGGAATGAGGATAGGGGTGGGTGGGTATTTGATTGATTACATCGCTTTTTTGTGTGTAATGTCATCTTATCTTTGATTTAAGACACTTTCTTTGCTTTGGTATCGCGTGCACGAAAAGCAGTATCATCTGTGAACTCGCTCCAAAGCGCCCTTCAAAACAAAAACATCTGTCTAATTTCAGTGAAAAAATAATAGACCCTAGGGCAGAAACTTGAGAAACGTTATTCTTGAGTGATGGAAGAGAAGGCCGATGTCCACAAATTAAAAAAAGCTATCTGCCATTTATAACATGGTCTGTCTTTATTATCTGATAGACGTTTCAAACTATGCTCTCAAAGAAGTAAAGAGTGGTCAATAACATCGAATGCTTCGTTTGTTGTCATTTTACATTGAACAGGCATTATCTACAAAGTTTGTCACTGAGGTGTGGCGGGAAACATGTTTCCTATGTCCACACTGATTTGGATGAAACAGGCTCACTTTGTCAAAATGACAGAGGACGTATTTTCTTATAAGATCCTCTAAAGGTGTCGACACAACAAACAAAGTAGGGAAATCGACCAGCAACTGTAATGATCAGAGTTGTCACCTGATTCATAAAGTGGCACCACTTTGCAGTTCTAAAAGATTTTGGAAATTTGTTTTTCACGTACTTATTGGATGAAAATATAAACGAGTGTTTTAAAAATCAACAGAGCTGCAAGTTTCAGAATTACACTGCTGGTGCCGTCGGTCCACGAGAACATATTTCTTTTAAATAAATTACAGTATTGTATACATCATGAAAAAACATCAAGAGTCACACAAATCTAAATATACGTTTAGGTCCCTATAAACTGATCTTTCCGATTTCATTGTTAACATCCTAACATCTGCAAAATAAGCATATGACTTTGTTAGGAGAACGTGAAAGTTCTTTACGAGGTGTTGATTTATTATGGATGTTTTTACTGAGCAGCTGGTTGACCGTATTCCAAACTGATCTGCTGATTAACATTCAACGAAAAAAAAAAATCTTTTAAGTATTCTTTTTTCTACTGTGTGCTTTAAATAATCGGAGAGAGAGAGAGAGTGAGAGAGAGAGAGAGAGAGTGACAGACAGACAGACAGACAGACAGACAGACAGACAGACAGAGGCACAGAGTTTTCCTCCCCCGTCCTTTCCCCACCCCAACCGAAACCCCGACCCTCATCCCCATTCCCCCTCCCCCCATTGCCGCCCTCTAAGCTCTCCTTTCCACTCCCAGCCCCCAAAAACATGCACATACAGACAGACAGACAGACAGACAGACGGACAGACAGAGAGAGAGATAGAGACAGACAGACAGACAGACAACAGACACAGACACACACAGACAGACAGAGAGTAAAGAAAGGAGAGAGAGAGAGAGAGAGAGAGAGAGAGAGAGAGAGAGAGACAGACAGACAGACAGACAGACAGACAGACAGAGACACAGACAGACAGAGAGTAAAGAGAGAGAGAGAGAGAGAGAGAGAGGACTGTCCATTGATGGAGCCATTGATGGAGTGTGTTGTCTTGCTTCTCCATCAGCCTTGGGTCTGTTCGGTTTGTCATCTGCCCCCAGACTGCACATATTTTTACGGGGGTCTTTGAGCACGAGGATGACGTAAAGCATGAGAATGAAGGGACGGGAACGGGGGATGGGGGGGGGGGGGGGGGGGAGGAGGGGGGGGGGGGGGGGGGCAGAGGAGGAATCCATTTATCGTCACTTGTCATTTCTTGGTTGCTCTGCCGTCGACCGTTATGTTGGTTCACACACACACACACACACACACACACACACACACACACACACACACACACACACACACACACACACACACACTAAACACACAGGCACGCACGCACGCACGCACGCACACATATACGCACAAACGCACGCGCACACACACACACACACACACACACACACACCACGCACACGCACACACACATACACACACGCACGCGCGCTCACACACGCATGCACGCACGCAGATAAGCACACATACACACATGCATGCTACACTCTCACACGCACACACACATACATACACATATGGGCACACACACTTTCTACCCACAGAGAGAGAGAGAGAGAGAGAGAGAGAGAGAGAGAGAGAGAGAGAGAGAGAGAGAGAAAAGAGAGAGAAGCAACAAGTGGGACAGAGATGGAGAGAGGCAGATACAGAGACAAATCGAGAAACGACATCATCGTCGTCTCGTCATCATCATCATAACGGACAATGTACAATTATGAAACAGACAGAACCTCCCCTAGGCTATTGGACCAGCATTACATATCACTCATCAGCAGAAAATTTCTGCAGTCTTCTTTATTTACACACCATGGGGATATTTACTGATCAAACACACGTTTTCATGCATCAACACACACACACACACACACACACACACACACACACACACTCACTCTCTCTCTCTCTCTCTCTCTCTCTCTCTCTCTCTTTCTCTTTCTCTCTCTCTCTCTCTCTCTTTGCTCTCATAAACATTCCTCCGTAAAGCTCAACAACTTTTTTTGACTGGCAGGCAGGCAATACAAATATATCTGCCTTCAGAAGGGATTACGATGGTTCCCTTATGCAGCTAGTGAAGAGTTTTCATATCTGTAATATATTTTCTTAATTTTATGTTCCCAGTTTCTCCATCTTCAAACTCCCCCCTCCCCTCCCCCCCCCCCCACTCCCCCCCTCCTCCTCCTCCTCCTCCAAATCTTTGCCAAGTCATTACTATGAAGACAGTTGAGTTGTTGGCCTGCGCTTGTTTTTTTCCCCCACTGTTGGATTGTTCGTCTATGCATTTGTCTGACTTTATTCAAGTTTAAAAGGCTGTGCCAGTCTTGAATAAAAGTTACTCTGTGTTAGGTTTTCTTATGGGAGCAAAAATTACCCCACTTGTTTACTGTTTATTGTTTACTGTTCCCTGCCTCATTTCATTTCCAATTTCGTTTCGATTAAATTGAGGTTATTTGTATTTGTTTCTGTCCGTCTGTGTGTTTGTCTTTTGATCTCCCTTGCATCCTTGGGTGGATCCTCAAGCGTAGGCTCAAAGATTGTCCCCCCAGGGCAGGAGGTAGACAGTGGCGCAAATTTCGTCGCTTCAAACACTCCAGTAAACTTTTTTTCTTAAGGAGGACGAAGGAGTTGTCCAAACCTCAAGTGCCCCATCTACGTTTCCCATCCGAGTTCCTCCCAGCCTCTTTCTGTCTCTTCTCCCATACGCACCTGCCGGCATTAAAGCATGAGAACAAAGGTCACAAGCCAAACGTCACCAAATATGGACATGTCTGAAACTGACCCTAACGCCCTGGGTGGTCGTGAGCACTGAACACGATCTCATCAATTATCACCCAAGTGGTTGTTTAGATGGAAATGGAGACGAATCACGCACACAGTAATTTATTTCTCCCGGACATTTTATAACTGAAGTATGGATACTCAGTAATCTCCAAAAGCCTACATGCTACTTCTTGAAAAGAGTAAAATTTCGCTATATATGTAACGTTGAATGTATTGTTAGGATTTATCTTAAGCTCTACACAATATGCTGAACATAGCTAGGCATGACAGAGGGTTATTATGACCCACGCACATAGGAGTTTCCTTTCATCACTGGAAAGAAACGATCAACATAATTATCAACTTCTTCCACATTTTGAATGTCACACTCATGGTACACCATTTTGCAGTTACGAGTTTGTTTCTTGCAACACACTGCCCAATGATAGACTGATAATGTCAAAAGAAATCTTAACTATAACCATGGTATTAAAGTTATTTTGCCCTTCACAACAAAAAAGTAAAGAATGAAAAATATAGAATAAAAGATCGCTAATTAATATCGCATGCAAATATCAGTTCAGGGTGTAAGATGATTAATTTCGTGGCGAAAATGTCTCTTTTCATGACGCTGGTGAAGTAGATTTTTTACGCGAAAAATAGGCCATACATGGCCAGTTTTCTTCTTTCCACAGACATGACGAAAAACAACGATTCTATCGATCATTAACTTTTAATCTCCATCTTCCTTCATTTATCAAACGTTTTTTTACCCCCCACATACAAGCGATGGCAGGTGAAATACGGTTGTTCTTTTTTTTTTTTTTTTTTTTACCTCCCCCCACGCGATTCGCGTCTGGCGACGGGGAGGCTTTCTTCTGGCATGCCGTGATTGGAAACATGTACGATCTCATCTCTGTCTTCCAGGCGTTTTGTCTGACACGTCACGTGGATATACGCGAGTCTTTGGCCCCCCCCCCCCCCCCCCCCTCCATGTCTTGTGAGTGGGAGAGGGAAAGGGGGTTGTGGGAGGAGAAAGGTGGGAAGGTGGGTGCGTGGGTGGGGTATACGGAAGAGGCAGGGGATGAGGGGGAGGGGGGGGGTGGAGGAGGGTCAAAGGGGAGAGGATTTTGAAGATGATTTGTATGGCTTTTTTTCCTTCATCTGCGGTTGTTTTTAGTTTAGTTAGCATGTGTGCGTCAGTGTTTATTGATCGTCTTGATATATTACATCATTGTGTGTGTGTGTGTGTGTGTGTGTGTGTGTGTGTGTGTGTGTGTGTGTGTGTGTGTGGTGCGTGCGTGCGTGCGTGCGTGCGTGTGTGTGTGTGTTTTGTGTGTGTGTGTGTGTGTGTGTGTGTGTGTGCGTGCGTGTGTGTGTGTGTGTGTGTGTGTGTGTGTGTGTGCGTGCGTGCGCGTGGGCGTGTGTGTGTGTGTGTGTGTGTGTGTGTGTGTGTGGTGCGTGTGTGCGTGCGCGTGGGCGTGTGTGTGGATTTAGTATTCCTTCAGTTTAACTGGTCATAGGCTGGATGAAATATGCAAGGATATCAAACAAAATTCCATGAACTATGTTTCTGTCCCTTCCTGTTTGGAAAAGCATGAGAGCTGGACACTGGCGGCAGATGAAATGTTTGCCTTGCATGTTCTGTGTGCCTAGTGTGAGATACAAGAATGGGTACGGAAAACAGCATAACTTCGTTGTGTGCTTGTAAATGTTTCGAAATGGAACCATAAGTCCTCTTCCTTTTTTTCTCTATTATTATTCACTGTGCAGATCTCTCCACCTCATTCAAGCCCCCCCCCCTCTCTCTCTCTCTCTTTCTTTCTTACATACACACATCTATCTATCTATCTATCTATCTATCTATCTATCTATCTATCTATCTATCTTCTGTCTGTCTGTCTGTCTGTCTGTCTGTCTGTCTATCTATCTATCTATCTATCTGTCTGTCTGTCTATCTGGCTATCTATCTGACATATAGATAGATATATACATACATACCTGCATACATACATACATACATACATACATACATGCATGCTTGCATGCATGCATACATGAATACATGCATACAATGAAACTACGTGTCTGTGCATTTGTACATACGTAGGTAGACTCTCAGAAACTAAGAAAAAGAAAAAAAAGAAACTAAAACCTAAATCAGAGATGTGCTTGCGGAAATGTAAAGAAATCGACATTAAGAAAACAAAAAGAAAAACAAAATGAGCCCTTAAGTGTTACGAGACTAATTGTACCTAATAAAACAGACCGTCATTGTAAGATAGCTGCTGTCTAGCATCAATTATCCGAGGTGACGGGCAGGTGTTTAGAGGCGATTTCCCGTGTTCACAGGAACAAGGAAGTGTTTGTGGGCTTAGGATTTGAATGTGACAAAGCAAAAAGCACGCGACGTTTTAAACATATTGCTGTGCCTTCACGAATCGATTTATTGCTCGAACAAACAAAAAAAAAAAAGGTTATATCCGCCATCTGTGCTTCTTTTGAAATAGAGAAAGTAACCTCGCTAAGAATGAATTCCAGAGGACGTTATTGTTTAAAATGCGTACAAAAAAAAAAACAATATATATATATATATATGTCTGTGTCTGTCTGTCTGTCTGTCTGTCTGTCTGTCTGTCTGTCTGTCAAGGATACTGAAATTTTGAAATAGTTCCAGCAGAAACCACGGGAGTAGGCAAGTCTGTCTGTCTGTCTGTCTGTCTGTCTCTCTCAAGGATACTGAAATGTTGAAATAGTTCCAGCAGAAACCACGAGAGTAGGCAAGTTCTGATGAATCTATGGCTGAATTTGTAAATTTGGGGAGTAAATTAGGTAACACAGTCGCCAGAGCAATAAGTAATGGATTTAGATAAGGGGAGCTTTCATGACTTCAAAGGCAGGGAATTATGAATATACACCTAAAGGAAACAAATCTCCAGATTTTGGTAAAGATGATGAACGTTTTCGTAGTGAAATGTTATATGCAAAATCGAGCAATCACCAACTGTTCAAAAATGTTTTGCCTAATCTTACTTACTATAAGGATTAGCAGGACTGATCATGAAAAAAGTAAGTAAGGGACAGCATATGGACAGTTTTGAAAGAATTGCCTAAGTCGAAGAACACAGTCTACCTGGGCATTCGTTGAACGTTCAACGACAGAAAGCATTCGATTCAGTTTGTTTGGACATCCCCCCTTTTTTTTATTTTGAAAGCATTTGGTTTACAATAATGGCTAGAACAGTTTTACAGAAATATTAGATAGTGCGTCCTTTGAAATGGCTAAGTATTTAATTGGTTTAGCGTGGAACCAGGATGTAAAAAGGTGACCCACTATCGCCATGCTTATTCGTTTAATGTGTCGAGATACCAGCAATAATAATTCACGAAAATGGGGGTCTCCATGGTGTTACCGTTAATGATGTTGAACGTAAACTTTCTCAGTATGCCGATGATACTGAATTTCTTTTGGCAGGAGACAAGTCATTTGAGGCTTGTATAAACATTGTAAACACAATTGATGGTAAATGATGTTAAATTTGAATTGTGAGGGGGAAAAAAAACACGTGCTTGGAAACGCCGAAACAACACAGTGGTTTATACGGAATGCCTATGTTGTAGAAATCACCAAAGTTAATCATTTTAGGAATAATGTTAACTAAACATTTGAAATACTGTTCAGATATAAGCTATTCAGAAAAAAAATGTGCCGACGTGAAAAATTACTTCAGAATTTGAATAAGAAGACAGCTAATTTCTCTGGTTGGGTGGCGATTCTCAGCTCACTTATTTTGTCAAAATCAGTTCATTTATGAGTATTTTTTTTACCCAATCCACCGAAAATTTTCTTTCAAACTTCGCAGAATGACTGTTATAAATCCGTATGGAACAGGAAACAAGACTATGTAGATTGAAACAATACGAATAATATTAACAGAAGCGCTGATAAAGGACTATTGGAACTAAATAAGTTTGCCTTAGCATTGCAATTGATTTTGGTGTGTTAGATTGAAAAAAAGAGATCATTATCGCAAAACTATCATATTCCTCGAGTCGATGATTTTCAAAATTAAGGACCATAAATTGCCTCAATTGTCCTAAAATGAAATATGTTCATCTTGGATATTTTCACTTAACTAATTTGATAGCTCGCGTGTGAAGACTAAATACTGGTTTGAGAGTATGATCACCTCCAGAATCCCAAGTCATAAGCGCAAAATTTACATAGAATTCGATGGAAATATGAAAAAAATGTTTTACGAGAACGGGATTCTAAAAGTGCTTAATTTTGCATCCTGCATATCTTCTTTAGGACAGTTTTAAATATTTGTCCTGATCATGATAGATTATTGTCACTAACCTCTCTTAACAGTTCAAGGCAGTCTATTTTTATAACAACTTTGTCGCTATTATAGAGAAATGAGGTAGTGTAGCTATTATAGAGAAATGAGGATAGGGGTGGGTGGGTATTAGAATAATTCTTTCGCTTTTTTGTTGATTATCGTCTCATTTTTGATTTAAGATACCTTTTCTGTTTTGGAATCGCGCGTGTGTTCTGTGAACACGCCACAAAGCGCCCTTCAAAACGACTAACTTTGAGGAACATCATGCTTGAGAAGCAAAAAAAGGAACACAAGCGCCCATAAATAAAAACAGGCTTTCTTGAATTTAAATTTCACGATATAATTTGTATCTATTATCTGATAGACGTTTTACAGAAGCAAAGAGTGGTCAGTAACATCAAGAACTTCGGAACGAAATCTAAAATGAGGCAGGTTAAACTGAAAAGTAAATAACGAACAAGTAAGGTAACTCTTGCTCTCATGATGAAAAAGTTAAACGCCTATCACTCCAAACGAATACTGATTGCGACACCAAATCGCCTAAAAGAGACCATGTGCTCTGTGTTGGCATTTGTGCTTGGCGATTTGGTATCGAAAGTAGCATTCATTTGGTGTGACGGGCATATAAGTATTTCATAATGGGTGCAAGAGTTATCCTACTTGTTCGTTATCTATTTATCAAATGTTTCATCAAAATCGAGATGTGTTGTCATT
>CM065731.1:25595056-25597556 GCA_033310375.1 Conus canariensis | reverse complement strand
TCCGCGATGGTTTGAATTTGACAAGCATGCATGTGTAAGTGTTCATTGATCGCCGTGATGTATTTCACCATGTGGTGTGTGTGTGTGTGTGTGTGTGTGTGTGTGTGTGTGTGTGTGTGTGTGTGTGTGTGTGTGTGTGTACGTGTTCGTTCGTGCGTGCATAATAAGTATGTGCATCCATACTTGAGAGAGAGAGAGAGAGAGAGAGAGAGAGAGAGAGAGAGAGAGAGAGAGAGAAAGAGAGAGAGAGTGGTTATTTAATTTCAATAAATTGTTAATTTCTTTATCAATACTACATAAAATCATTCTGCACTTAAGCATAGGCTGCTATTGTCTTACAAATAAAATGGCATAAAAGAATGTAAATTATCGTAAGAAGAATGATCTAAAAACATTTTTTAGGAATTCATCACACAGTTAATGAGAAAAATCTCACTGAGAACTAATTTGATATGTTTGACTATCAAATGGTGCATAGCCTATTTTCTTTCAGCATGCACAGGCTTAATTAAAATAAAAACATGATTGATAAGAAGACAAGTAGTCTTTAGAAAAAAATCATAAAAATATGATGTTAAGAATGCAAGGAAAAGATTCCTTTAGCATTGAAGAAAGGCATTCATGCATTTACATATTTTGTTCAATGATTTTTTTAAAAACAAATTTTCCCGTGTCATTGTACGGAGAAATTTTTTAGCCTGCACTTCTTTGTATGTTAAAACACATTTGTAGTGGGGGGAAAGCAGGTGTAGACAACAAATCAGTAGTGGGGCAAAACAAGTGCAGACAACACATCAGTAGTGGGGCAAAACAAGTGCAGACAACACATCAGTAGTGGGACAAAACAAGTGCAGACAACACACATCAGTAGTGGGACAAAACAAGTGCAGACAAACACATCAGTAGTGGGACAAAACAAGTGCAGACGACACATCAGTAGTGGGACAAAACAAGTGCAGACGACACATCAGTAGTGGGACAAAACAAGTGCAGACAACACATCAGTAGTGGGACAAAACAAATGCAGACGACACATCAGTAGTGGGGCAAAACAAGTGCAGACAACAAATCAGTAGTGGGACAAAACAAGTGCGGACAACACATCAGTAGTGGGACACACCAGTAGTGGGACAAAACAAGTGCAGACAACACATTAGTAGTGGGACACACCAGTAGTGGGACAAAACAAGTGCAGACAACACATCAGTAGTGGGACAAAACAAGTGCAGTCAACAAATCAGTAGTGGGACAAAACAAGTGCAGACAACAAATCAGTAGTGGGGCAAAACAAGTGCGGACAACACATTAGTAGTGGGACAAAACAAGTGCAGACAACAAATCAGTAGTAGGGCAAAACAAGTGCAGACAACAAATCAAAAGTGGGGCAAAACAAGTGCAGCCTGCAAACTAGTTAGGGGGGAACGATACACGCTGACAATTTCTTCGTCATCACAACAATGATTCGGCAACGATTGAGAGGCGTGGTGGGTCGACGGAGTTTGTGATGGAAAGAAAACGAGGATGAAAAAAAAAACCCAGGGCTTTAGATTATAAATATAAAATCCATGATTAGCAGCATACGGTACCCGTCGCAGTCCGGTTCTCCTTTGGCATTTAAAGGAATTATACCACAGACTATAATTCTGTGGTTTTCTCATGATCAGGGTTTGAAAAACAGAATCCAGCGGCATCCCAAAGCAATCAGCGACGGGTAGAAAGTATAACCAGAAGAAAGCGTTGTAAGGAAATTATGTTGCTGAAAAAATTAATTCAGTAGATAAAGTTTAAGAAGTATAGGAGGAAATCTTTGAGGGTACGTGTGAAATGCAAGGGGTGTGTGTGTGTGTGTGTGGGGGGGGGGGGGGTCAAAAGGTATCGACAATCAGAATAGTCAGCTCTACTGTTTAACAACCTAGTCACATAAGTGCTGACAGTTGCTAAGCATTGTGCAGAACAGCGTTAGCTGAATCGCCAAAGAGACGCAATGTCCTACTGACTGACCACAATGATATGTTGAACAAACTACTAATAGGATGGGGTGGGGAAGGGGGGAAGGAGGGGGGGGGGGAGGACAAGTGCAGGCTAACAATCTCTCCGTCATTTCAACAATGACTTTGGAGGGATTATCAACCAAAAAAAGTAGGGGAGGGGAGAGGATGGTTTGTAAGACAAAGAACACGGAGATGAAAAACAAACAAACAAACAAACAAACAAAACAAACGAACAACAACCAAAAACACCCAGGGCGTTAGATAGTGAAAATAAAATCCTTTACTAGCAGCATGTGGACCATCGGAGTCCATCATGCTAATAGAATCATTCATATCGCTTGCTCAGAGGCCTTTTGTCCGCTGATTCGGACTCAACAGATAGATACGTCTGATTGCGTTCATCCTCCTTCGGCATCAAATGGACAATACCACAGTCTAGGTTTCTGTGGAAATCTCACCCCCCAGGGCTAAAACACAGATGCAAACAGAATTGGTTTCCACAGTATAAT
>CM065731.1:25580056-25582556 GCA_033310375.1 Conus canariensis | reverse complement strand
GACTAAGAGAGTTCCTTTGTTCTTTTAACCTTGCAGAACGACCCTGAACAACGATGAACAATGATTTATTCTCGTTAACTCTTTTGAGCCATAGAGAAATACAAAAATACATAGCAATACACCACAATCATAAGATGGCGGATACGCACAATACGTAACAATCATAAGAGAAATACAAAACTACATAACAATACACAACAATCATTAGATGGCGGAGACGCACGATACCGTAACAATCATAAGAGAAATACAAAAATTCGTAACAATGCTAAAACAATCATAAAATGGCGGATACACAGAGGAAGAACAATGGAAGCGAATCACATACAGGAATCAGAGTGTATCAGCTCCACATAACAGCACACAGTATAGGACTGACTGGATTTGCTATGCTGAAATTTAAACAAAAGTCTGACTAGAATGAAAGTGAGCGTCGATAGCTTTGTAAATGTGTCCCAAGGAAGCTCTGTACGTCTGTCACTACTTCCAGTTTATGGAAACTAAAGACAGTTTGCAATAAGATTCATTATACATACAAGGCGAGAGAGAGAGAGAGAGAGAGAGAGAGAGAGAGAGGAGAGAGAGAGAGAGAGAGAGTATTGTATGCACTTACACACATGCAGCACGCAATGTGCAACTCTGACAGACTACAATCTACGATGCTCGGGTGAAATTGACAAGACCAAAAACAATACTGTAAATACGTGTTGCATAACATTGCGCTTTTGTAAGTGCTACTGTTAGAGAAAGAATGGAAAGCCAGGGACAGCTGAGAGAGAGAGAGAGAGAGAGAGAGAGAGAGAGAGAGAGAGAGAGAGGAGAGAGAGAGAGAGGGGGGCAGAGACAGAGAGAGAATCCACCGTTTGCTACCTGAAGAGATAATTGTTAATATGGACTGAAGTAGTTACTCCCCTTTCAGATTGACCCAGGATCTACGTGAGGTAAGACCTGAAGGAGTTACTCCCCATGTCTTTTCCTATCGCTGAAGGACTCATATCGTTATTTGATCCAGATCCCTGACACAGACAAGCTCCAATCTTTAATGGATTCATCTTCGTCCCCTGGCTCACATGTCGTCTTCTTACACACACACACACACACACACACACACACACACACACACACACACACATATATATATAATATATATATATACATGTGTGTGTGTGTGTGTGTGTGTGTGTGTGTGTGTGTGTGTAGCATATAAATATAATATATTAATTATGTGTGTGTGTGTGTGTGTGTGTGTGTGTGTGTGTGAGTGGTGTGTAGCATTATCATCATTAATACGATTGTTAGTATTGATATTACCATCACTACCATTAACATCACTATCGCCATCGCCGCTAAGACTGCAGCAACGGCAACCATGCTGTTTAAGAATCTAACCCACTCTCCTTTCTCCCACACTACAACTGCTATCGCCATACTATCACCGAAAGTGGTAGTAATCCTGTCATTTATCTGTTTTGTTTTTTTTTTTTCAATATTTTGATCATCATCATTACCATTATTAGTATTCCTATGAGTACTATAAGTATCATCATTACTACCTTGACTCACACATTATCTCCCTTCTGACAGCCTCGTTTTCATTCAACGCCTATCTTGCGCTGAAGATATTGAAGATAAGTGATTGCTCGTTCATTTTCGTTGTAATAATTGTTTTGTATCTTGCCTGAAGAAGACCTAAGAGGCCGAAACGCGTCGTGTTTTGTCTTGTGATTCGTTTGTCCACGTTTCTGTGGCGGTTCGTTAACATTTATTTAAGATTTGCTTGGATTTCTGCCTGCAGTCGTTTCACTTTGCAACTACTTCTAGTTTTAGTTTAGGATTTTTTTTTTTTTTTTTTGGGGGGGGGGGGGGGGGAGGGGGGAGGGGGGTTGTTTTTGCTTTTGTTTCTTCTTTTTTCTTGTTCATTTTAGCGTCCCCAACCACAAAGGGCCTTTTCAGGGAAGTCAAACACACATGGGGAATTGAAACAACAACGTCATATCCTGAAAAGATAGCTGATGAAAAAAATATATATATACATATTCCGTAAAAGAAACCAAACATTTCCAACATAGTCGCTATGCTGTTGACATTTTTCAACGACTTGGCAGAATTGGGAGTGCCAGAGATTGTTCGTGATTTAAAACTAAACCGTTAAAGAAAATAAATGAAAATCATTTAAAAGTCACAGAATACCATTGTGAATGCCCTATGGGCTACTGAAGGGACACCTAGCGCCCACTCTGGATCCTGTGCACAATTTTCACTATCCAGCCGCAAGACCACGACCACAAAGCTGGTATATAAACTGTGACCAGAAAAAAAAGGAGTAAAAGAGTTTCCAGGAGACAAACAGGAGGAGGATCCACAAAGACAGAAAAGTAATAGACAACAACAAAAAAGACACATAAATAAACAAACAGACAAACAAAAAGCAAAACAACACAAAATAAAAGAAAAATGTTTATAAAAAGGCAGAGACACAGGAAGTGATAGAAAAGAGGAA
>CM065731.1:25570056-25572556 GCA_033310375.1 Conus canariensis | reverse complement strand
CTTTTTACAGAATTTGCCAAGTCCAATTTCACCTACCTCGGGGTTGGCAAGCCGTCAAATTTCACCTACGACCTGTGGACCTGTGAACTGTAATTTTCTTGTTCTCTCATCAACGTTGTCACCGTGTTGAAGAAGCGGCAGGATGAGACGGAGACTATCATCGCATCACTGGATGTTGGGCAACGCATCCGCAGGCCCCAGAGGCATCGCTGGATGTTGGCAACGCACCGCAGGCCCAGAGGCATCGCTGGATGTTGGCAACGCACCGCAGGCCCAGAGGCATCGCTGGATGTTGGCAACGCAACCGCAGGCCACAGAAGGCATCGCGGATGTTGGCAACGCACCGCAGGCCCAGAAGAGAAAGCGCAGAGACAAAGAGGATCGAGTTCGCAGAATTCTGCAGCAGTACAAGGCAGGCCAGCGCCCTCCTCTGTCGTACCTGACGCCATGGGATGAACCTAAAGCTGGGTTGAGGTGTGCGGTGAGTGAAAGACATGCCATGACTGAACAGACGAGGATGAAGGTGAGTGAGGAGACGAATGATTCTCGCAATAGTCAGCTGATGAGCATTACAACATATGTGAATGTGATATCTATGTACAGTCTTTAAAAGTAAAATAAAGTATTTTTAATTGAAAGGCATTGCTTTCACGTGTATTTTTACCGATGCTTAATGCGTTGGTAGGCTGTCGGTCGGTCCCTCGTATAGCGCAAAAACCACAGTAGGTGAAATTGACCCTTAAGATACATCACAGTAGGTGAAATTGGCCTTCCTGAGACCGTAGGTGAAACTGGAATAGGTGAAATTGGAATGGGTGAAACTGGAATAGGTGAAATTGGATGTCCCCTCATCTACTACAGTGTCCACCTCACCGGTACGGAGACAACCAACGGCACTGTGGTCCGACCCATCCACTCTCTGTGCGACTGACCAAATCCTTGCACGCTCGCTGTTCTGTACACCACCGCCCATGAGACTGAAACAAGCCGCTGCCTGTCATCTTGCATGGAATTATCCAGAAGTTGGTGGCGAAGACAACGCCACCTTCCTCGCCTTCAAACGTTCTTTCTCTGCGTCGTATTGTTTTTCCTTCTAGGGTCAGAATGTATTTAATCAGAAAACACCTTACTGTTCTCCAGATGCCAAAGCAACACATAAATTGGCCCATGTTTACGAATCCGACCTTAATATTTGACAGAAAGGGGCTGTCATTTGAAGGGAAGTTGTCTTGTGTGTGTATGTGTTGGGGGGGGGGGGATGGGGGAGGGTTGAATCGGGGCCCCGTATCCCCCCCCCCCCCCCCCCCCACTTGAAAACTTCCCTTGGCGGTGTTTTTGACAGAGCAGGGGTCATAGCGGTCTTTCCCCGGCCATACCAACTAACACCCATACTTCAGTTAAAGTTTGATAACTTCGGTACCATTACAGCCCCATATCCAGTGCTAAAAACAAAACAATCAACGCAGAGCCTTGAGACACCATAACAGCTCAAACTGACAGAATTCCATAATGCGTATTGAGAATATTAGTCTGTTACAGCCTAGATATTAAAACATAGAACTCCCAGTTTCAAATCCGGGAGTTGACATTTTTCCGCGCCCACTGGTCAACAGATGCAGGTGCGCTCAGGCAGTACTGTCTTTTGTACATACTTACATGAAAGAGTAGCAATCCCTGCGTTCGCGTGTTATTGAAACACACGCCCCCGTGTGCACACTGAACGATAGATTCGTGACTCACTGACGTAGTGACGACCACAGCGGCATTGGCCATTGAATGAGAGAACAAGGGACGCGCTTCGTCATTCTTCACCCTTAACTCTGACAAACATTTTCAATCCTGGACATGCCTTTTTTCTCTCCTCAGTCACACCGTTTCGTTCACTGGCAGAGCTTTGCACCAGCTTTTAGGCAAAACAGTTTTAGTTTGAAAGTCGACAGACTGTTTGAGAGAACTGAAGCAAAAAGGAATAAAAGTTGAATTACAAGACTGCGCGTTTCGACCACGACGTTTCGACCCCGACGTCTTCCACAGGCAGGATGAACAAATCAAGCAAACAAGCAAACAGGGGGAAAAAATGACATGGCTGACAGAAAGTGTCTGTGTGCAGGAGACGTAATACAGGGTTAAGTTCTGTGAAAAACTGTCTGTTTGCAGGAAGCATAATGTAGAGTCATGTTCTCTTGGGTTGGCGGCAATTGAGAGAAAAAGTCTGGACACATGACGGGAGTTATGCTCTCTTGGGCTGATGGTTGAGAGAAAATGTCTGTGTACAGGAAGTGTATTAAAGTGTTGTTTTCTTGAGTCGGTAAGTGAAAAATCACTGAACTCCAGAAATGATAATAAAAACACTGGCCGGTCTATGTTAGAATTAAGGGAGAACGTATAAGCTGGGCGCGGATTCTACATCTGTGTGAACAAAATGAATAAACAGAAAAGTCTGGAATGCAATATGGAAAAAAAAAATAAATAAAGGATGGAAAGGCAAGTCAAGGTCGGA
>CM065731.1:25562556-25565056 GCA_033310375.1 Conus canariensis | reverse complement strand
GCCACATCATGAATGAAAAGATTGATCTTAAACCATGGTAAATAACGAACAAGTAAGGTAACTCTTCCTTCCATGGTGAAATAATTGCGATTGATCTAAAACCATGGCAAAATAACGAACAAGTAAGGTAACTCTTCCTTCCATGGTGAAATAATTACGTTGCTCCCACAACTCCAAACCAACGCTGCTTACGACACCAAATCGCCTAACAGAAATGCCAACCGACACAGGTGTCTCCTTGTTTGTTCTGTGTGTGCTCAGTGTCGGCAATTCTGCGAGACGATTTTTGGTGTCGTAAGCAGCAGCATTCTTTTGGAGTTATGGGGCAGGGAATTATTTCATCATGGGAGCAAGAGTTACCGTTCTTGTTCCTCATTTACTATCCACTATTCCCTGCCTCGTTTAAGATTTTCTAAAACATCGTGTGGCTACCATGCGATGCCACGGGCTTTTTTTTTTTTTTTTTTTTTTTTTTTCAAAGCAGCTTAAATTACCGTCGGGTAGGATCAGTTTGTCTGGAACGGAGGAGAATGAATATGATTCCATGATATCTAAGGAGGATCGAACCGACCACCGAGAAAACACTGAACGGATGGGGTGGAGGCGGGGGAGGCCTGGGAGGAGTAATCAGAGATGCTAGAGGACACAGAAACGGCAATCGATCTCCTTACGAACACGTTGAACGTCTGATCATGGCGCATGTCGGTGTGGGCAGGGGGGTGGAGGCGGGGAGAGGGTTGGGGGAAGGGGGGGTCCTGGGAAGGCTGGGACGGGGTTGTCTGTCACCGGAATAAACGGAACAACTAATTTGACAGTTTATACTAAATTCAGTCTGCCCTGAACATTACCATCATTCACACACACTCTCTCTCTCTCTCTCTCTCTCTCTCTCTCTCTCTCTCTCTCTCTCTCTCTCTCTCTCTCTCTCTCTCCCCTCTCGGGAAGGTGTGATTATAGTCTATTACTGTCCCACAGTATTGGAGTTAAAAGGATTTTTAGAGGGTGAGGATAATATGGTAGGAATTCATGCACTATGAGCCGACAAATGTTTCAGGATTTCTTTAAAAGGGAAGAATACCTGTCCATTGTGATTTCTTAAAAGCTGAGATTTTTACAGGAAGGATCAAATCCTTTGAGGGATGTAAGACCAAAGGTTGAAGTTCAAATCCTATAGCCGAACAGCCGTAGGGGCTGTATGAGAGGTTCACCACGTGTAGAACAAGATACTTATCGTAGAAGACGTAGCCCAACCGCCGTCCTTCTAACCGCCTTAACTGCTAGACAGACGAAGGTATTTTCAAGCAGTGAAAATCCTACCCCGCGCTTGGCTTAGCTCACGCATACACAAAGACAAAAAAGAACTGCTGGGAAAGGAAAAAAAAAATCGACAGGAAAACAGAACACAAGAAGTGTTTAAGTAACTCTTGGCGTCAAAGCAGCAAAATCCCTAGAGCTGCAAGACTCAGCAACCCTGTTCAACTTCTGCTTCAATTTCTAGCAATGCGGTTGTCGGGTCGACCGGTCACGAGAAACGCTGGCGAAATGAGGTTGTTAACAGATCTAACAGTGTGCGCTCCAGTGCCTCGCGTCCGCACCGCATCTGATGATCGAAATTCGAAAATCCCAGTGGTAAAGGAAAAAAAAAAAATCAAACGGTCAGAGCTTATTTTATTTCCAAGCCCCCTCAGTATGGGACCAGCTCTTTGAAGGTTTACGACACTAAGCGAAATTGCCTGTTTCAACGCTTCTTAGTCCAGCTGCCATACCCGTAGATTTCCTGTGGTGTGTGTGTGTGTGTGTGTGTGTGTGTGTGTGTGTGTGTGTGTGTGTGTGTTTGGGTGCGTGGATGGTGTTCAGGAGGGAAGGGGGGGGGGGGGGGGGGGGGGGGGGGGGCGGAGGGGGACAGTGGCTGAAGAGGTTGCTTTGTAAGGGTTAATTTTTCTTGTTCCTTCCGTAAAGCACGAATCTGAATAATGCGCCGTATGAATGTATAAGGGTTAATTTTTCTTGTTCCTTCCGTAAAGCACGAATCTGAATAATGCGCCGTATGAATGTATAAGGGTTAATTTTTCTTGTTCCTTCCGTAAAGCACGAATCTGAATAATGCGCCGTATGAATGTATAAGGGTTAATTTTTCTTGTTCCTTCCGTAAAGCACGAATCTGAATAATGCGCCGTATGAATGTACAAGATGATGATAATGATGAATGATTATTATAATCATTATCATAATCATCATTATTATTATCAGCATTATTATTGTTATTGTTGTTATTAAAACTACGACGATTTTCCGTTATTTGACTTCAAATAGCGAGAGAACTGCTTCAACAGCGACGAAGCGACCGGGATTGTGGAATTCAGAGTCTCAGTATGCCTGCCGGCAAAGGGATTAAAAGAAAGGATTCTTTCTATGGAAGGTGTTCACTGGGAGCATTCAGTTGTCATGCAGTCCCTGGACAGGTAGGACACAGGTCACAGCTCATGGGAAATCAGTGGGA
>CM065731.1:25540056-25545056 GCA_033310375.1 Conus canariensis | reverse complement strand
TTGGGAAGACTCACGTTAGTCTAAATTGTAGAGTTCATTAATTCCTTCTTGTGGAGAAGTCCGCCCCTCTCGTTGTGCTGTTGAACAGGTAGATGTTCACTGTAACACGCTCCTAGACGTATGCAGACATTAACATAGTTGCTGGAATCAGGAGTAGGGTACATTGATGTTTCGTTATTGCTACCGTTGTCCTTGCAGCCTGTTTCAGTGTTTGTTGTCGTCAGATACCAGTTCAGTTCAATTCAATAATACTTATTAATCCACACGGAAATTCATTTGTGACTTCACAGGCTCGCCATAAACAGAACATAACGAAAAACTCATGATACCTTCGCATAATGTCTCATATAGTTTTGTTTCTGTTGTTGTTATCGTCGTTACTGTTGCGTTTACTTTGCGGCTGCTGTTGTGTCTGGCGTCACTCGTCATCGTTGTTGTCTGCAGGTGCCACTGCCCGTCTTACCTGACCTGCCAGAGAATGCTGGTTCAGATCCCCAGAGCGGGCTTCAACATCTTCCAGTTCCGCTGCAAGTGATCCGTGACCTTCCCACGGCTACTACGCGATGCGTATAATCGCACACGACTCGGGACATCTTTGTCACCGTGACTCGACGAAACCCTCAACCAAGAGCTGGCGATTTCTATTGAAAATACTTATAAAAACACTCAGAATTGTGTTATATTTGAAGTTGTAATTGTTCATTGTCTGTAAGGCTGACGACAAGAGGAAAAACAGCTCGCTGAACTCTGAAAAAAGGTCATGGTGTGGTGAACAAATTTGAGGGAGTTTCTTCATTGTCTTGTGTTTACTGTGTGTTTTCAACTTGACGGTTTGGGCTTGATTTTTTTTTTTCCTTCTTCTTCTTCTCATCAAAGGTTTCATTCGATCTTACAGACATAAGCTTGCTTCTGACTCGAGACACTCGGTTTCTTCTTCCCCTTTAAGAGTTTAAAAGAACAAAAAAAAAAGAAAAGAAAAGATCTGTTTGAGTGCGTTTGTTAGTTTTCATCCATGTATGAACAAAACGAAATTCTAATCTAGATAACGGTGACGGAGAAATTTCCTAGGATTGTGGGTTAAAAAAAAGAGAAAAGGCTAGCGTAATGTCTGTAAGGGCAGTAAAGTGACTGATATCCATTGTGGGGGGAACAGCTCACTCCTCTCCTTCCGTCGCCTTCGCCTTCCCTGAGGTGAATCATGTAAGTGTTTACTGCTTTGTGGGAAAGAGAGGGTTTTCAAGCCGTGAAAGCCCGATTTCGTGTGTGGGTTCGAACTCACAACCATCGGCTCCGCAGTGGCCACTTGTCTACTGGCCTTTCGTAGGTAAACGACCATTGAAGACTTTTTTTTTTTTCTTGGCAAAACACGTTCTCTTTTGAATCCACCCACGCACATCCCACACGCATGCGCACTGCGTGTACACTTACCCTATCTGTGATGATGATTCCTGTTTGTGTGTACATCTGTGCAAATCCACCATTCTTTTTGTAGAGAATCCTTCAAAAAGATCAGAATTGTGTGCGCGTGTTCGTGTATTCAGTCTCCGTCTTTTCACGGCAAATGGCCAAGAGAATCAGTTTCTTCTTCTGTCTGCTTTTGCACCGGCACAATCTTTCTCTTTTTTTTTTCTTTTTGATTTTCTGTTCGTTGAAGAGGCGGGATCGCCGATTTTGCCGAGAGCGCTGAAACAACACTTGTGCGCGGAGGAAAACAAAGTGGGTGGTGGGTGGGGGTGGGTGTTGGTGTGGGTGAGGGAGGGTGTTGGTGTGGGTGAGGGAGGGTGTTGGAGAAATGGGAGGCTGGAAACTTACACATTTTGTGAAGATTCTGCAAGTCTTGCTATTTTCTTCAATTTTGCCTGTTCTGAAATTCAATAGATTCCTCGCTTTGAGACAATTTGCAGACGACTGGTGAGGAGGGAAAAAAAAAATCTCTGTCTCACAGATCTATTACATGAAAAGTCTTGAAGTGTGCAACTTGTTTACTGACCTCAAAGAAAAAAAAACAAAAACCGTGCGTTTGTTTATGCTTAAACTTCGATAAAGAGGAAATATTACTGCATGAATCCTTATTGTTAGCATATTTTAACACATATTGTGAACTTTAAATCGTTTAAAAGAAAACGGAAAAACAAAGGTGATAATGAGATCCATGACAGACAAGACAGAGCGTGTGGCGTTGGATTATTGAATGGAAAAAAAAAAAATACCCTACCGCATCTCGTCATATAACTCTTAAAGAAAATTGTTGTTCTGCTGGCTTCAACAAAGAGTTAGATATCCCCCCCCCCCCCCCCCCCCCCCCCCCCGCCTCCTCTCCGTTCTCCACCTTCCCCGCCCAACCTCCTGGGATGGCTTTCGTCGTTCGCCATATCATCCGAGATAAGTATCAATGTTAAAAAAAGAAGAGATTAAATTAGAGTACTTTCTTTTTGTTGTTGTTGTTGTTGTAAATTTCAAGACCTGACTTTGTGATGTTTCAGCTACAATAAGACGTACTACGTGAAAGTTGACGTCAAACTCCAAAATGGATGCATCAAACACAATAAGACGAAAGACGTGTAAGTTGACGTCAAACTAAAAATGCCCTATACAGAAAGTGGTTACAGTAAATGTTTCTGATAACGCACATGAGGAACAGTTAGTGAGCGCTAAGAATCGGTCTGTCACTCCAGAAAAGCGCCAGCTGGAACTAGGTCACTGGCACTACACATGCCTTTTTCACCCCCAATATACTAATTGAGAGCACGGCGCGGACAACTCTCCAGCCTTTCTCCTCTGACCATCCATCCCTCAACCCTTCAGCCCCAAACATTCCCAGCATAGTTGGGTCACCGTGTGCCGACCTGTAGACTACGTGGTTTTCATCTGTTTCACAAAGGTCCGCACTTTGTAACCGTTTCAATGGATGAACTTTTCTTCACGCGAACAGAATCTGCATGCCTCTCTTTCCCTTCAGCATTTGTACCTCTCGCCTTTTCCTCTTCGTTCTCGAGTGGTGTACATTCATCACATAATAGTCAGTGTAGAAAAAAAAGGAAAACGCATTTCTTGTTCTGTTCTTTTCTTTCTAAGTAGGGAAAAAATACTTTTCTTGTTCATTTTTATTTCTAAGTTGGAAAAAATGCCTTTTTTCTTCCTTTTTATTTCTAAGTGTAGAAATACAGATTACCGCCTCTGCCGTATATCAGTGCTTCTGTCCATTTCTGAAGTTAAAGACGATTAAAAAAAAAGAACTCGAATAATTTCCAGGGATATTTGAGTTGCATATGTGCGTATGGAGTGCCTTGAAAATGCAATATATATTCATTTTTCTCCACTAGGCCCGAGGACAAGAAATATCGTTTAAATCGAATTGTGCTTTTGGCTTTAAGCATTAAAAAAAAAAAAAAAAATGAATTCCTCGTGACAGATTGAAGATCGATCGGATTCGGAGCTTTTGATCAGAAAGGGAAAATGACTGTGTTTTCATTGTTAGGTCTTTTTTTCATATTTCTCATGAGGTAAGAATTGTATTTGTTAAACAGATTCGATGATGACTTCCTTTAGTGAGAGTGCCGTGGTATTTTTGTGGTAATCACAAAACGATCATATACACACACATACAGACACACACACAGATATTCACAGACGCGCGCGCGCGCGCGCGCACACACACACACACACACACACACATACACACACACACGCACGCACGCACGAACACACACACGCACGCACGCACGCACGAACGCATACATGCACACAGGCACGCACGAACGCACGCGCGCTCGCACGCACGCACACCACCACACACACACACACACACACACACACACACCACACACATGCACTTGAATACGAATTCCTGATTATTAAGGTTACCTAACTCTTCTTCTGTAGAATTAAGAGCAGCAACAGTTTGTTTTCGTTTTAACTACGAAATGATAAAAAAAAAAACGATTTACTCTTATACATACATATAAAAAATAATCAGCTGTCAACCCACGGTTAGTGGCATTTTTTTTTTTTTTTTTTTTTTTGTCTTATGTATATACCCACGTTCTGTCGAAGAAACCGTTCGTCTTCGTCTGCCTTTTTCTTTCATCATACAGCCCGATGAACTGACGGAATTGGAAATGAACCGTTGGGGAGCTGGACGAGAACACAGCCGTGTTGGATTTTTTTTTTTGCATCTGGCCACCGGACATTTCCAGTTGGACGGAGCTTTTCATAAAACTTGAATGACCAATGTGTGTGACTCATCATCTGTTGCTTCTCTCTCTTTCTCTCTCTTTTCTCATCGTGATTTACAAATAAAAAGAATATCATGGCATGTGTGTGTGTTTGTGTGTGTGTGTGTGTGTGTGTGTGTGTGTGTGTGTGTGTGTGTGTGTGTGTGGGCGTGCGTGCGTGCGCGCGCGTGCGCGAGCTTGTGTGTAAATGTGTCTGTGTTTGCAGTGCGCCTGTGCATGTGTGTGTGTGTGTGCGTGTGTGTGTGTGTGTGTGTGTGTGTGTTGTGTGTGTGTGTGTGTAAGCGTGCGCGTGCGCGACTGTGTGTGTTTGTAATACCCACAGACATATGTGCATATGGTGCACGTGTCTATGTAATGCGTGAAAAGTATTTTATGGTGTCTGAATCTTAGTCTGAGTACCCGCACTTAACGCACGCACGCACGGGCACACACACACACACACACACACACACACACACACACACACACACACACACATACACATGCACACACACATACGCACACGCATACACACGCTCACACACATACACACGCACGCACGCACGCACGCACGCACGCACGCACACACACACACACACACACACACACACACACACACACACACACACACACACACACACACACCATGATTATTTTAAGTTTCGAGAAGTTCTTATGAAATTCCCGTTCAAAAATGAAAAATATATAAATAACATCCGTCCATGCGAACCCTTTTACCATTCATGGTCTGTTACGTTGATGAGATTAGTTGTCTGGCTCATTTTA
>CM065731.1:25530056-25532556 GCA_033310375.1 Conus canariensis | reverse complement strand
ACCCGACATAGTTATTTGTGTCAGGTTTTGTTTGCCCGACATAGTCATTTGTCCCAGGTTTTGCTGCCCGACATAGTTATTTGTGTCAGGTTTTGTCGCCCGACATAGTCATTTGTCTCAGGTTTTGTTGCCCGACATAGTTATTTGTGTCAGGTTTTGTTGCCCGACATAGTCATTTGTCTCAGGTTTTGTTGCCCGACATAGTCATTTGTTCAGGTTTTGTTGCCCGACAGAGTCATTTGTCTCAAGTTTTGTTGCCTGACATAGTCATTTGTCTCAAGTGTTGTTGCCCGACATAGTCATTTGTCCCAGGTTTTGTTGCCCGACATAGTCATTTGTCTCAGGTTTTGTTGCCTGACACTGTATTTGTCTAACTTCTCTGAACTATGCCAGCGCCGCAGCGGTCACCACAACGCCTTGCGAAGATGTGTCGAGATGAAACGCACATTTTAGAGGGAAGAAAACAATTTAGAGCGATTCGTGTTGCAAAGTTATTTTGGTTAAAGCATGTAACGCGTTGAAATGGCATGGCAAAATTATGAGGAGTAAAGAAAACCCGGGAGGGTAGAACGTAAAAATATCAACTCGGGTAGAAATGCAGGAAAATGTTTTGTAGTGTAAAATGAAATATTCTGCAGACTTGGAAAGTCCTTTGGGGGGGGGGGGGGGGGGGGGGGGGGGGGGAACATGACATAACCTAAGGACATAAAGAATTATGCGCTGAAGACAAGAAAATTATGGCTATTTTCTATGGGGTCATTGAATAATAAAATGGTTGCAAGCAGAAACCTTGTGTCGTAAAACAAAACTTATAAGGATTAAAGAACATACTTCATCTTGAAAGGTCCAGCTGTAAAAGGTACTACTTCTCTCTCTCTCTCTCTCTCTCTCTCTCTCTCTCTCTCTCTCTGTTGTCCCCTAAACACACACACACACAACACACACACACACACACACACATATGCATACACACACACACACACACACACACACACACACACACACACACAACACACACACACACACATATATATATATATATATATATATATTATATATATATACACATACATATATGGGTGGGTGGAGTTCAGGTGGTATGGTGTGGACACGAAAGGTATGGGAAGGAGGAAGAAGTAGAGGGTGTTCGCTCCTCCGTGCCCTCTCAGAATCAGTTCTGTCAAACTGCTCATTTTCCAGCCGCATCAGAGCATTTTCTAGAGCTGCTTTCATATACATAGAAACAGGTCTTTTCATATCGGGGCTGCTAACATCAAACCGTCCAGAAGCGTCCTGAACCAATCTAAGAGACGCACCTTTCTGATAGAAAAACACGGAGCACCTTGCCCGAGAGACCAGCGGGATCATCCACCACGGACATGGAGTCGTCCCCAAACTGCCCCTGGGACTGGGGGTGGAAGGGGACAGGGGGTGTCCAGAGGAGGGGAAGTTTCCTCAGCTGCCACAGGACGTGCGCTGGACAGACACATTATGAAGGACAAAGTGGTAGAACAGTCGTATGGACAACAGACAAACAAATAGTCACAAACATTGCATAAGTCTAGACCAACGTGAGAAAACAGGTGATTTTCCGTAGGCGTGTATGGCGTAATGTGGCAAAGCTTAGTCGAACACATGCACCACATCCATCAGGACACCAAACACACACACACACACGCGCGCGCGGGGCGCGTACACACACACACACACACACACACACACACACACACACACACACACACACACCACTTATCACTCTGCGCTTTCCAGATCCCCCATATTTGTTGAAAGGACATCTCCAGTGAGGGAGGGAACAGCAAACAGAAAATAACAACCAGTAGGGTCATTGTCCTCCCATAATGAAACAATTACAGGCCCATAACTCCAAACGAAGACCACTTATGAAACCAACTCGCCTGGTAGGAATGACAATACAGAGCGCACAGAACAAACAAGGAAACATCCCTAAAAAAAAAAAAAAAAAAGTTTCAAGCTTGCCATTGTTGTCATTTCTGTTAGGCGATTTGATGTCGTAAGCAGCATTCGTTCGGAGTTATCGGCCTGTAATTATTTCATCGTGGGAGCAAGAGTTACCCCCTTGTTTGTTATTTACTGATTGCCGTTCCTTGGTTCATTGAAGATTTCCTCTCTTACCAATCAAACTGAGGCTACCTGTATCTGTTGTCGCTCGTTCATGGTGTTTGTTTGACTATATTTAAGATCGAAGAGGCTGTGCCAGTCTTGAACGAATGTTGATTTTTTATTTGTTCATTTCTCCAGTTGTTGCTGTGTAGATGTGTCAGGTACAGGGTGTATGGGCAAGCTTGGAACATGTTCATTGGGAGATATGTCTTTCCTTGTCCTGTATGCTCTGTGTTGTCATTACTGCTAAACGATTTGATGTCGTTAACAGCTACCATTTGGGTTTATTGGCCTGTAATTACGGGGCATGAGTTACCGTACATGTTTCTTGTGGGGTTTTTTTTCTTCAGTTACCTAA
>CM065731.1:25522556-25525056 GCA_033310375.1 Conus canariensis | reverse complement strand
CAATAGAATAGAACAGAATGGAACGGAACGGGTCACAACAGAAGGGAACCAAACGGAATGAAATAGAAGTAAAATCCTTTATTCTTTTGAAGCATCAAAGGGTCTATGACTTAACACACAAAAAGCATACACACGAACGCTTTGAATCATCGACTTACATGATGTATCGCGCAGCCGTGAGAACTTCCGACCTTATTATTCCCAATATAGGAGACACACATTTGTGTGGAAATTCATAGGCTGTACATTTCTTTCTTTCTTTCTTCCTTCCTTCGTTTTTCTTTTTTATATAATTTTTCCTCCCCCTTCTCCTGCCCCCCCCCCCCCCTACTCCTTCTCCTCCTTCTCTTCTTCCTCATTCTAACTTATGCCTGATCTGTGAATGTCCAAGAAAACACAAATGTCTCATATAAACAAACATAGCTCACGGTCACAATCAGCAGGCATAATCCCGATTTCGGAATTTTTTTCTTTTTATATAAATCATCTTTCATCCACGTTTACCATACCGAGGTTAATCATTGTGAAATTTTGGCTAACCATTGCATTTTTTAAAAAAAATGCTCATCACCAAGGCGGTCATATTCCATCCAGGAGTGATGTATAAACACGAATCCACAATGCATGGTCTACGGTCAAAAATAGTGTTATCCATCCAATCGGCGCGCGATGACCTAGTTTTCTACAAACAAAAAAAAAAAAAGAAATTGAATGTAATAGATTTTCATGAACGTGCGAGATGGGGGGGGGGGGGGGGGGGGGGTGTTTGCATACGTTCAAACTTGTGACACTGCTTCAACTCTCATCCAAAGAACTTGGAGAGAGTTGGAATAATCCGCTCCGGTGCTGTCTCCGGAGAGAGAATCACCTCGAGCCTGGCTGTATGAAACAGGCATTGAACTCTTTTCTAGGAGGGGGGTGGGGAGTGGAGGGTCCGGAACCTTTGAACACCATCTCCTTCCTCCCTACCCCCCCCCACCCCCCCCCCCCCCCCCTTCCCCTTCAAAAAAAAGAAAAAGAAAAGCCCCTGCCCTAGTGGCTTTATACCAGTAACGACCTCCAGAAATCCTGTAACCTGGGTGGGAGAGGAAGGAAGGCCGTCTTTGTGTGGAGGTCAGTCTCGTATAGTCACAGACAATTGATGTTCCAGACCAAAGCAATACTTTAAAGGGAGAGAATCCTTGTTGGAAAGTCAGTTTAGTGAAGGCAAAGTCAGGTGTGTGTGTGTTTTTTTTTTCTTTTTCTTGTTTTGTTTTGCTTCTTTTTTTCTTATCGAGAAAAGACAGGGAGAGAGTCTTTGAGGTGAGGAGAGGGGAAGGAGATTGGTGGGGGAAGGGAGGGGGGGGGGGGGAGAGGGGGTTCGTTGGCAGGTTTTGCTGAGTTTGCTTTTCTCATTACCTTTTAACTGTACTGGTTTGGACATTGAAAATATCAGACAAAACATTAAAGTTTAAATGGAAGTCTGGTACAACGTACAAAGTTTATGAGTACGTAAATGGTAACCATTAAACTCCGTACTGGCTCGGGCTCTTTACGTTTCTAACCAAATGATTACTTGTATGTGAGTGAATAACAGGTGAGTGAGTTACTTTCTAAAGGTTTATTCTCATAGCCCAGCTGACAAAACAAGACCTTGACAGGGCTGTTAACGCACAAGAGGAAAGGCCCATCCAGAAAAAGAAGCTGACAGCAATGAAAATGTGTACATGTACAGGTCAATTAATAACATCGTAACTTGGCTATATAAATCCGTAAGGCAGATAAGACCAGATCGCACACAGAGCGCTTGTCATTGCAAGGGCGTAGAGTTCTATCTACTTTTAGGTCAGTCCTCATTTCCGACCTAGTTTTGAGCTTTACGACCGTGCAACCGAGGTGAGCTGATATTTCCGGCTGGTTGGAAAGTTCTGCTTTTTGCAGTCAGAGGCAGGTTCCCTTGGTGACCGCGTCCACTAAATTCATGGGGAAAGAACGTGCTTAATCTTTCACGGCCAAGCTGTGAGTCTCTCGCTCAAAAACGGAATATTTTGTAATACTTCTTCGTAAAAAAATATGATATAGAAATAAGTTATTCCAGATACCAGGAGTGTGTGAGCTCCCGGACTCCCATGCGTGGACATTGAACCTTTGAATTTGATCTTGTGACGGAGCGTGCAAGCTCCAGAGCTTTTCTTCTGTCACCCGAGGTTTTTGATACATGTCACTTTTTGTTGCCCAAAATGATCAGATTATTTTTCGTAAATCGCCAAGGCTGTAACATCACCACTCAAGTTAGTGTTCGTAGGAGTGACGGGAAGTGATGCATTAGTTTCCCCCCTTGAATGTTGACAGCCTGTGTGGGAGCTCTGTAGCCCCCCCCCCCCCTCTCTCTCTCTCTCTCTCTCTCTCATAAATGAGAACACAGGAACAGGTCATCTGAGGAACTGTCAAACTAGTCCGCCTGCGGAAAGGAAGACGTGCCAGCAACACACAACACGCTGAGATTAAAGCACGTGCTGTG
>CM065731.1:25470056-25512556 GCA_033310375.1 Conus canariensis | reverse complement strand
TATTATTATTATTTATTATTAATATCATCATCATCATCATTATCATTATTATTATTATGTATTTTTATTATCATGATTACAATCATTATTCTTGTTATTTTCTTCTTCTCGTTCTTCTACTTACTATTATTCTTAAGAAGTTTAACCATGAATTTACAATGATGATAATAATAATAACAATAATAAAGGAATATAAGATTTTTTTTTTGGCTATGCATAAAAAGGCTCGTCCCCCCCTCCCTCAAATATAAGTTCTCCCCCCCCCCCCCCCCAATTTTTTTTTTTTTTTGTAACTTATTAAACAAGGACATTTACTCGCACATACCTTGAACCAGTATTGTGTTCTGTGGTCAACCTGTCGCTGAGGCACACAGCTCGACCACTGTCCGGGCTGCAGGTGGGAGAGAGAATGCGGATGTCGTTATACAGCCTTTGACTGGCTGACTAGGCTGACTAGGTGACGAATAAGCGGACAGGATATTGACATGGTGTGTTTTTGACAGTCTCGGTTTTGGAGTGGGGGCTGGTATTCTGTTCTCCCAATCAGTCCCTGTCATACCTGACTGGGCACCTATTGTTCCCTGTACTCGTGTCCGGGGCCTGACATACCTTAAACAGTGGCAAACTCTTTGAGGCCTGTGGTTGCGCACCCCAAAATGAATGCGCCAAGACCTTGCTTGAGAACTCGAGTATTTATAGACAGGGACAATTAGATTGTTTTGAGAATTTGTATTGTGTCTGAAAGTTGCTTTGCCGTCTTTCCTTTCATATGCCCATCAAGACACACACACACACACACACACACACACACACACACACACACACACACACATGAATAACAAACGAGAAGACATTGCACATTTTGACTTCTTTTTTTTTTTTTTTTTAAATAATTTAATGTATGGCAATAACACACAATCTGAGTTTTTGCCGAGCTAACATGCAAGTGCCTTTTCCTACATCCAGTGCAAGTGTATTTGTCACTGCCGTATGCCGTGGTGACCGCAGATACACTTTCTTTCAACTGAGGTTGTTGTTTGTGTTTGTTCTTCTTCAAGTGGTGATGGTACCATACTTCAAGTCAAACTACATGAGGCGAATACACTAACAATCGTTATATAGACAATAAAACATATTTTTGACCGCAGATCTTCAAGTAAAAATGAATGATTAATGTCTTTGAGGATTCTCAGAAGATCTTTAAAAAAAAAAAAAAAAAAAAAAAAAAAAAAGGAAAACAGAACAAATATCGACAACGTTTCGGTCATAGACCGTCTTCAGGACTTGTGACATACAAAGAAAAGAAGAACAAATAAATACGTATAGGAAATGACGTATGAAAACATATACGTAAACGGACGATGACGTGCTTAAAGGTGTGTGTGTGTGTGTGTGTGTGTGTGTGTGTGTGTGTGTGTGTGTGTGGCGCGCGCGCGCGCGCGCGCCTGCGTGACTGCGTGCGTGCCTGCGCACGCGCGCGCGCGTGTGTGTGTGTGTGTACATGTGTGTGTGTGTGTGTGTGTGTGTGTGTGTGATGGGAAAAAGGAAAATTCAGTGTCCAATCCCATTTCACCTCGAGGAAAAAGAGAGGCAGATAGAGGGAAAAGACAAACAGAACCAGAGATAGAGAAAAAGAGAGAGAGAGTGGTAGAGGAGTCTTATAATTTGGAAGGGTGCGCTTGAGAGTGTGTAAAAGAAAGGGAGAGAGTGGTAGATGAGGAGTCTTATTCTTGGAAGGGGGCACTTGAGGGTGTGTATGAGGGGATTAAAAAAAAATACATATAGATACATATGGATTGTTCACATGGGTCTATGAGTATGCATACCTGGATGGTGGAGATGGTGTTTGGGGTACATATATTATGCTCTACATGTGATGTTATAAATATGCTATATATGTACATGGGGTGTGAATATGAATGAGGTGGGATGGGAAAATTGGGGGGGGGGGTATAGAGAAAGGGATGGAGGAGAGGTCGGGGGAAAGGAAAAGAACTGGAATGATTCAAACTAAAAAAAAGTCAGAGGTGAGAGTCCATCTGGGATTGTGGTGCCAAGGCGAGAGATGATCCTGGACTCCATGAATTTTCTCTCTGGGGCTGATGAGTGGTTTTGCCAAACAGCAGTGACGGAAATATGGGTTTGGCTGTGGCAATCAGAGTTGAAATGAATCCCCACTGGTGGTGGATGAGACGACTGGATGGCTCTGAGGTGTTCCACAAAGCGTTCATTGAGGGTACGATATGTTTCCCCAACGTACAACTTTGAACTGAGGCTACATATCTCAGTACGTACACCAGGTTGGTGGACTGGCAGGTGAAATGGGATTGGACACTGAATTTTCCTTTAGGGTCAGTGATGCTGTTGACGTTGTTCTGTTTTCCTTTTTTATAAGATCTTCTGAGAATCCTCAAAGACATTTATTATTCATAACAATCGTTACTTATTGAATGTATCAGGAACTAGCATTCATGTGATGATACATGAAGCGCAGTCACTGCAGGAAGGAAGAGAAGGGTGAGTTCAGATGTGACTTGTCTGTTCCAGCGTGTGTGCATGTGTAGCGCGCATCTGTGTTTGTGTGGGATGGAGAGAGAGAGAGAGAGGAGAGAGAGAGGAGAGAGAGAGAGAGAGAGAGAGAGAGAGAGAGAGAGATGAGTGCAAACAGGCAATAGCGCTATAAAGGCCGCGAGGGGAAGGGGGAAGGAGGGGGGCACTCAGGCCATTTGGCATTTAACTTTCGAACAAGCATTTTTTTTTTTCTCTCTTATATCCATGTTTCTTGTAAGAGGGGGCATACTGTACTTTAGAACTAGATGACAGGTAAACGTCTCGTTCTTTTGTTGTAGGATTGGGCATTTAGGCTGCGTCCAATTTCCCAAATTGAAGGGATAAGTGATTGTTCGTTCTTTGTTTTCATTGTCTTGAATGTTGTTTGTTTTGCCTGAAGAAGACTAACGAGGTCGAAACGTGTCGTTTTTTGCCTTGTAATTTGTCTCTCTCTCGTTAGGAGGAACAGCCTTTTTTTTTTTCTTTTTTTTTTTTAAAGTTTGATTCAATTTCTTCCTGCAGCCACCTTACTTTGAAACTAACTGCTAGTGAATTTCAATTTTCAACTGCTAGTGAATGTTTAAGTTCTCCTTTTCCTGGGATATCATTGGTTAGAAGAGTTTGAGCTCGACCTAGATGCTCAGGCAGAAGAAAGTTTAACGGCTAATTTGTGCTTTAACTCATAGCTGAGTGTCCGACAATCGAACAGAGTTATTGGAAGGCTTCCGGGGACAGAACAAGAGTGCCAAACGATCGGCTTTTATTCTGAGTTGCCTCCCTTGTAGGTATTCCGGATGTTTCCAAATTGACCAATCAGCGTAGACTTCCTCTGGAAGCAGAGTTCAGGATACAGAAGAACAATGGAGCCCAAGTGATAGACTTGTTTGGTATGCGCCTTTGTTGTGGTTTTGTGTTTCTTCGATTGCTTCCATTCATTTCCAGAAGCGGTGCATTTATGATATTAACTCGTCACTTATTTTGGATAGCACGTGAGTATGTTTTATATGAATGCATAGGCAATTACTAGCGAGACCCGCACGAGACGGGCACTGACTAGCGGTGCTGTCGAGTTGGTCGATCGAAACAAGGGCAGTCACGAGCAGGCAATGACAGTGACAGTCATGATCACAATGTGTGACAGTGTCATTCGAATCAATCGGCCCAAATAACTCCAATGGTAAACAAGTAATGCCTCCAGTGTTGACCAGAAAGTGTGCACGTGAGAGTGACTTGGCGATTCAAAGCGAAAGTTTTTGGTGGTCTCAAGATAGTGTATTTTTATAGTAAGTAGCATGCATAGTCTGTATTACAAGTGCCAGTGGCGAAAACGTTTGATATATGACAATACCCTGTAATGACCCAGATTTACCTTATGATACCCCCATAACATTAACAGTGCATAAGAACCCACAGTAACAGATAATAAATCACAATCACTATATTTTAGTTAAAAGCTTTGAAAAATGTGTGAGAAGTGAAACATAGAAAGTTTGGCCCTCTGATTTAGTAAGTGACCTATATAAGCATCATGTTCTATCAAAAATGAAGATGGCAGAAGCTTCAAGAAAGATCACACTCCATACTCGATACATCCAAATGTTATCCTCAAACCTTCATCTCAACGCCCACCCCTCCCCTTTCCTCACACACACGCACACACACACACACACACACACAGCACACACACACACACACACACACACACACACACACACACACACACACACACACACACACTCACTCACTCACTCACTCACTCACTCACTCATGCATGCAAACACTCTCGGTCTCATGTATTTATTACGCGCACACACACACACACACACACACACACACACACACACTCATACATACACACACACACAGAGACACACACACACACACACTTACTGACTGACTGAAACGAATCTATTAGCAGATTAACTCATAGTTGTCCTGAGACGCATGCACACACACACACACTCCTCCTTCTCTCTCTCTCTCTTCTCTATCTCTCTCTCTCTCTCTCTCTCTCTTCTCTCTCTCTCTCTACCAGGCAAGAAAATTTCATTCAAGTTCAACACACGATGCATTGTATTATCTAGTTTATGATGATAACTTTCAGACTTTGTTCTGATATCATATTCATAGCTTAGTCAGAATTAAGATTATAAATCCATTGACTTTATTTCATGTTTTGGACCATGTAAGTTGAAATTAAGACTGATTGCATGTGATATTCATCAACTGACTGGTTATTTCGTAAGGAACATGTATCGTGTGTGTGGGGGCGGGTGTGTGTGTGTGTGTGTGTGTGTGTGTGTGTGTGTGTGTGTGTGTGTGTGTGTGTGTGTGAACCTCGTTGTCAGATTGTAAACATAAGGACTGATTGGCAAACTTCATCATTGAAAAGTCATTATTTTTAAGCCTCAGTGAACCGATTAAGTGCGTGTGTTTGTGTGCATGTGTGTGTGCCCACACATGCGCGTGAGCGCGTGTGTGTGTGTGTGTGTGTGCGCACGCACATGTGCGTGTGTGTGCGCGTGTGCGTGCTTGTGTGTGTGTGTGTTTAAAGCTTTTTGATTTCAGTCATTGAAGCATCTAGGTCTCATTCACTGAACCAGTTTAAGTTGAATATGGAGTTAATGTTTTGTTTATTTTCAAATGCGAAACTCTGACAGTAATAATGGATTTTTTTCTTTGATGGAACCAAAGTGGTGTGCCTACTGACAGGTTGAAGATTGTGGATAAAAACTCTCACGATCCCACTTTCAACTCCTGATTGAATGATTCCTTTTGGGGAAAAAAAAAAATTGAATGATTCCTTTTGGGGAAAAAAAAAAATCTGTACTGGCAAAGAAAAATAAGTTGATACTTTATCTTTATTATTAAAAAATTAGAAAAAAACAAGTTATGGAAGTCTATATTTCTTTAAGTTTAACAGACTGTAGTTATGACACTTCTTCAGTTCTTGTTTGTTTCTAAAAGGGTAACATGCAGTTGCATAAAGAGGATTCAAAATAAGAAATACATTCTATAGAGGCATAAGATAGCAGGGACGTCAGACCCATTATATGGTGGAGGATGTGTGTTTTTGTGCTTACTTTACATGTACAAATCGGTATTACAGGTTCAAGGATAAAACTTTTTTGCACTTGGGAAATGTTAAGGAGTTGACCAAGTTAAGGCTCAGTATTTTGGTAGGTGGGCCCTAAGCCTTTCCTTCTGTTCTAGGGCTGTTTTTCCCTGAACTGAATCAGGTACAACCCATTAAGTGTCTATATGCTGAAGGGACAGAGAGAGGGTTTTCAAGCTGTAAACATCCATTCCCACTTAGTTTTTCAGACTCATGACCATCAGCTGAACGCAGTCGCACAAACCATTGACTGTTGAATCCATGGTCTACTCTGATGTGATGTGTACTATATATATATCATTTCTTTTTTTCTTTTTCTTTTTTGATATAGAAGGAGAAAAAATGCGCCATGTTCTAAATGATGTGTTCTACTAGCTGTGTACACATTTTTTTTTCTTTTTTTTTTTTTTTTTTTTACCTGTTTTCCTGCTTTTTGTTTGATTGGGTTTTGTGTTGGGGTATTTCAGTGTCTAAAAATAGTATATTTGTGGTTACCTCACAGGTGTCAACAAACGCAGAAAGCGCAGGACAACCTAATAGATAAAAATAAAGGGCCACACATTAATTGAGCTGCTAATTCCTGCATTCATCAACAATGGCTGACCAGCAGCAACAACAAGTAGCTCAGCAACAGGCTCAGCAGCAGCAAGCCCAACAGCAACTGCAGCAACAGCAGCAGCAACAACTACAGCAGCAACAACTACAGCAGCAGCAACAGCAGCAGCAACAGCCTCAGCAGCAGCGAGCATCGTCATCGGCGTTGACTTCACCTGTGTCGGTGCAGCAGCCTCCTCAACCAATCATGGCTACTGCCAACACTTTGCGGTCGGCAACGCCACTGCCACTGCAGATGTTGCCAGGGGCGATGCACAATCCAGCATATTTGCCGCAGTTTCCTTACAATCAGCAACAGCAGATGCTTCTGCAGAATGCAGCAGTGCAAGGTAGGTTGGTGAACATTGATGTGTACTTTTTTATGTTCGTCCTTTCGCTTTCACTTTTACTATCACTATGTCTTTGTCTTTCTCTCTTTCCTTCTTTCTGTCTGCAGGTTTCTTCATCTTGTTCCTTTCGTTTAACTTATGTTATCTGTCTAACTGTGCCAAGTGGTAGTTCACTAGTTGTGCTTGTTTTTGGCAATAGAAGCATGTGTCATATGCTTTAGTTTAATACTATCTAGCCGAGAGCGGCCCGCATGGCACAATTCCCTGCTGCCGCACACTGGCACATGGCGCTCAGTCCCTGCCGATGCGCATATTTCGGCACTTTTTAATTTATTTTTACGGTAGCTACACAACAACTGACGGTGTTGTGTTAGGTGTCATAGGAAAGACAAACACTCAACTAATTGAACATAGTAATTTCGAATCATTTACTTTCAACGTATAGACATGACTGTGCGTCGAAAAACATGGCTGACAAGCAAAAAAATTCTTTCTTCACATTCTATTCCGTTCTTTTACAACACCAAATCAGAAAATGACGGGATGGCTGCATCTTCAAACAATTCAATTTCCTCTTCTCTTTCATAGTTTTCTATCTCTCTGTCACTCCCCTCATCACCAGATCCACTTTGTAATATGATTTCAAGCGCTTCATTGAGCGAGAATCGCTACCACCCCTTCCTGACTGACATTTTTTCTGGCACAGGAAATACCTGCCACGCGCGTGCTTAGCAGCAAAGCCCGGTGCTGCCAGTTCGAACTTCCTTTGTTTCAAAGCTGCTGGGGTCAGCCGAGTTCACGATAGAGCACTGAAAGTAAGGTCTACAACTCGATATGACATCCCCAAGACTTGTTACAGAGCTTATTTCCCTTGGATCATTTTATGGAAAGTGTAGGAATTTTTTATGTTCCCGTCAGCCAATAGTGGTTGACACAGCAGAATGTACTGTCTGTCCGTCAGCCAGCCTTGGCTGACGCGGCTCGAGGGAAAGAAATTCTGACAACCACTATTGGCTGACATGGCTGGTAAAGGTTGTCTCACCCCCACCCACCCACCCACCCACAACCACCATCGTCCCAAGGCCACTTTTTATCCCTTCTCTTGATGGTATTTATTTCAAAGAGATACCTTAATTTTGTATGATCTCTTTCCATGCTTTTGACTTTTCGAATAGTGTGAATCAAGCGACCAGTAAAAGAATTAAAACGAAGTCGAGAGCAACTCACAAAGTTTTCATTAAAATTCTGTGATTCAGATTTATAGTTATACTGGTTACCATTTCAGTTTTTCACATCTCTTGTCTTGCTGATAATGCTTTGTTATAACCATGGCGGCAAAGTGATCAACTCCCAATCATATTTCAAACTTCTGTATATAAAAAGGAAAAAACAATGGTCATCTGCGCGTGTTCATGTTGCAAAACCGCTTGTGGTAACAAAAGCTGCAGTGCTGACGCAGCTGAACTAGCTGTTCAATGTGCAGCTCTTGTATTCTGCAAAACCAAATAGATCCATGGAAACATGCAGCTGGTCATTACTGGTGCTGTGGAAGCTTGATGATAAAATAATGGAAAATAACACCAGATTTGAAGCAGTTTTCAAGCATTTCACAAAGTTCACATGAAAATAAATGCCACTTAACTGTATTATATTTATCAAATATTTAACAAACATGTTGTATGTTTTACATATTAAGTACAAAGGACAAAGAAGTAAAGATCGTTTTCAAAAAGGGTATAATCACTTAAGCTAACTGAGTTGGGCAAAGATGTTTCACAGTGTTCCTGTTGTCAACTTCCCGTTTAGCATCTACACCTGTTCTGTTGTCACACTGCGCATAAATGCATGCCTGCACTCAGCCCAGCATTCACTCCGTGCACACGCAATCCCTCCAAACAACCAGAAGGCGCACTACAATAACTCTTCTTCTCCCCCTCCTCTCCGGGGAATAATTTACTAAACAATAATCAACTCTTCAAACTTTTCAATCTTATGTTCCTCCACTCCAGTGAAGGTACAAACATTCCACAGATCCACTAGCTGGGACCAAATTTCATCTCATTATACATAATAATTCACGAATACATCTTTTCATCTTACTATACATAATTCAGGAATACATCTTTTCATCTCATTATACATAATTCAGAAATACATCTTTTAATGGTTTCTCCTCCTCACTGGAGAAACAATTCATACATTTTCTAACGAAGAGTCAAAGATGGCTAGTATCTGAATTCCGACCCAGGGGTACAATCAACAATCTTTGTGGGTCAACATGATAAATTCTTTAAATTCTCTCACAACTGTCGCAGTCTTCTTCACAATTAGGTGCTGCCGCAGCACTGGAGATCAACTACTTCTGCGACTGCCTCAGTCGCCTAGTCCGTTACTGGTGCTGCCACAGCACCGGGAAGGGCTGAAACACGAATGAAGTCCGTGTAAGTAATCTATTTCAAAATCTGAAAAATGATAATTCTTTTCCCTTTTCTTAACTCTCTTTTTTTTCTCTCCCCATCTGTCTAGACCTCACCTGGTAATGGTGAATTGCAGGTGGAACTCGTTCTTCCAACAACCTGTCTGGTCAGTGTCCCCAAGCCATCTCCTTCCTATTCCTTATTTTTCCCTCCTGCGCTCTTCTTGAGTACACATTCAGTGAGTACTCGTCTAACTCTACGCATTACCAGCCCTTGGTTACTGACCAATGGACAACGTCCGTCCATCCAGCCAATAATCGCCCTACGTCTATAGCCACCAGGGACACCGATCACACTGGTCAGGCCACGTAAATTATTGTTTCTTTTACCTTTTCTTGTCCCTACCTAGGGAAATGCTTTATAACAAGTAAGGGCATATGTGACAGAATGTCACATGTCGCCATGTGAGGCTACATCACATGACACCTGTACATTGTCAAATTCTTGCAAGCTGTGACAGTGGGTCACACAGCTCTGTTTGACCAAGCTTTTCGTGGCTAACACGGGGCATCCTGCCCACTGTCTTCCATTCCTAGCACAGAACACATTTCCATATGCATTAGTAGAGATTGTCTGCAATATCTTCCAGCGTTCACAGGGATCCTATTTGTGAAGTTGCAGATTTCAGCGAGATGTTGAAGTGAGAATTCACTAGAAAGAACACACTCACGGGCGCGGGCACACACACACACACACGCATGGATGCACGCACGCACGCACGTACATACACACACACACACACACACACACACACACACACACACACACACACACACACACACACACACACGTGCACGAATGCTCATGTGTGTACATGCATGCACATATTATATGCACACACATGCACACACACACACACACACACACACACACACACACCACACACACACACACACACACATTGTATATACATATATATTTCAGCGAAAAGTGAAATCAGGGGTGAAAAAAATAGCAGCTGTGCGTGGAGCGTTGGTCTTTTTTGTTGTTGTTTGCTTTAGCAGACAACACTGTTCAGTGTCACAAAGTCTTGTTTAAACTGTTTGTTTTTTTTGACACTTTACACAGCAAAGTAATGTCACACTGTGGTATCATGCATTGTCTAGATACTGCAAAAGTGGAAGGGGTTGGCAATTAGCTCAGCTGTTTGAACAAAATCATAGTCCTGTTTGTAGTGGGACTAAGGAAGAGAACACACACCACAGTGCTCATGTTTGATCAGATCGAAAAACAAGTTAAAACTTTTTCTGAGTGAGGAGAAGCGTGCCTTCCACCAGGCATACCATACCCCTCCCATCTCCCTAGAATTTCAGGTATTTTTGCTTTTCCTCTGTGGAGCTATGATGCATGTGTATACATAGATATTAAGTGTGGTCATGGTTAGTCATGAAATTTAACCTAACCCATACCCTTTGGCTTAACCAATTTTATTCTATATAAATTGGAATCTTACCAGAGGCTAATAGTGTGTTTACATCAGATCTTTTTGTTTTAGCTAACCATATTTATTCCATATGAATATGGAATCTTACCAGTTGCTAACAGTAACAGTGTATTTACGATAGACCTTGTTCTAGCTGCAGCTATGCAGATGAATCACCTGAACATCATTCAAGGGAGAGCACCTGGTGCGAACAGTGCTGGTGGACTTCTTTCTCCTTCCTCAACTCAGCTGGTAAGTAAAAACTTCACCGTATTCATTGAAAATAAGGTTTTTTTTAAAGCTTCTCAGTCAATTTTCTTGCTTGTAGAACCAAACGGGTACAGGTAAATTGATGGAACCAGTTCAATATTGGTTAATTGATCATGAGCGTTTTCCCTATTATTTTATAGATTACTTTCTTATTTGCACAAATCATTTCACTGACTGACAGAAACTGATTTATAAAACAAGTCAGAAAATGATGGTTTTGCTTCACAGAATTCTGTCAGGATTCCAGATCCTGCATGATTTGGATGAATCATTTCACTGACCAGTGTATGACAAAAAAAACTAGTTGGGGAAAATGATAGTCAACAGTTATTATTATTATTATATTATATTGGGTATTTATATAGCGCCTATCCTCGGTCACAGACCAAGCTCTAAGCGCTTTACAATAAACACACTACCTCACTCACTCAACGGGCTGCCAACCCAGGTAGAGCCGGCCGAAGAGCAGCCTACTGGCGCTCATTCAGTCGTTTCCCATACATTCAAATATCAGTCACTCATTTTCATTTATCTCATTTATTCCTCCAGTTTCTCACATAGGATGCATGCAATGTTTATACGTGTCCTCCATTTCCACTGGTACACGATGGCACACGATAACAGTTAGTGACAATTTTTGTGGCTTGGTAAGAAATACCAGGCGGCTATCTTCAATCTACATCAATTTTGCTAGGGCAGTGGGGAACCCCCCTGCTCTTATCGATTTTCAACTGCCATGGGTTCTTTAACGTGTGCAGGGGGCCAGGAAGGCACACGGGTCTGACTCGCTTATAGTCCCCATCCGATGGACTTGACGTTCAGTTCGATTTGTCATTCAAACTGGGAAAGAAAGGGCGAGAAAGGCAGGGCTTGAACCCACACACTTTTCACACGTTGGATTGGCAGGCGAACGTCTTAACCACTCTGCCACCTTTCTTTAAAGTATATGGTTCATCTTGCTGCAAATTTGGTTCATGGTTTACTGCATCAGTCTGTTATCTTAAGTCAGACTGATTTTCTGACCTATTTCACTATTTGCCTTAAGAAAATATGTGTGCATATTCATCCTTATGTGCTCGGTAGCATTAATACTTTCATGGCAAACCCCACATGATGAATTCTTTCCCTTGAGAGACATGATTTTTTGTTTCTTAATGTAATTTTTTTTCCTTTTCATACAAAGGTAAAAGCCTGCTGTTATGAGTGAAAAGAAGAGAGAAAATAATTATGAACTTTGCCCTTCTTATGCTAGTTTTAGCTAATGCCAAACGCATTTGTGATGTTAAAAAAAACATGAAATTTTGACGCTTGACACGAAAATGTCTGAATTCCTTGTTCTAAGCTCTTCATGTCAAAACTTGAACCTCTATTATGAAAAAGAAAAGAATTTCTCCATTAGCTAGCACCTAAAACCATGTATGAAAAGTGATTGTATGGAAAAGAAAAAAGAATTTTTTGAAAACTACCATTACCTGTTTATGGCGTGGCTGATGAGAGCAGCTGTCTCGCCATCATCTACTCATGGCATATCACAAAAAAGTTCAGGTTTCCTTGCTCTGTTTGGGGGAAAAGATATAAGTTTTTACTTTTTTGGTTCATTACAAAACCGTACAAAATCACTGCAAAATTCAAATGCTTGTTTCTTGTTATTCTGACAAAATGATTACTTAGTTGCGGAGCGCGAGTAAGTGAGATCTCCCTCAGAGGGCACCACCACATCCACACAACAGTCCCCATGAATTTGCTGGTACCTGTTACCTCAGAATCAAACAAAGGGCATAAACTTATAAAGGTTATCGAAATTGAGTTCACCATGAGCAGGATGTGAAGAGCCGCATACTTTTAAAAAAAAATTTTTTTATGCTGATTGATGAGGATGAAAGTCTGATCTGAGGCTGCATGACCGGGATATATTCTGCGCCTACTTTCATGATAGATCCCAGCATCAACCAGGCCTGAGCAATACAGACACCTGCAACATGTTCATAGATGCGTTTTGATAAAATGAATGAAACTCGATTGTGTGGTTCCAGTCTTCCCAGTTGAGTGCATGTCAGTCTCAGCTGTGGGTGGGAGCTGGTCGGGGCAGAAAAATCTCACAAAGAAATGTGTCTTGAGGGAAGCAAACCCATGACATTCCAGCTAGGAGTCTGTGACGATAACCACATCTCCATGACAGCTGGTCTGAAGCAAGTTTGCCTTTCAACAACAATGAAAATGTTGGCAGTTGAAGGGCAGGCTTTGTTTGTTTGTTTGTTTTAAATTTTCTTTTTAAGAACTTCAATACCTGATGCATTCCAGCAAGTATATATGCAAAAACCCAACCCAGTGCTCTGGAATGATGTTCACAATGGTATCAAAGGGACAGATGAAGACTACCCCAACAACGAAAAACACTCCAGTTGTTTAATACCAGTTGTCTCAGGTCATCTACCTGACCGCCCAAACAAGAGTCTGTCACAGTTTGGAAAAAAAAAAAAAATTAAGGAAAGGGGGGGGGGGGGGGGGGGGGGGATAGATGCCACTTTTGAAGCCAGACCAGATTATTGCAAGCATGGAATTTTTCAGTTGTTGTCTCTCATGCTTGTTCTTGGGCAGTAAATGGAGCATTTACAGTAGCTCTAGCCAGCTGGTTTGCATGGACGTCAGGGCGTCCCCATTTTTGTTTTCACCAAAAGGGTGTTGTTTTCAGCTGGGCTAAGTTTGGCTTCTTGACAGTTGTGTAACAATCAGTATTGAAAGCAAAATTTTTTAATATCATATGGCGTATGAGATCTGTTGGTTTATGAATCAGTAACACAACATCACAATTGTTGCTTATATAGCTTATTGTAGAGCTGCCAACCCTCCTGACGTTTTCTTACATGTCCCTAATTTTGAAATGATTCAAGAAATTCCAATTTTTTATGAAAAAATCGTGAATTTCAAAAAAAATTTTTTAAGATATGGGGTTCGGGGGGGGGGGGGTCATTTTTGTAATAGGGATGATAAAGTATTCCAGTGTAAAGCCCAAATGATATTTGGTGTTGGCTGTTACATGTATGGAATATGCATTTTCTTTTTAAACCCAGCATCTGTCGACCGAAACGCAAGCCAGCTAAAGCCACTTTCAAAGACCAAACTGCCCTTTCTTCAGCCCACCCCACTCCCTTCATCCCCTGGTTCCTGAACGTTGACCGATGGCAGAAGGTTGGCAGCCATGTTATTGGTCCGCTGATTCTGTCCTCCAGGCAGCTCAGCTGGCGGCGGTGGCCAACTCCACCGGCAACCTGCAGGCTGTCTCCATGGCGCTTCCTGTCACCAACGCCTCCAGTACCAAGGCCTCCGCCAACGGCAACAAGGCACAGGCTGCAGCTCAAGGTCAACAGCCAGGTCAAGGTCAGGCAGGAGCTCAAGCGGGACAGAGTCAGGGTCAGGCGGGAACCGCGGCTGCTGCACCTGCACTGGTGGCTGGGAAACCGGCGATGTTGCCGCAGCAGAGCGGGGCTCCTCTGATGCTGGGGCAAATAGGTGAGGCATCAGAGCTAGAAAAACAGATAGGTGAGGCATTAGAACTAGAAAAACAGATAGGTGAGGCATCAGAACTTGAAAAACAGATAGGTGAGGCATTAGAACTAGAAAAACAGATAGGTGAGGCATCAGAACTAGAAAAACAGATAGGTGAGGCATCAGAACTAGAAAAACAGATAGGTGAGGCATCAGAACTAGAAAAACAGATAGGTGAGGCATTAGATCTAGAAAAACAGATAGGTGAGGCATCAGAACTTGAAAAACAGATAGGTGAGGCATTAGAACTAGAAAAACAGATAGGTGAGGCATTAGAACTTGAAAAACAGATAGGTGAGGCATTAGAACTAGAAAAACAGATAGGTGAGGCATTAGAACTAGAAAAACAGATAGGTGAGGCATTAGAACTTGAAAAACAGATAGGTGAGGCATCAGAACTTGAAAAACAGATAGGTGAGGCATTAGAACTTGAAAAACAGATAGGTGAGGCATTAGAACTTGAAAAACAGATAGGTGAGGCATTAGAACTTGAAAAACAGATAGGTGAGGCATTAGAACTTGAAAAACAGATAGGTGAGGCATCAGAACTAGAAAAACAGATAGGTGAGGCATTAGAACTTGAAAAACAGATAGGTGAGGCATTAGAACTAGAAAAACAGATAGGTGAGGCATCAGAACTTGAAAAACAGATAGGTGAGGCATTAAAACTAGAGAAACAGGTGAGGCATCAGAACTAGAAAAAACAGATAGGTGAGGCATTATTAGAACTGAAAAACAGATAGGCGAGGCATCAGAACTAGAAAAACAGGTAGGTGAGGCATCAGAACTAGAAAAACAGATAGGTGAGGCATTGGAACTAGAAAAACAGATAGGTGAGGCATTATTAGAACTGAAAAACAGATAGGTGAGGCATTATTAGAACTGAAAAACAGATAGGTGAGGCATCAGAACTAGAAAAACAGATAGGTGAGGCATTATTAGAACTGAAAAACAGATAGGTGAGGCATTATTAGAACTGAAAAACAGATAGGTGAGGCATCAGAACTAGAAAAACAGGTAGGTGAGGCATCAGAACTAGAAAAACAGATAGGTGAGGCATTGGAACTAGAAAAACAGATAGGTGAGGCATTTGAACTAGAAAAACGGAAAGGTGTGGCAGTGGAACTAGAAAAACAGATGAGGCATTAGAACTAGAAGAACAGATAGGTGAGGCATTAGTGGGGAATAAAGTTTCTTATTTCTGTTGATTGTGCATATGTTTGAAGACAAAAATAAAAGTGGAAAAAAGCACTTCCTCACAACAACTACTTTGCAGGCAAAATACGAAAATATGTGTCTAAAAAGCAAGTAATAGAGTATGAGAGAGGTTAAAGACAAACTGTCACAATCTAATGATATTAATTAGAGAAAAAGTTGTTTTTTGTGTGTGTGTTTTTTTGCTGTATTTGCTCTCCCTCCTTCCCCAATTGATAGATTTGAAATGTGAAGGAAAAGACTGTGTCCGATTCTGTGTCATATGCCTGTTTGATACAGGTAACAGATGGGGAGCAAAATTTATTAAAATGATTAACAATTTGTCTAGATCACAGTGTTTCATTTCTTTGTCACAGCTACTGTGTTCTCTCAAGCTGGGAATGTGGCACCAACATTTAACACACAGGTGAGTTCATGGCATTCAGTGTCTGTCGGCGTGTCTCTGTCCATACCAGTGGACTGCCCTAATGAAATTCGATGCTTAGTGTTTAGCTTGACTTCAATAAGGTATTTTCAATAAATTATGGGGTTCATAATGGGGATTTTTTTCTTTGTTGTTGTTTGATTGTCAAGAGGAAACGCATGCCAGTTCTTTTCAGTGGATGGTGTATTGTGTTTCATTCTTTCCAGGCATGTGATAGATCTTGGTCTCATGTTGTACATAATTACAAGCAGGGAAATCACTTTTAACAAAAAGAGAAAGAAAGAAAAAAAAGAATGTATTGAACTGTCAAAAGAAATGATCCAGAACTTGTTGTCTTTACAAAAATGTGTGTGAATACTCGTCATCAGTTTTGACATCGAAACAAATTACCTAATTGATTGGATGTATGGGCAAGTAAATGTCTGTGTGTCGGGCAACTGGCACCAAGAGATTCTAAGCTCAGATTTTATGAAGTTGAGATAGCCTTACCCTTTAAAAGTGGGAACCAGGGATAGATTCTGTTTCAGTCAGTACAGTTCTGTGTCCAAATATTTTAATCGCCAGTGATTGAAGGTTTTTTTTTTTTAAATTATCACATCTAAAAACAGCAAACCTAAACATACAAGAAAAAATTGTTTTGAAACTTTAATATTGTTCCACAGCTATTGCTATAAAGAAAAATGCAAAAAGCTTAAAAATTGTTGAGAATTAAAAGAAGTATTAGATAGGAAATTGTGTTAAAAGTCAAGCACGATATACAGCTCAGTTGGTGTGTACTTGTCAGGCCTTCTGGGGGTAATGTTTAGGGAAAACGTGCTTTCAAAGGGAAGGAAATGATGTTGTTCAGACAGGGAAATGTTCAAAGAGATGAATCATCATTTGCAAGTAAATTGATAAAACAGACAAACATATTCCAGGGAAACAAGTTTTAAAAGGAAAAGAATCTCTCTTAGGATGTAAAAGTAGTATGGACAGAAGAAAATGCTCTCAGATTTTTTTTTTTGATTTAATTTCATTGTATTTATGTATTTTTCTGTTTTGAAGGAATTAGTGTCAGATGAAAGTGTTCCTGGAAGAAAAAAATGTATTAGGGTAAGGAATTAGTACAGGCAGATGAATCAGTAAGGCAGAGGAATCAATATAGGTGGAGGAAAATGTTCTTGAGAAAAGTTTTTATGGGAATAAATCTTTTTAGGGAAGTAAATCATTGAAGTGGGAGAAAAAAGTTCTAGGATATAGTTGAATTCCATTCATGTAGCTGATATGTCACCTGACTGCAAAGGGCCATATCAGGGGTGTCAGTCCATCATAAACCAGTTCTTAAAACGAAGAAATCATAGTTACGATCTAAATTTATATTCTGGGAAAGTAATTTTTAACCCCTGGACTGATGGAGAGTTGTTGCCCTTTTGATGTCATACATAACAAAAGCTGGATTTCTATTTGATGCCTTCTGCTGTGAAGTTTAATAAAAGCTATCAGACAGCAACAACCATAGAAAAAAACACAAAAAACAAAGCCTGTCCACTTGTTGTATGGACTGAAGTCAGAGGAAAACCAGTCTTTTTTTGTCTTCCATGTGGCCTATGACATAATGAAATGCTTGCACCACCCAACATCTCCCCCTTCCACACCCCCCATGCGAAGTGACCACATATGAATCCCACTGATCTTGAGCTGGTTGAGGATGGAACTTCCACAGACCATTCAGATATCTGTGAGTGGGCTTAGCTCTAAGGGAAAAGCAATTAGAACCTGCCCGCCCACTTGGTGTGTGCAAACATTGTAAAAGCTATGATCAGACAGCCACTGACTCAGCCAATGTTAGACCAACATTGACAAGGGAAGGCTAAGACTCCACAGTCAACAGGATTCCTTCGCACTGCCATAGGGTCTCACTAGTCATGCACTTCAGTCCAACAGAGATCCAGAGCTCAATGATCTGTCCTCATCTCTCGCCTCCCTCTGCACAAGTCACACAGTCACCCTGCAGTGGATTCCTTCACACTGCAACGTGCTTGGCAATGAGACTGCTGACTCCCTGGCAAAGGAGGGCACTACGAAGGAGCAGAATGATAGATCTACCAGGTGGAAGCAGCAGCATCCACGCCACAACAGAGCAGACCCGTACTACCTGCTGACTCGATGAGAGCAGGTAGTCATCTTCAGGCTCAGGACAGGCCACAACCGCCTGAAGCACCACCTATTCTTTAAACTCCGCATCGGCAACACAGAGCAGTGCCCCTGCAGAACAGGCAGCCAGACAGCAGAAAATCTGCTGCAGACCTGCCCGCTCCACCAAGTGCTCCGAGAGAAAACCTGGCCCGACCCAATACCAGTGGCCCGGAAGCTTTACGGAGGACTGGAGGACCTGCGATGTACTGCCACCTTTGTCGAAGAGACGGGGGAATCCATCTGAAGAAATGACGAACGAGACAACAACAAGTCATGCATATTTGATGTTAATGGATCAGCTAGCTGACTGAGAGTGTGTTAGAACAGTCCATCTTTTATTTGTTGAGAAATTTTGTGACGAAGGTGGTAAGTATGAGAGATACATGTAGAGGCAAATGGTGAAACCGAAACTGCCACATATGTAATACATAGTTTGGTAGTCAAGAGGTTAAAAGGAACGAATTTGATTAGGATATAAATGCAGTACAAATAGAGGAAAATGTGCTCGGAAAAGATGTTATTAAAAGGAAGGAGTCTTGTAGTATGGACAGAGGAGACTGTTTAGTTTTTAAAGAAAGGGATCTTAATTAAGGTGTAAATGTAGTATAGACACAGAGCTAAACGTTCGCAGAGAACAACGTTTCAAAGTGAAGGAATCTGAATACATAGAAAAATAAGTAAATTAGGATGCAAAAGTAGTATGGACAGCGAGAAATGTTTTGGGAAAACAAAATTTTGATAGAGAAGGAATCATTGGGAATAGAATCATCATTGGAATGTCTGTTTTGGAATTTCCATGTATACAAGGTATGAACCATGTCTTGTTGTTTTGGAATTTCCATGTATATAAGGTATGAACCATGTCTTGTTGTTTTGGAATTTCCATGTATATAAGGTATGAACCATGTCTTGTATCATGAGGCTTTACACCGCTCTGACTCGTGAACTTTCCTGGTTCCTTTCTGACGCCAGTCCAAAGGGCAGTCAATAGCGATGCCCATACAGGCTCAGCCCCAGCTGGTGAACTCGCAGTCTCCGATTCGACTGACTCAGCCCCAGCTGGTGACGAACACAGGCCAGATTATCTCCTCGCAGAACATGCTGGCCAACCCCGCTTTGCTGCAGGCAATGGCTGCCGGCCTGCATCCACAGGTACACAACTGTCTTAACCCTCTGCTTACCACTTGACTTTGTGCTACATGACTATGAGAATACCATGCCAAGTGAGGTAACTCCGCAACACATACACACTTGCCACAAAGAAACCTCAATACAAAAAATAGCTTTTGACTCATCTGTTCTATAAAATTAATGAAAAAATTTCAAAGGCATCAGTCCATCCAAAACAGACATTTTTTCCCATATTTAGTGAACTGATACACGAGGAAAAAAAAATGAACAGACCAACTCTACTTAAGTGTTCTCGGTGCTGAAACAATTTTCCCTAAAGTCACTGAACCAACAGAATGTCATGGATTAGGAGCACATAGTGATTTTCCAAGTCTAAACAAAGTACTGAAACCTTCAGGAACAAAATAAAGTAATTCTATGTGGCCTGCACTCTAAATAATCATCTTTTGTTGTGAAGGGAAACAAACCCAACTTCAACGATTTTGTTAAACGGAAGGCATTGCATACAAGAAGATTTGTCCTCTGACTACTGAGGGGAAAAAAATAACAAGAACAGATTACTGAATACTGGACTTTAGATTGTGATGGAATTCAGCTAAAATGTGCTTTTGCACAAGTGCACTGAGCAATTGACCCCCCCCCCCCCCCCCAACACACACACACACACACACACTGTGGTGATGATGTACGTCTTGTAACACACACACACACACACACACTGTGGTGATGATGTACCTCTGGTCTGTCTCCTCTTTGCTTTTGGATAAACGAGGCAGTTATTAATTTAGGCCAGAGTTTATCTTCATCCTTTTCTGCTTGCTTTTGTGCAGCAAATAAATTTGTTTCTTGCTCAAAGTCTGCCAGAATTCCTCTGAAATCAAAAGGCTAAAGGTGACGCTCCCACAGGCAAATCATGGGACTGACTGATTTCTTGGCTGTCAAAACAAGCGAAAGTTTATGGGGGCTTCACTCCTTATAGCCTACCACTCTAGTCAACAATTAAAGAATCTCTAGCAACTTCTGTTTCTCGAATTTTCTTTTTTTGGGGGGCTGGGCAGCAATGGGCAATTCGACATCGTCATTATCATCACCCAAATCATCGATTCCAGCTCCAAAATCAGTCAGCAGTCGATCTTTATTTATAACTAGGTCAAGATCGACATCCAAATTCTCTCACTTCAAGTCTTCTTCACAATTTTAGCCCTCAAATACGCTGTCTTCATCGCTATGGCATCAGAAAATGAATTCTACAAGTTGTATAGTTACTTGATCCACCATTTTGCCAGGAAATCTTCGCAAAAAAAAAGCCAAACTTTGAAAAATCACTGCAGCCAAAAACAAAATGGCGTCCAGAAATGGCCCTACCGGAAGACTCTTCTGTCGCGATTGCATTCTGGGATATGCGATGGTGAAAGTGAAAGTCATTGACCTAGTATTCTGCAGTCAATCTCGGTTGATGCTGTATTCAGAAAGAGGTGGCCTTTTACTTTTCAGGAATGTATAAATACCATTTTCAACATAACATGCTTCAACGATAGATACATTGTTATCATATAACATAAAGCAAATCTGAAAAAAAAATGAAAATAATGATATTGTGCATTGGTTGATGAGTAAATTATAGATCAGGGCACGACAGCCCAGCTTACATTACAGACAATGCTGAGAAAGTAATGTTTGATTGTTTGAACCTTCAAAGAAGCATATAAGAAGCTTGAGCTGCAGCTTTTACAAACTGCTGAATGTTGAATTACAAACCATAGTTATAACCTGTTAACACTGGTTTATTTACAGTCTCTCTCTCTCTCTCTCTCTCTCTCTCTGTGTTCATGTGTCAGTCTCTTGCTCTCTGTCGCAGCTGACTGCCTCTGTGTTCTGAATTCTCTTTCTGCATCAGTGTCTGTCTGTCTGTCGGTCTCTTCCTTTCTCTCTCTCTCTTTCTCTCTGTCTCTTTGATATCTCTCTGTCCTAGATATGCCCTCTCCTCATGAGCCCAAATCTTCCTCTGTATGTCCTAGATACAATGTCTTAGTGTGTCTGTCTGTCTCTGTCTCTGTCTGTATGTCTCTCTCTCTCTCTCTCTTAATCTGTCTGTCTTTTAATTTCATTCTTTTCATGTTTCTTCTGTTCCTTCCTCTGTTAACAACAGCTGTTAGCACCTGTGTGTTGATGACGTGTGTGCAAACAACAGCTCTTAGCACCTGTGTGTTGATGACGTGTGTGCAGGTATGGGGACTGACCAACACAGGGCAGCTGGTGCAGCAGACTATGCTGGACAACGCCAGCACTCTACAGGGCAACGCCAACCCACAGGTACACTCCTTTGTCCAGGGGGCCAGTGCTTTAACTCGCTTCTTTTGCCTGTGTTTGTGCATGGGCTGCTGTTTGGTGCCAGCACCAGCTTCGTTACATACTTGAATTCTTTTGAGACATATTTGCGTTGGGAGGGTCTGGGCCCTGGTTATGTGAATGCACAAGGTGATTTTAGACAGAAATTGAAATGGCATACACATAGCCATTGTATTTGTGTTGATTAAGCTGTAATTATGTTGTTTTCGGTGTACTGATGTTTCTGTCCAAAGTGTTAAAAGTTTTTAAAAAGAAAAAAGAAAAAAAAAAGAAAACTCCAGAAGAATGTTATGTTGTGCAGCCAATGAAATTTCAAAATTGATTAGTAACACATTTAGTAATAGCTGTAGAGGAACAGAAATTCTTTATTCGTGGGTCAAACTTTTCCATCAGCAGACGGAAAACTTTCTTATAAAATGGACCTGGCTTGGAAATCTACTTTCACTACTGTGTATTTGGGGAACAAAAAGTCTGTCCTGGTCTGCACATTCACTTGACACCAGGAATCAAGTTTCCCTCTGCCAGAAACATGAGCGCTTTTTTGGCGTCTGGAAATCCAAATTGCAAATGCCTGTTCAAGTCACACATTGAAAGGGAAACAACTGACTCTCGAGCGTACTTTGCGTCCACAGGGACATGTAGTTTTCGGGATGTGGTGCGCGAAAGAAAACTTGGATGAGGCTTCAATTGACGCCAGTGTCCAACACATGGAGGACTGGCCGTTCAGATAAGACGTTGGTGGAATTGAATGACAAGTTTGGTGTTGAAAAACAAAGGAAAATAAATGAACAGTTATGTATGTAGATCTTCATGAATTATGGTGTCACAGTTTCGGTTTGTACCCCAAAGAAGGTTAGTGCAGTAGGACAAGTCCATTTATACATCTACTAGGCAAATCCCTGACCAAAATGTGATCCAAAGCTCAAGTCAGGCCTTGAGAACCATGCCATCAGTTCACAGTGTTTCCAAGTGGTCACCCTTTTGACAGTCACTGAGGCATGGTGGTTCTTAGCTCTGGTAATTTTAGTAAGATCTCTGAACACTGCAAACCTCTGTTAATTTTTGAAAGAGAAAGTGCACTCTGAAGAAAAGGTCCGTGTTCTGCAAAATCCTGTAAACCGCTAAATGTAAAGTATCACTTCTTCAGCAAAATCCTGTAAATAGTTAAATATAAAGTATCACTGAAAAAGAGTGTAAAATATAGCAGTGTAGAGGCATACATATTCTACACTCTTGTTCAGTGATACTCTATATTTATCATATTACTCGAAATGCTTTATATTAATATTACGGGAGATACTTTATATTGATATTGTGGGAGATACCCTATATTGATGTTACAGGAGATACTTATATAGTTATTACAGGAGAAACTTTATATAGATATTACAGGAGGTACTTTTATATAGATATTACAGGAGATACTTTATACACACATCACAGGAGGTACTTTACATTGATATTACAGGAGATACTTGATATTACAGGAGTACTTTACACTGATATTACAGGAGATACGTTACATTGATATTACGGGAGATATCTTATTTTGATATCACAGGAGATACTTTATATTGATATTACAGGAGATACTTTATATTGATATCACAGGAGATCCTTTACATGGATACTTTATGTTTAATGTGGGAAGTCTGACACACAGGGCATGCAGTTGGCCCCGCAGCCACTCCTCACAGGTCAAGGCCAGTCCCAGGCCTTTCTGGCCGGCCAGTCCCTCTACCTGCGACCCTTGCAGCCGGCCCAGCAGATCGCGGGGAGTCTGATGGCGGGCATGCCGGGCTTCACCACGGCGCTGAAGGGAGGCAAGGTGCAGCTGGAGCCCAGCCTGCAGCAGCAGACGCAGCAGCAACAGCAACAGCAGCTGAAAACAGTTGCCTTGGGTGTCTCTGGCAAGTCTGGGCAGTTGCCTGGTAAGAGGGAAGAGGAGGAAGGGGGAGGGGTAGGTGGAGGGAGAAGGGAGCTGGCGGGGCAGGGGACGGGTGTGTGTGTGCGTGTGCGTGTGTGTTGTGCAGGCATATGTGTGCGTGCGCGAGAGTGCGTGTGTGTGTGTGTGCCTGCATGCTCTTGCAAGATGGAAAGGAATGAGGGTGAAAGGAATGAATAAGCGCAGTCTGTGCAAGAGCATGTGTAAGTTTTTGTGGGAGATTTCAATTTTTTGACTTCATGGCACACTCATGGTGAAATAAAATACATTTTGTGTATTTGAGTGGAAAAAGGTGTGCAATGGTCTACTTTTAGACAGAATTCCACCAATTTTTTTCTCTTTTCTTAAGCACATCTGTCGGTTTTGTGGGGTTTTGTTTTGGTTTGTATTGGGTTTTTTTTCCCCCGTTAAATTAAGAGAGGTGTGGATGAGGATAAGAGAAATGAGCTTTGTCAAGAAAAGCTGCATTCTGACTTGAATCAGACAAAAGTAGTATGTTTTTCTTTTTTTTGAAATTGTATTTGTTTTAAAAGTGGTGAAAGTCTACCATGGTGTATGAATACCGGACATGGAGTCAGTATTTTTTTCAGGCTGCCCCTCTGCTCTATCCCTGCCCTCCCCACTCCCATCCCCAAAAGTCGCTGCAGTTGACAGGCAGATAAATTCAGAAGCATTAATGAATCAGAAAATTGTTGTCATAATGCATGTGTTTATTGAATACATGGAAAAGAAAGATCTGAAAATAAAGGCATTGCATAAGCCACATGCAGTAAGCAAAGCTTGATGTCTTTATTTGATTTGATGCATTCATATGTTTCAACACCGCCACCAATATATTTGAGTTGATGTGTTCAAATGTTTCAACACCGCCACCAATGTATTTGAGTTGATGTGTTCAAATGTTTCAACACCACCACCAATATATTTGAGTTGATGTGTTCAAATGTTTCAACACCACCACCAATATATTTGACTTGATGTGTTCAAATGTTTCAACACCACCAACAATATATTTGACTTGATGTGTTCAAATGTTTCAACACCACCACCACCACCAAAACCAGCCACGCTGGGCAAAACTATCCTGCCTTCCACGACACGAAGTCCTGCCATCACGGCCAAGATTCAGCCCCACACGGCCGTGCCAGGTTCGAACCAAGGGGCCCGCCTTAACGTGCCCACCATCGTGCCCAAGCAGAAGCAGCGCGCCCGCATCGCCAACAAGAGCACGACCCTCTCCTCGGCAACCACCAACACCACCTTGGCGGGTGTGGTGAGTTCCGCCCCCTTGCAGATGGCTATTCCAGTTGTGCTGTCCTCCGGCGCCGGTACGCTGTCCAGTAAAGTGGTGGCCACGGCCACTGTCCTGGGTGCTGGTGCTGGCACAGAGTCCACGTCCTTGTTGAAGCCGGAAGTGCTGTCTGGGGGAGCTTCACCGGCCGTGACTGAAGCCTCTAGTATGGTGGTGACCAAATGTTCTGAATCTGAGGTATGATTGCTCCTTTCAGTAGTATTGTTGTCGTTATTATCATCATTATTATTTGGAAAAAAAAGTTTGTCAACTTGCATTTATGCAAGAACAGGTAATTTAGCAACTTCATCGTTTTAATGGAATAATAAGGAAATTGCCAGGGGAGAGTAAGAACTGTATCTAGAATTCACTGGAGAGACACCAGGATCAATCTTTACTGCATCGTAGTTCAGAGATGCCGGGGTGGCTGTAGTTCAGTTTAGAGATGGAGAACTCTTTCCACGCTTGCGTCCGTGTATTCATTTCTAAAAACAGGATTTGTGTAGGGTTAATTATTTGTTATTTTTTTTTAATTAAACGGCCAGAATTTCGGGACAGAATATTAGACATGCAGAACAAGGGAATTCAGTCAGCGATTGGTGTTTTCAGCAGTTTAATTTATTAGAATATATGGATAGGATTTATAACACAAACCAGAACTGCTTCTCAAGACAAGACAAAAGCCAACGGAGAGTACAATGAAAACAGCTGTTGCCATCTGTATCAAAATGACAGAGAGCAAAAGTTGAGAGGAGAAACTGTCAGTCACAGCATTTTCAGTTAAAGACTGAAATGAAGAGGAAGAAATTGTTCTGTCCATCAGAAACTTTGAATGCCATCAGTCCAGCCGGAAGAAGACCAGTAAGTTGAAACGCACTGTGTCTGTCTTGTAACTTGTTTGTTCCATTCATTTGGGTTATGGTTTGTGTTTCAATCATGATCTGTATGTGTTGGCTTTCTCCATTTTCCCCTCTCTTGTCAATGCAACAAGCTCCTCAGTTATTTAGTGAGAAAGTACCTATATAAATCAATAATTATCATTATCACTGTTCTGTGGTATGCAGACCTGTTTACCCGTGCGATTTCACCATGTTTTGTACACAGGTTTGACAAAATCACAATGAAACCAACAAACTTTAAAATGTGGTTAAAAAAAATCTCAAGACTATGTTCTTGAGTGGTAAATGCACTTGCGGTATTCAACTATTGTGTTTGTGCATTAAACTAAAAAGCGAAAACTCTCGCTAACTCATGCGCACAAACTTGGGTCTGGATGATGTTGGACAATAACAGGGACCACAGGTGCTGAAATATGAAAAAAAAAAGAAAAAGAAACTGGCGAGAAAGCCTGAACTTGTGCCTGAGTATGTTATGAACCGTGATTTGTATTAGAAAAGACCTTTTTTATAATGGTGGGTACTGTAAGATCAGGTATCCCTCAGATGTCTACCTTCTGCCGTGTGATGTCCGAAGATAAAAATGAAATTGCCTTCTCCGCACCTCAACCCCTTTTTTTTTTTTACAAAAATTTGGAAGATGCATACACATATTTTTGCAGAAAATACATTCATTTTAGTTGAAAAATACACCAACGGCAGTCTTAGAATAAACAGGTCTGAACACGATGCGTGCAGGGAGTGGGGAGTAAGACCACCACACCCACAGACTCTGTGGTCCCCGCCCCAGCGCTGCCAGCCATTTCCTCGTCCTCCTCCATGTCCATCCTCACCACCACCACCCCCACCTCCACCACCCCCACCACCCTTTCCAAGACGGACACGGCCAGCCACCATCCCAGCGGCGCCCCCACCCTCCCCTTCCAGCCCAGCACGTCCCCAGCCACCCCGGACAGCGACGCATCCCCGGAGCTCAAGATTGTGTTGGAGTCCAAGGAGGAGGAGATGAAGGAGGAGGTGAAGGAGGAGGGGGAAGAGGAGGAGGAGATGGAAACAGAGCGGCCTGTCATGGCAGTTGAGGCTCTGCCGGTGGCCGAGGGTCCTCCGCCGCCCCCTGTGGCCCCGCTGACCATGTTGGGGTCAGAGTTGATGCCGTCGACGTTGTCCGCACCGCCCATGATGGAGAAGCAGCGGGCAATAGTGAAGCCGCAGATTCTGACCCACGTCATCGATGGATTTATTATACAGGAAGGTCCCGAGCCTTTCCCTGTAAGTACAGCTTTTCTTGTTTATTTTTATTTATTTTTTTTTTTTTCTTTGGTTGAAAGTTTTTAGGCTTTTGTTCCCTCCAGGCTGGAGAACTCTCCTCAGATCTGAGGATTTGTCAGAAAACCGACTGATTCTTAGAGGCAGGAAAAATGAACATCTAAGGAAAAAGTCTGCTGAGAAAAAGAAAATTGCGAAACGCTTTCACCCCAAATCTGTTACTTCTCAAATTCCATTTTGGCTATGGAGCTTCTTTACCCCAGAACCCCCCACCAAGGCATTGCCCCTGGACCCTTTTTTCAGATTTTTTTGTTTGTTTGAGTCGGCTGTTCTCCAGCCTGGTTCTTCTCAGGAGATAATGCCAAGATGATGAAAATTCAGGCTTTGCAGAAATTTTGTTTTGTGTTTTCTTTTTGCTCTTTTACATGTTAAGTGGCAAAAAGGAAGAGCGTCCTACAATTAAATGCCACACCGTTTGCTAAAAAATTTTTTGTGGTACCAGTAAGTCTCTCCAACTCCATTTCTGTGTAAATCTGTTCTGGAATCAGTGTGACTGCTTTTTATTTTTATGATTAAAAACAAATGCATATGGTTGCAACAATTTCTTAGTAGCATGTATAGTGATGTATCCACCTTCAGAATGGTTGACATGCATGTCTTGGTGGGGAAAGGATTTTTTTTTCTAGTGTTGTGGTTGTTTTGTTGTTGTTTTGCGTAGTCCTTTTGAAAAATTTTGAAAACAAGCATTCTGAAGCCATACTGGGTTTTCGTTTGACTACCAAAATAAAAACAGGTGCAAAGGTCATCATTGTTGACGGAGTTTGTGCCGCCCAAACCTACACCCCCTGTGGAGAAGGACTCGGAAGACGACACAACTGAAAATGACGACCAGCCGCCACCATTGCTTGACAAGTCACAGGGTGAGTGCTCCACAGCCTGATCATTCTGTGGCCATGTTCCCTTCACTTCGCCCTGTGCCCTTCCCTGGTTCCTGTGACACCTTCCCCCCCCCCCCCCCCCCCCCCCCCCCCCCCCCGACTTTTTGTTGATGAATCTTTAGGCTGTTCTGAACTGATATTGTGAATCAGAGAAAATAATTTTGCATACATGATTTCGGATGTTCTCATTCCATATGCCTTCAATGTAGGTGAGGTGAGATGCACTTGGCATTTCCCACTGCTAGTTTTTGTTTTTAATTGAAATAAGATTCATCTAATTGAGAGTTTATCGAAAGGAAGTGACAATTGATTTTTTTTTTTTCCCAATTCATATTTGTTCCTAATCCATATTTTTCTTTCAGTGCGTCTTCAAGTTCTGTTTGATGCTTCATTTAAGATAAAAAGATACTTAAACTGTTAAAAGGAGAAGACAGAATGACATCTTCTTGAAATGAAATACGTATATGCAGCCCTCATAATTACTTGTAGATATTCTTGGAAGACTTATTCATTCCTACAGATCAGATTGACATAGATGCAGCCCTCATAGTTAGCTGTAGATATTCTTGGAAGACTTGTTCATTCCTGTGGGAGAGGAGAACATGTGATGGTGGGTATACCTAGAGTCTGAATTCAGGCAAGTTTGTGGTGGACTTGCCAGAAAAAAAAAGATGCTTTATGAGGAGAGATCATGTTTCAGTAATATGAAACCTTTCAATAGGCTTCATAAACCCTTACAAATAAAGCCTTAGGGAGGTTTTCTTTGTGGAGAGGCAAGTCAGACACAGGCCAAGACAGAAACTGTTCCCCAAAAACAAGTCTTTGAAAGAAAGGGGGCATTTATCTGAAGAGTGTTTATCAGATGGTTCAAAGTACAGCATTAACTTGTCTGTCAAGGTATTGACTATGTGTCTGTGGCCCTAAAATCGTTGATGGTGTGGTGGTTTAGAGTACAAGTGCATACACCTTGGGAGCCAGGCAATACCAGGTCCTTGGTGTGAGTCTCCCCCAGGACCTGGTGAGCTTGTGGACAAAGCATTGTTCTCTTGATCCAAGGACCTGGGGTTCGATTCCTGCAAGAGGCAGGTTTGAAGAGATTTTCTCTTCGGAGTTGGTGCTTTGTGCAGACTGCAGTGCCACCAAGTATTTTGAATTAAGCTTTAAAACAGAGGTCATGTATGTGAAAGCATACACACACACAGACACACACACACACACACACACACACACACACACACAGTATAGACACACACATACAGTATACACACACACACATGTACAGCACACACACACACACACACACAAACACACACACTCACACACACACACACACACACACACACACACACACACACACACACACACATACACACATACATACATACATACATACAACACACACACACACACACACACTCAAAAGAGAAAGAAAGAAGACAGTTACAGTCACATTAAATTTGGCTCGGTGTGTTCTTTCCCTTGGTTCAAAGCTCACATGTGCTAAAAGAAAATTCTACATTCTGCTGGAGTTTTGATTTTGGCTCGTCACAGCTAAGGGGCAAATGTTTAAGTTTAAATTTCGGTTTGATATCATCTAGATAAACATTAATTGAAAAGATAAATTTTGGCATTGCATTAAGCTGGCCAAATTTTAGGTTAGCCAAATGATGCTGTTTAGGCTTATCAGTTGTTTCTTGCTAACCAGAATTTTGGCAAATACGTTTTCAGGTTAAAAAAATAAAAAAAAGTACTCAGCTGTGTATGTGTCTGTAAATGCACCAGTAATCTTACCTTCCTTGCAGAGAGTGCTTTATAATGGTCAGTCTTTCTCTCTTCAGCCCACTTGGGAGGGACTGGGGAGGACGTGAGGAAATGTGAGTTTTGTAACAAATACCGGGCCATTGAGATGTTCCGCAACTCGGGTCGCTTCTGTTCCACCTCGTGCTCGAAACGCTACAGCGTAGCGTTCACAAAACGCTCTGGCAAGAAAGGTGATTGTCTGCCCTTGCTGCCTGCCCTCGGTGCTTGCTTTGCTTGTGGGAAGAAGATGTGGTTGTCTGTAACTTCACCCGCTGTGTAATCTGTACTGCTTGCTTCAAAATGTTTGTTTGTTTTTTTTCCTCTCCCATCTTTCTTATCGCTTTTGTCGCATTATCTCTCTCAGTGCTCATTCTGGCTTTCCCATAGATGGCCATACCTAATTTGTCCTGTAGTAGTTTCAGTATCAGAAGACCCTCAAGAGCTTTCCATATCAGGCCTTCATAAGACCACCCAAGACAGGAGACACTGCACTGTGGCTGAGTCATTTTGGTGAAGCTGAACATTATCTCTTCTGATCTAACATACTCTGAACACAACTGGAGATGTTTCAGAACACTCATGACCTTAACCAAAGAGCTGGAGTTTTTTGTGTGTGTGTGTGACAGCTGTGTTTTTGTCAGCTGTATGTCTTTGGAAATTTGAAAGTGGATTTTTTTTAACTAGTTGGATGTACTTTGAAGTGACAGTTGTGTTCAGTATAAAACAAACCAAAAGAATTTGATAGGAGAGAGAATGTGACAATAGCAAGAACATTTTTTTTTATCTCTTAGTCTTGTCTTTTGAGTATCACAGTGGCAGTACTCTCTCTCAGCTTGTTTTAACACGACCATCAGAACAGCAGGTTCTTAGCTGTCCTGGGACAGTCTGAACAGTCAATATCAAGTTGTCTTGTCACAGTCTGAACAGTCAGTATCAAGTTGTCCTGTGACAGTCTGAACAGTCAGTATCACGTTGTCCTGTGACAGTCTGAACAATCAAGTTGTCCTGTCACAGTCTGAACAGTCATGAGGCAGCCTGTCTCTGGAAACACTTCACTTGCACTGCCACTGAGTTGATTCAGAGGTGTTCATTGGGGCCGGTTCTGATGCAAAATGCGCAGGATACATCTTGTTGAGCCTCATACCGAGGTCAGTTGTTGGTCAGTAGTGGAGACAGCCTGGAAGCTGGAAGCTGCGACTGTGAAGGACATTAAAAGGCTAGAAATTTTGGAGAAACTGAGGTGCCCTTTTTAAGGCCTTGAAAGGCTCTACAAACGGACTTGGAATGTTTGCAGTGTCATGGTGAGCCAGTGTTGTAAGGAGATACACTCAATTCCGCTTGGATGGCCCCAGCCCCGAGACAAAGCTATGGTTATACACAGGTGTTTGTGATAAATGGGACATGCAACTGGCCCTCAGTGTGTATTGAGTCTGTTTAATTAAGACATGTATTTGTGAACAGTTTGTTACTTTGGAGCTTCTTTTTTTTTTTTCCCATTAGTATGAACCTTGGACTAGGTCCCTGCAGTGATGGTCCCCATGAACTTGATGCCATTGACTTGCATGGGCGTGAATGTGGGAGGGAAATTGAAACAGAAGACACTGGAGGAAGGGCCTGAAGAACCAAGGGCCTGGAGACCTTTTTTTTTTTTTTGCTTGATTAGTGATGATGAAGAGGGTGCTTTGGAGTTACATTCTGGTCAGGGCTGTGCTGTAGGCTTCCTTGATCCTAGCTTCAGCCAGGCTCGGGAGATACAGGCACATGCAGTGTTCGTCAGGAAATGGAGAAGCACTCTCCGAGGCGGGTCCATTAAGTGGATGAAAGCTGACACGTAATTCCAGGCTTACCAGGTGAGAGTACACATGACAAACTGAACTTCGTAAGAGATGGTTGGGACTGAAAAATCCCACAGAAACAGGCTTCTGGTGGGAATTGAACCCATGACCTCCCAGCTTAAAGGCCACATCGCTCGCTACTTTGTCAGTTCATGGGTTTATGTCATTGTAAGGAAACATTGTGATAATGATTGGTTAACATTGGGGCGGATTTGTCTAAGCAAGAGTAGAATATCATTATGATCTATCACATTCATTATGGTACGACAGAACAGGGATGGTTGTTCAGTCACTGATTTTTGAAACCTGACTGGTGGTTGCGTCGTCAGGTAACTCGACAGCCGGCAAGTTTATTCCAAAGAAGAAGGTGCTGAGTGTAAAGAAAGGCTGGCGCGCTGGCCATGGAAGTCGTCTGCCTTTCGGTATGAACATGAGGGTAAGTTGAGAACTTCTACACTATAGCAATATTCACTTCATGGACACATTAACTCTTGATTGTTTGGTGAGTTTATTGAATGACTGCATTTAGGGTGCTATCTCAACAGGTGTAAAGATCAGTTAATAAATTGAAATCACATTGGAATCATGATGAAGAGTTGAAAAAGAGGAACGGGGGGGGGGGGGGGGGGGGGGGGGGGGAGCAAGCAAATTTAGCCTTCCACAGTTTTTTTTCCTGTCAACCCTGTGTTTTTAGAAACAAACTGACAAGAAAAATTACTATTCTGTTAGACAAAAGGTACAAACAAATTACAAGACAAAACATGACGCATTTCAGCCTCTTTGGTCTTTTTCGGGCAAGATAGACGACACTCAGGGCAATGAAAACAAAGAAGGAGCAGTCACTCACCTTTTCAAATTGGGCGCAAAATGGAGTACCCTGAATGTTGTTTATCTTGCCAGAAGAAGACCAAAGAGGTGGAAATGTGTCGTGTTTTGTCGTGTAATTTGCCCCATTTGTCTGGCGAAGTACTTATTTTTCTCTTCAGTTTGTTTCAGTTTCCGCCTGCAGTCACCTCACTTTGAAACAATCTGTGTTTTAAGGTTCAAGAAATTAATTATGAAATGAAAGTGATATGGAACTGCAGGTGCAGTCTACTTTTAAATGGTTGTGTTTAAAGGAAAATCCACAAAGGAACGAAAATTGGTTTCCAATAATGCATCAGTTGTTCAGAAAAGTTCTGCTTGATGTGATTTGAAAAGACAAAAAGGTTGATCAAATCATCCTTGAGTATTATTGTATCTAGATTGTGCAGGGAGCAACACTTTAAATGGTGAGCGCTCAGTATGTTTTATTTTACACCATTTTGTTTTGTTTTTTCCACATGTACTACAATGTATGTATGTGAAAGTACTGCAATGTATATATGTTTAGCAGAAAAGACAACAATAAGATTGAAGAGAACCAAAATGGATTCTGTGTAAAGCAAAGAATTATATCCACTGTTACCATCACAACAGAAGATAATGTCTTGACAGAAAAGCTTTTTGAACAATTCGTTGAGCTTCTTTCTATCAATAGATTATCTTCTCTGATTAGAGCAGATGTTGATATTGTGAACGAAGGGGGGAGAGTAGACAAAGAGTGAGAGAGGATCAACAGAGGTTCGGGGAAGGGTGAGGGATGGGAAGAGGGATCCGTGGCCAGTGGCATTTGACTTACATTGCTTAACAATGTCTCTGATTTTGCAAGAATTAAGAAAAATTTCCAAATTATTTTTTACAAATGTGGATTCAAAATGAATTCTATACAACATACACTGTTTCATTTTCATGCGCAGTGTAAAAACTTGTGACTGACAAAGGTGACATCTCCAGATTTCGTCTCCCACTTCACCTCTTCCTCTCCCCCCCCCCCCCCCCCCCCCCCACCCCCCTTCCCCTCCCATATGTCAAACACATGTTCATGCACAAGATGCACTGACGTCATAGACATGGTAGTTTAGAAGTTACACATTGAAGGAAAGGAAACCACAACATCGTTGACCCATAGATGTTTTGGAACACCATCACCACCTGTTTTATGAGATGAGATGACACACTCAGACACACAAACCCCTGGTGACCTGATGTGTGTTGTCCAGCCTCCAGCCACAGAAATGAGCAGCTCCAACAGCGGACAGGAGACGAGTTCCTCTGCCGCCTCACCCCCACCGCAACAAGACTTCGACGTGGAGATGGAGGCCCCCAAAATGGACCCAGCCAAGTGGAACGTGAGTGACGCCGACCGTTTTATCATTTTAGAAACATAGCGATGGGAAGGGAGAGAATGGATTACAAGCTGGACTGTTTGGCTGCCCTCCTCCTGCCCCTGCCCTTTCCATTTTATAGGAAGTTTAGTTTGTGGTTGTGATCAAATTAAATGGGATTTTAACTCTTTGGAGACGGAGCCAAGTAATATCGCTGTGACAGGCTGTTTGTGCCATATTTTACAAATTCAACACACTTGCACAAAATGACAAAGATATACAAATTGTATATCATTTGAAAGTTACTATCTTTTCTTTTAATTTTTTTTTTAAACAGTTTTTTCATTTGAATAAATACGGAGATCTCATGTGACAATCCCGCATACCTCAGTCTAAGTGTCCGTCCCACATGTATTAACCTTCTGAAATTCTTTTGAATTATGTTTTGAAAAAAGGGCATTTATAGGACTTTTTTCTGAAGTAAACTGACAGTTCAAAATAGGGCTTTCGAACACATGATAGCTAATGAGATAATCAGCGGATGCACATGAGTATACACCACATTTTATCATTATTGGAGCTTTATGACCTGCTAAATATCAACAGCTTTTATTGTTACAAATATCACTGTTTATCTGTTGCACGTACTCAGCCTAGTGTTGCCAAAACGATTTGGTGTTAGTTTATGTCTATTCCAATGTGAATATTCAGGTTACTAGTTTTTGTGTTGACAGGTTGTGGAGATGTACAAGTTCATTATTTTTTTGTGTTGACAGGTTGTGAAGGTGTACAGATTCGTTATTTTTTCTGTTGATATGTTGTGGATGTGTGCAGATTTGTTATTTTGTTGTGTGTTGTTAGGTTGTGCAGGTGTACAAATCCATTATTTTTTGTGTTGATAGATTGTGGAGGTGTACAAAATCATTATTTTGTGTGTATGTGTGTTGATAGTTTGTGGAGGTGTACAAATTTGTTATTTGTGTGTGTATGTGTGTGATAGGTTTGGAAGTGTACAAATGTGTGGTTTTGTTTGTGAGTTTAGTTGTGGTGTATTTGTTGTTTGTACAATTGTTTTTGTGTGTGTGCTGACAGGTTGTGGAGGTGTACTAATTCATTATTTTTTGTGTGAGTTGATTAAGTTGTGGAGGCGTACAAATTTGTTACTTTGTGTGTGTGTGTGTGTTGATTAAATTGTGGAGGTGTACAAATTGGTTACCTTGTGTGTGTGTGTTTGTTGATTAAGTTGTGAAGGTGCACAAATTCGTTATTTTGTGTGTGTCGACAGGTTGTGGAGGTGTACGAATTCGTCAAGAACCTTCCCGGATGCCAGGACTGTGCTGACGAATTCCGTCAGCAGGAGATTGACGGCCAGGCCCTCCTGCTGCTTAAGGAGGATCACCTGATGTCCACCATGAACATCAAACTGGGCCCTGCCCTTAAGATCTGCGCCCGCATCAACTCCATGAGACAAGAGGTGCTGGGGGCCGCTGCCACACCCACCACGCCCACTGTGTAGCAGCTCTTCTCTCATGCTTACTGTGGAATGCATGTTGGTTGTGCCTGTGTGTACATAGTGTACATTTTTTTAAAAGGTGGTGTCTGAAGTAGACAGCTGACTCCTGAGAAAAGAGAGAGTGAGAGAGAAAGGATTGAAGCGTTCTAGTTCTCATGTCTATAGGTAGCTGACATTTGAAAAGGGAGAGAGAGGGAGGATTGCAGTGTTCTAGTTCTCATGTCTGTTGCTCACAATACTGTCAGCCAGTGCGAGGGACCTGCTGACGGTGCTGTAGACAAAGGTAAATGCAGCCAGCCTTTGGTTGTTTTTTGTTTTGTTTTTAAGCCCGCTCGAGTAAAAAGTAAATCGTTTAGCTTTTATTTCCGTCCGTCTGCATTTTTGTGGTAAATTTTAACCCCTTGACTGCCGCTATTTTGTATCAGTTTTGTACTTCTGTGTGCCGGAGCAAAATTTGACTTTTTGTGGTAGGTTCACTCATTTGATCAGTGCTCATTTATTTGTAGAGATATCTCTTAGATTTTTGCCATGTTTTCTTCTTACACCCAGGGCTATAATATCTGCAAATAATATTTGATTTTGTTTATTCTGGGTATAATAAATAATCTTTTAATTTAACTTTATAAAAAAAAATTATACTTTGCAAGCATACAAAACCCCACAGCAGCAAGACAAAAAACATACAAACCCAGCAAAAAGTGATTTTAGTGTTTACTGAACACCTGTGTTAATATTTGATAGTGAATTTACAACCCACAATTGTTGTTTTACATGATAAATCTATGTATTTCTGGGGTACAGTACAATCCAGATATCAAGGGACACAATTTTGTTTTCTTTGGTAGGTTCACTAATATGCCCACTGCTCTTTCAATTCTTGACATATATCTCAGATACTTGGGAAATTTTCTTGTTATATCCTTGGCTACAGCCAGATATCACAATAGTGTGATTTTGTTTGTAATGAGTAGACCAAAAATATATATAATGATGAATGTTTTGTTTGAAAAACAGACACTTTCAGAACATAAACAAAACTATAGCACTAAGATCACAATAAAATACCACAAAAACTGGTGTTAGTATCCTTTGAACTTCAGGACAAACACCTGACAATGCATAAAATGTTTAGCAACCCATATCATAGGGGACACTCCAGTCCTGGTAAAGCTCGCCCTCTTCCTCTGCCACACCCCCTCACACTGGACCCTTGTCGTTGTCCTGAACCCCCACCCCTTCCTTGACTCCCCTCCCGACCTCTCACGAAAGGAGGGAGGGAGCAGTAGACATAGACGGAATCGGCTCGTCACTCTCCGATTTGGCCCCACTTGCGCCAGTATCGCTCGGTTCGAAGTCGGGGATCAGCTTCGTCATCAACACCAATCTCCTATAGCAAAGGGTGGTGTTGATTGTGATCGCTTTCTTCCTCCTCCGAATCGCTTGGTTCCACTTCTATGAAGTCTTCGTCATTGCTTTCATGGTCTCGGATAACTTCTTGAAGCACTTCAAGAGCATTAGATCGTTTGAAAACGGCACACGCCTGAACGAACTGCCTGCTTTACTCACCATCTTGAACCGAAAATGACTCGGCCGAACCTTGCCAAAGTATATTGTCCGAATGGACATGAGCCGGTCAGTCAGCGACCCGTGAAAGGGAAGAAACCGTCCTTTAGGGTCCCTACAACCGTTTAAACCATTTTTTCTCCTTGCCTCCCTTCTTTAAATCGCCGAATTTTGATGTTGAAATTACCTCGAACAGCGTTCGATGTGCGGCACACAGCCTTCCAGAAACCACCTCAAACGCCGTTCGTGCAAGGGCAGTCAGTGGGTTAACATTAGCTGTTTCACAGCAGTTACAGGTCCTACCAGGATTTGGCAGAATGATGAATATTGATGAGATTTTTTCTGCCATCCCCTGCGTGATGTCACTGGATGGTATACACTATACATCTGCAATTGCATTTTCCACAAAATTTTTGATATTATGTGATGGATGTGTCTTTGAAAAGTGCGACTAGTTGCCATCATTAATTCATACTTAGATAAAGGTTTTGTTGAATTATATTCTGTGTAAATATTGCAGCAAATGTTAACTTACATTTTATTGAGTCCGTTCAATATAGTTTATATTAAAAGTAGACAAGCAGATATAAACGCGTTATTGAAAATAGAACAAAAATTAGGCACATAAATGTGCAAAATATAGAAAAGTAAGATTATTAATGGTGAATGAACCAATTAAAAACACACGAAAGTAGCAAATTAAACTGCCTTACTTGTTCCTCAATAACTTTTACCTAGATAATACTACTAACTCTCAAACTGCTTTTTTTTTTTTGATCGTTTTTTTTTTTGTTGTTGTTGCCGGGTCAAGCAAAATTTGATTGCATGGATAAACGTGGGGGGGGGGGGGGGGGGGGGGGGGGAATCCGAAATGGAATCGTCAAATGTTTGGTATGCATGAGGTAAATGCAAGACGATGACAAATATTTGCAATATGTCGATGCTGAAAGGCATACACAGTGAAAGGCAGATCGGTTGGGAAGGCAGCGGTTCTTGGACAAAGACTCTCCTGCACTTTGCATGCCTTTGTCATTACTAAGTCAAGCTGAAAGTAATCTGTACCCTCCTCTTCACCCAAACCCATCTGTGAACCCACCAGCCCACTACCTCTCCTTTCATTGCACTTTTGTACCTGCTGCCCACACGGACATAACATGTTTTGATTGGCACATTGTGAATGACTTACCTCGTGGAACCAAAAGTTTGCACAGAACTGGCTGATGCTTCTTGACATCTTGAGTCCGTTTGGGAATGACTGCATTGATTGGACCGTTTACACGTAGCCCGTGAGGTGAGTAGGCACACTGCCTTTCTTTTTACCTGATGAGTACGCAAAGGATGTGTGTAAGATTTTGTAAATGCTAGTGCGCTGTGCAATGGACCTTGGGTGTTGTCATGTGTGGTGTGCCTGTAATGGCTAGTGGACTTCACTGTGTATCTACATTATATCTACATTACCACTTATACCCGAAAGAGTTCTTTAAACCGGCTTAGCAGTGGTCAATCCATATTATATGACCCGTCAGCCTGTATTACGCATGAATGTATATGCATACGTCATGAAAAATTAAAGTATTCTAAAGTATCTGTGGCTGAGTTTGTCTTCTTGCCATGTGATTGCAGAGTTGTGCACTGTATGTGTGTGTGTGTGTGTGTGTGTATGCGGTCAGTATGTGGAACCTTGAATGAATTGGAGAAAGCATCAGCACTGACATGTAGATGGACAGATTTATAGGTTCATTGTCAGTTCAGAAGCCATTTATTGTCGGATGAAATATAGTCCTGTAGTCATTAAGGACCTGGGCCTCTTTGACTATTGCTTAAGCAGGGAGCTCTTTGTCCTCCATCATCGTTTTGAGACTATTAACAGGTTAGAAGTGGTGTAACCTGTCCTTTCTTTTAAGCCCATGCCACTTTAAGTGAGAGACTTGCTGAGATGCGCTGGCTTTTTGCTCTTGACAAGTGTGACCACTTAGGCAAGCAAGTGAGAGAGCAAGGACTTGCCCAGCTTCAGGAGTTGAACATGCTCAACTTTCCAGGTGAGACACTTTTGCAGCAAACGGAGCAGTTGTTGTAACATGCTACGATTTCGTCAACAAAGCTACGTTGCTACACCTTGTGACAAAATGCTATCCCAAAAATTAAGAAGAAAAAAAAAGCTTCACAGTCATAATTGTGGCGTAAACGGAACCGAGATGAAATAGACCGTAACACTGCAGATCTGTTTTGTCAAAAAATGGTGAAGGTCATAACTCATTCAGAAGAGGATGAAAAAGTAGAATAAAAATTGCTATACGTGATCGTGATCCTGCTGCTTTGTCAATCGGTTTCATTGTAGGCCAGTTTATGTAAGTCAAGACAAAACCATGCGATAACTAGAGTTTCCATCATCTTGGTCCACCGTCATGTCATGGGCGAAGCAAAGTGCCACTGGAAGTGCTGTTGAGTCTGACTTGTTCCATGGCATAATAGTGCTACACTTTTGCTACACTTCAAATGTCAAAATGCTACACTCTAGGTTTTTGAAGACCTTGGCGGCTCTGAGTTAATCGGAGCAAAGGTGAATGCATTGTACACACAATTTTGTCTTGGCACAGTTTTTCAGTTGTTTTTTTGTTTTTCTTCTACGTAAAGACAATTCATCATTGCTTTCAGATTCTGGGTCAAATATGCTCCTGCTAGTAATTTTATACTCTTCACTGAAATGACCAGAAAGTGAGGAATGAGAATTGCATCATAGTCATGTGACCAGGGGATACATACTGCTTTCCTGTGACCTTGCCAGGTGTTTTCACAAAGAGGGAAGGTTGTGCAAAAAGAGCTGAACACAAAAAAGAAAATCTTTTGTTCATATTTGAGTGAGAAACTGGCTTAGCGTGACAAGGATTTGATGTTTGTCCAGGACTTACTTGATAAGTCTCAGAAACATTCACCCTTCACTATATCCTGTAGGATGGTCTTCTATAGGGAGTCATGATACACATGTAAGCAGGCCTGTTTACTTATATGATTTTACTGTATATTTTTTGTACACGTCTGGCAAAAGTGCAATGAAAATGACTAAGAAAAAAAAATTATGAAGTCTGAGTTTTTAAGTAGTAATTGCACTTTTGGAGTGTAACCATGACAGGAGCTTTCACTGAAGAGCAACAGCTGTTGCTAACTTGCGTGCACAAAAGCACGTTAAGCTATGTCTGAAGTATGCTGATGAATCAGGTTTGAAATGAAAAATCCATTTGTACTGTAAACAATAAACACATAGGGTAACTCTTGCTCCCATAAGAAAACCCAACTCAGAGCAACTGTTATTCAAGACTGGCACGGCCTTTTAAACTTGAATAAAGTCAGACAAATTCAAAGACGAACAATTTAATAGTGGGGAAAAATACAAGCGCAGGCCAATAACCCCTCCGTCATCACAGTAATGACTTGACAAAGATTTGAACTTGGGTGGGGGGGGGGGGGGAGTTCTCGGTCTGAAGAGGCTGTATTTCATAACTGCCTTTTGTTTATTCTTATGATCTAACAACAAGGTAGCGTGACTGACGCTGTATCCAGAGCGGACACAAGCTGTTCATCCTGCTGTGTCTTTGCTGACATGGCATCTGTACTTCCGCCAGGAATGTTGCGAGTTCGTCCACGTCCATTCGTTGTTTTGTTTTGTTTTCTGTCAGCAGGAATAAACAAAAATGTCTAAACGTATTTTAGCCACACATTGTCAAAAGGTCAGTACTCCCTACATTTCAATTTTCAGGCAGGTTGCTTACCTGCCGGGAAGTATTTTTTAAGGGTATTCATACCTCAGCTTAAACTGTTTAGAGGTTATAAAAGATAACCCAAACTTGCCATACTTTTGTCTTTATCATTGATTGGCACTCTCACTCTCGCAGAAGAAGCCAGTCTGTCCGTGAGAGCGCATATCAATGATACTGAGCAAAGGGAATCTGCTAGACTAGGACTCTGCCCCGGAGTCGATGTGACGACAGCTTGTTGGTCTTCTGCACTTGGCAGCTGATTTGGTATCAGCTACTAAGGTTTTTGCAAATCCACTCGCCGTCTTGTTTTCCATGCTTACATGGTCAAAAGGGGGAAAAAAAGAGAAGGGAGAAAAAAGATTAAGCTGAAACCAGGAAAGTCGTAGGTGCCATGCGAAATGTCAGCTAGTCTGCGAACACTTTAAAAACTTATGTGCAGTGAAATAGCATATGCAGACTGGGTGACTGTGGACATAAACATATAAGTATGGAGTAGTTCGTGAATGTTGTGCCATTCCCATAAAAGACACACATTTATTTCTCCAAAGCAGACCAGGCTTTCCTTGTTGCCATTTCCTTTTTTTTTTTTTTTTTTTTTTGTAGTAATTAAACAGTTTCATAATACCTTAACTGTCGTTTCTTGAATGCACTGCACATTGGGATACATTTTCTTTGTAACCTGTAATGGAAAAAAAACCCAAAAAACTATTGCACAAAAACAACGTTCTTTTCGAGTGCCATGTCAGATCCATCAGTTTAGAGCACCTAAAATGACAAAGGCCTCTACCAAATCCATTTCACTGAGCATTTTCATTTAGTTTCAGTCGTGAGTCTCGTCCAAACTGATTTGATGATATTACAGCCCCAAAACATGTGTCTCAGAGAATCTTTTTCTGTGTGGCAGAAACAAAAATGCTCTTTCACATCTCCAAATTATCTAAAAACAATATTTCATTTGTACCTTGAACGTGATGTACAAGGGGTAGGAGATGGGGGTGGGGGTAGGGGGGATTCATGATGTCATCTAAATTTACTCAAAACGAGGTCTACCCTAAGTCCGGTTCCGAAGAGGGGAGAGCAGTTTTTGGCACAAACTGGGATCCAGACCTTCCAGAGTTAAATCTGCTTGCAGGACATGCTAATGTGTGTAGGCATTGCTTTTAAATAAAAAAGGGGGAATGATATGCACAAGCGTTCCGAGTAGGAGAAAAATCGTATGATACTTTATCATTGCATCATTAATTAATGCTAAACGTAGTGTGTTGTTTAACGTGGGCAATTGTAAAAATGTGGCTTAAAACGACCTGGCAGATCCTCATGGCCGGCTTGCAATCTGACCTGTCATTATGAAATGCCCAATCTGCATTAAACCGCAGACTGAATTTGTGAGTTGATGATGCTTAGCGATGGAAGCTACTATACGTGTCGTCGGCGCTGTGTGACACTGTCACAAACACTACGAGCCAAGAAAACTACGTACCATTATCACTATGTTCATTAGAGCTACGTGCCAATAGCGCTTTGTAGTAAGACCACAACGTTCAACGGTGTGACGTGTTGATTGCGATACTATCATGATCGTTTTGTCTCAATGGCGCTACATCGTAACAGCTCTCACTACTCGATTAATGATGAAGGTTATGGCTTCGAATCTCTGCCGGTCTGTTTCGGTAGTACTGTGGGATTTTTCTCACGGAGTTAACACTGGTTCTGATTCCATTTCCTGACAAGTCCTTCCGATGAGGCTATAAACGGAGGTTCCATGTGTGAACGCTCGCGTGGCATCTTGCACACACGTAAAAGCCCACCACCAGCTTTCGAAAGAGAAAGGCCAGTTTGGCCGTTGGTATGGTGACACATATAAGCATAGTATGCACCCTGCATGGATGAAAA
>CM065731.1:25422556-25462556 GCA_033310375.1 Conus canariensis | reverse complement strand
CTCCTGCGTCAGGGTCTGCCTCTCCGTGGACATGACGAGCAGGAAGGCAACCTTCAACAGCTGCTCAAGTTCTGCTTTGGAGAGGGCTGCAAGGAAAAAAAACAAACACAAGTTCAAAATATCTGTCACATGATATTGTCAACGAGATCCTCGGGATTATGGCACATAAAGTCGCGATCTGTTGCACTTGAAATCAGAGAAGCGAATTGGTTTTCGATACTAGCTGACGAAACCCGTGATGTTGCAAACAGGGAGCAGGTTGTAATTTGCACAAGATGGGTAACTGAGCAGTTTGAAGTCATAGAGGAGCCTGTGGGACTGGTGCATGTCAACAATACCTGTGCTGAGACAATTTTTAATGCGCTAAAGGATTGCTTGATCAGGCTGGACGTGCCAGTGCAGAAGTGTAGGGGTCAGGCCTACGACGGGCCAGTAATTTTCAGGGTCACGTTTCAGGAGTTGCAAAACGGTTCAAAGATGAGGTCCCGTCAGCAGTGTGCGTACACTGTTTGGCACACTCAGTCAATCTTGTGTTACAAGAGGCTTCCAGAAAGGTCAAAGTAATAAGAGATGCCCTTGAGTTTGCCACAGAGGTCATTCAGTTGATCAAATTATCACCAAAACGACAGATCCTTTTTGAAACAATCCAACATGAAACATCAACTTCGTGCAGCCCGTCCATTAAACCACTGTGTCTAACAAGGTGGACTGTTCGAACAAGAGCTTTTGACTCTCTCATTGAGAACTATGAGGCTTTGCAAGAAACACTTGAACTAGTCTCACAAGGACATGATGAGTATGCCAGGAGAGCATCCGGCCTTCCAGCACTTATGCAGCAGTTCTCCACCTGTCTTGGGCTCTCACTTTCACGGGATGTCTTTGCTGTGACTGAAGAGCTGGCGACTGCTGTTCAAAGGAAACAAACGTCCTGTGTGGATGCAACAAACGCTGCAAACATCTGTCTGAGAACGCTTGAAAGTATGCGCCAGGATAAAAGTTTCTAGACATTTTTTGCCGACGTCTCAACCACGGCTGCAAACGTGTGGGATGAGCCCGCATTCCGAGACAGAGACAGCCTCCACGGAGACTTGATGAGGGCTCCCAGGGTCACAGCTACTCTGACCCTTCTGCTTATTACAGACAGCAGTACTATGAGGCCATAGACAACGTCAAAGAGCATATAAAGCGCAGATTTGACCAACAAAGTCTTAAGTTGCCAAGGAAGATTGAAATTCTCTTAGGTGACGGAGCTGCAGGAAAGAATCCAGAAATTCCTCAAGAGATCAAAGACACATGTACTGCGGACACTGACATGGACAGACTCAAAACACAGTTGGCCATCCTTCTACATGCTCTGGGGGACAACAAGAAGTCCATCTTTGAGGCACTGCTAGAAGAACTGACAGCTTCTGACACTGTTAAAAGAATGTTGAGTGAGGTAGACAAACTTATCAGGCTGTACTTGACCATTCCAGTTACAGCTGCAACAGCTGAACGCAGTTTTTCTGCCTTGAAGCAGGTCAAAACATACCTCCGAAGCACTATGACTCAGGAGCGCCTAAACAACTGTCTCATTATGCATGTGTTCAAAGACAAGGTTGATCAGCTCAATCTCGCTGAAATTTCTTCCGAGTTAGTTTGCAGAAACGAACGACGTCAAGTTACTTCGGAAAATTAAATGTGTAAAGGTGTAACCTCCCAGCTGTTGGTGTAACCTGCTAATGTACAGACTGTGACAATCGTGACTTAGTAACTGCACTTTACGGTGCCTAATGTCCAGTGAATATGGAGAGAAGGTATGTTATTACGTTATTCAGTCAGAAAGTCTGACAGTTGTCTCCCCCCCCCCCTCCTCTCTCTCTCTTTCTCTCCCTTTCTCTCGCTCTCTCTCTCTCTGTCTCAGTTTCTGCAACGTTTTAATTGCAGCTATACAAAGTGTATTTCAAGTGTGTGTGTGTGTGTGTGTGTGTGTGTGTGTGTGTGTGTGTGTGTGTGTGTGTGTGTGTGTATGAACTGAATATTGCATGCTGGAATTTTTTTTCTTTTATCGAACATTGCCATATTGTGATTGTCGGAGTTCAGTGATTTGAAATATCCATTGCCCCCCCTAATCCTGGACAGCTTCCGCCGCCACTGGTGTGTGTGTGTGTGTGTGTGTGTGTGTGTGTGTGTGTGTTGTGTGTGTGTGTGTGTTGTCAGTACAACCATGAATTAATCTAACAATAAATTGATTTCAGTTAGTGCGTGCGCGCGCGCGCGCACGTGTGTGTGTGTGTGTGTGTGTGTGTGTGTGTGTGTGTGTGTGTGTGTGTGTGTGTGTGTCTTGTCAGTGCAACCATGAGTTAATCTGACAATAAATTGGTTTCAGTCAGTGTGTGCGCGCGCGTGTGTGTGTGTGTGAGTGACAACAATAATGGCTCAGTTACGGGAGCCGGCATGAGTGAACTCTCCCTCCGGAAGGCGCCAATACGTCCATCCAACGACAGTCCCCATGAATTTGCCGATACCAGTGACCCGGACAGAACCAAACCAAAGCCACAGACGTGGAGAAGGCATCGAAACTGAGGTCACCATGAGAGCAGGGCATGGAGCGACACAGAATTTGAGGCTTTTTTATGCTGATCGATGATGAGGAGGAGGATGAACATGATGCTACAGGTTTTTCATTCTGGTCTGGAACAGCATAACAGGGCTGTGCTCTGTGCTTACTCTCACAATGTGTCCCGGCGTCAACCAAGCCCGAGAGATACCGACACCCTGCAGTGCTGGTCCGGAAATTTGAGCAACACACTCAGAGACGCATCCATTAAGTGGATGACACTCGACTCTGCGGTCCCAGTCTTCCCAACTGGGCCCGTGGCAAACTTAATTCTGGGTAGGAGCCGGTCGGGGCTACAAATCCCGCAAACAAATGGCTCTGATGGGAATCGAACTCACGACCTCCCATCAGGGAGTCCGCGACACTAACCACTTCACCACGGCGGATGGTCTTTAAAAAAAAAAAAAAAAAAAAAAAAAAAGAAGGAAGACAAAGAAAAAAAGAAAACCACCAGCTTTCAAGTGACGCCAGATATTCACCCTTTCGGGAAACTAAAATGTTTGTTGTATCCATTTGTTATTTACTTTAACGTACATGCAGCTGAGTGCAAACTGTTCAAATGGTTTTGAAGCCCAGTGATAGTTTCAGATAACAAAACAGTATCATCTGCATAAACTGATATGAATGTTTTAATGAAATTAAATGAAACGGCATGTGTTCCCTTTTCTGATCATTTCTAAAGTTAATTCATTTATTAACAAACAAAACAAAACGGTCCTTCAATCACCCTATATTACACCCAGAGTGCATTTGATATACACGCTAGAGTTTGCACCACACTTTAAGTTAGCTTTAAATTCCTCATGCATGCTTTTCACACATTTATGAGGTTTGCCTTTTAGACCATTTTTGTGGTATTGTCTGCAAACGTTTTCTCGAAGCAGAAACAAAGGCCATTTCGAAGTCTATAAATGCTACATTTTAATCACGATCATTTGAAAATCTTGTCCGAACAGCTGCCAATAATGTGAACAAATGATCAGTCATACAATAAAACTTCTTAAAACCTCTTTGGTAGTCACCTATCATGTTGTTTAATTCAATCCATTCTGACAGTCTCCTGTTTACTACAGACCATAAAATTAATTAGTAACACCCAAAAGCAGATTTTTCTATAATTTAGGGTTATCTGCCTCACCCTTTTTTTAAACAGAGGTAAATTGACTGGGTCGTTCTATTCTCAGTATAAACCCCTATTCCAAAGAGGACGTTAAATAATTCTAAGAGAAAATCAATGGCAGTGTACCATTTTGTATGGACAAATTTGTCCGTCTGGCTCTGCCACTTTAGCATTTTTAAACATTCTTTCTTTCTCTCAGATAGAACTTTATGCTTTGTTATAGGTCGGCCGAATAATTCAGAAATTCCATCGTGCTGTAATTTTTCATGTTCACAAGTATCTGTATTAATGATTATGTACTTTTCCCAACACGTTTTTAAAAAAAAGTAGTACCATTGCTCTGTGGTAATACTATTCTGATTATGTGTTCGTGTTTTAAATACCCTTTTGACATTTTCCAAAAATCTTGCCACCTGCTTATATCAGCGACAATTTCTGTAAACATTTTATCGGTGTGTGACTTTTGCTTCCTATATTATTAATAAATTCATATACTCTACTAGCGGTACACAGTATACGCGTCGGTCATCTTTATTAATTTAAGGTTTTCTTCCATGCTGTAAATTATCTCTTGACATTTCTTTTCGCCTGTGAACATTCTAAATGAATCTAGTCATCCTGTCTTTTTGTCCTGCCTACGTACACTCGTTTTTCATACATCTATTAGCTTTTTTTTAAACAACCTTGTTAAACAATTCAAGAGCATCGTGTATATTTATATCTATTAAATCAATAGAATGCAAACATTTTTCATCATATTTCAACTAAATGCATCGTATTTCCGACATCCGAGGCGCAATCTTGATTCCTAACAATTTTTTTGATAACCTCTCTTTTTTTGCTTGCTTTACATACTTGCATTTACTTTTACTTAATACATTCACATGGAATTTCAAGAGCATGTAATCAGATTCCATCCGTTCTTTTAAGAATAGAATACAAGAAGATTATATGGAAAAATTCACAAGAGGTAACAAAGTTCACGCCATTGCCAGTTTCATTTATATAAGTAAAGCAGAAATCGCCATCATAAGACACACACCATTCAAAAAAAAAAAAAAAAAAAAAAAACCCTCAGAGTATTACATGTGTTTAGTAAACTTTTGCCATAAGCCTGGAACACCGAATCTTCAGAGTGACACCTGATTTCACCAAAATCAGATCGATTAAGACCGTGAACAAGTTATTTTTTGTTCATTGAACTTCGGTGAAATATCAGCCTTTCGGCCTTTAAAGCCACCAAAAATTACTGACATTTCGTCCATGTAATCCCAGCTATTTATCAAACAGTCCCCCAGGTGATTTATACCAACTTAACGACAGTACAACATGGAGATTTTTCTAAGAGAATTATTGTTTGACAAATGACGTAAGTTTTTAACGAATAACAAAAGCTGTCCGCGGTCAGCGCTCCAGTTTGTCACATATTTCAACAGATCATTTCTCGTCAGACTGATCGCTCCCTCATATCTCCATCCACGCTGCGTAAATTTGATTTCAGGCGAAATAAACACAACGTGATCAGAAAATACGCAAGACTGAAAATTCTAAACGAAAATTTCCACAAGATCATACGAAGAAACACATTCAATTACATCAGAATCGGAAAGTTTACATAATTATTAACATGGTCCAATGGAAAAAAGAACTGCTTCTTGTGTTGCTTTCATTCTCTGTCACAGTATAAGTATTAATAATCACACACGACCTCTACGCTTTATCTAAAACTGGCACAGTCACGTATTTCTTCATGCATGCATCCAGACACGCTTTTCAGTTTTACATCACGCAAGGGTGCATGTGCACTACTGTTACTCACAATGCAGGTACATTCCCTTTCCCGGTGTAACGTGGTGAAACCGCCCCCCTCCACGTTTAACTCCCGGGAGTCAGTCTGGCGCCGTCCCAGATTAACTCCCGGGAGTTAATATGGGTCTGCACCAAAGCAGCTCCCCCCCCCCCCCCACCCGCCCCCAACAGGTCCAGAACGCCCCCACCCCTCCCCATCTCTTTTTTTCTGTTTATTAGGCCTGTTCCAGAATGAACCCCTACCTGTCTCAGAATAACTCCAGGGGAGTTGTTTTGAACCTCTAAACTAACTCCCAGGAGTTCATTTGGGGCAGTGCCAGATCAGCCCCCCAACCCCTTGGAGAGTTAAACTGGTGCTGTTCCAAACTAACTCCCGGGAGTTCTTCTGGGCCCAAACTTTTGACATCAAAATGACTCCCTGGGAGTTAAACTGGTGCAAAAGTGGAGAGTCATTCCAGGACAGGCCTGGAAAGGCCCCCCTGGGAGTCAGACTGACGCAGGCCCAGAATAGCCCCCCCTCCCCCGTTACCCCCTCCCTCTACCTCAAATAATGAAGAAATGGTCAATAAGCACTCCACTGGAGAGTTAATCTAGCACCAGTCAAGAACAACCCACCAAGAGAGTTAAATTGGACCTAGCCCAGAACAGCCCCCCTTCTTGGGAGACTTTGCTTTAAACAAACATTCTTCAACCAGAAACATTTTGCAGCGAACGTCAGAACATGAAGCACAAGCGAAAGCTTATATGGGGAGTTAATCTGGCACCTGCCCAGAACAGACCCCCCCCCCCCCCCCTTCCGGAGAGTTACCAGCCCAAAACAGCCCCCTGTATAAAGAGTTAAACTGGCCCTGGCCCAGAACATCCCCCCCCTCCTCCTGGGGAGTTAATCTAGCACCGGCCTAGAAAAGTCCCTCCCCCCCCCCCCCCCCGCCCCCGAGAGTTAAACTGGACCTGGTCAAAAGCAGCCTCCTTCCTGGGGAGTTAATCTAGTACTAGCCCAGAACAGCCCCCATAGAGAGTTAAACTGGACCTGGCCCAGAACAGCCCCCCTCCTGGGCAGGTAATCTGGCACTAGCCCAAAACAACCCCCCCCCCCCCCCCCCTAGAAAGTTAAACTGGATCTGCCCCAAAGCAGCCCCCTACCTGGGAAGTTAATCTGCCACCGGCCCAGAACAACCCACCAAGATATTTAAATTGGACCTAGCCCAGAACAGCCCCCCTTCTGGGAAGACTTTGCTTTAAACAAACATTATTCAACTAGAAACATTTTGCAGTGAACATCAGAACATGGAGCACAACAAGCGAAAGCTTACATGGGGAGTTAATCTGGCACCTGCCCAGAACAGACCCCCCCCCCTCCCCCCTGGACAGTTAAACTGGACGTGATCCGGAACTGCCTCCTCCCTGGGGAGTTAATCTGGTACTGGCCTAGAAGACCCCCCCCCCCCAACCTCCCTTGGAGAGTTAAACTGGACCTGGTCCAGAACAGCACCCCCCCCCCCCCTCTGGCGAGGAGATCTGGCACTGGCCCAGAACAGACCCCCTGGCGAGTTAAACTGGACCTGCCTCAGAGCAGACCCCCTCCTGGGAAGTTAATCTGGTGCTTGTTCAGAACAGCTCTCCTCCTGGGGAGTTAATCTGGTACTAGACCAAAACAGTCCCCCGAAAGAGTTAAACTGGACCTGGCCCAGAACAGCCCCCCCCTCCCCCGAGAGTTAAACTGGACTTGGCCCAAAACAGCCCCCCCTCCCCCCCCCCCCCCCCAAAGAGTTAAACTGGACCTGGACCAAAACAGCCCCCTCCTGGGGAGTTCATCTGGCACTGGCCCAGAACAGCCCCCCCCCCCCCCCTGGAGAGTTAAACTGGACCTGGCCCAAAACAGCCCCCTAGAGAGTTAAACTGGACCTGGCCCAAAACAGCCCCCATCCTGGGGAGTTTATCTGGAACTGGCCCAAAACAGCTCCCCTAGAGAATTAAACTGCACCTGCCCCAAAATAGCCCCCTAGAGAGTTAAACTGGATCTGGCCAAAAGCAGCCTCCTTCCTGGGGAGCTAATCTAGTACTCGCCTAGAACAGCCCCCATAGAGAGTTAAACTGGACCTGGCCCATAACAGCCCCCCTCCTGGGCAGTTAATCTGGTACTAGCCCAAAACAACCCCCTAGAGAGTAAAACTGGACCTGCTCCAAAACAGCACCCCACCTGGGGAGTTAATCTGCCACTGGCCCAGAACAGCCCACCAAGAGAGTTAAATTGGACCTAGCCCAGAACAGCCCCCCTTCTGGGAAGACTTTGCTTTAAACAAACATTATTCAACCAGAAACGTTTTGCAGTGAACATCAGAACATGGAGCACTACAAGTGAAAGCTTATATGGGGAGTTAATCTGGCACTTGCCCAGAACAGACCCCCCCGGAGAGTTACTAGCCCAAAACAGCCCCCTGTATAAAGAGTTAAACTGGACCTGGCCCAGAACCCCCCCCCCCCCCCCCCCCCCCAGCAGGTGACAGTGTTGGCCTGTTCCTCTGCTGTAGGGCAGTACATCCCACCACTGCTGATCTTCCCCTACACCAGGGACCCTCGCTTCAATGCGCTGGAGGGGTTTGAAAACAAAAAAAACCCCAATGGATGGATCACCGAGGAGGTGTTTCTCAGCTTCCTGAGAGACGTCTTCTAGGTGGACCCAGGTGGGGGGCTGTTTTGGGGCAGGTCCAGTTTAACTATATACGGGGGCTGTTTTGGGCTATAGTACCAGAATAACTCCCCAGGTGGGGGGCTGTTTTGTGGAAGGTCCAGTTTAACTAATTAGCTCCCCAGGTTGGGGGCTGTTTTGGGGCAGGTCCAGTTTAACTCTCTAGGGGGCTGTTCTGGGCTGGTGCCAGATTAACTCCCCAGGTTGGGGGCTGTTTTGGGGCAGGTGCAGTTTAACTCTCTATAGGGAGCTGTTTTGGGCAGGTCCAGTTTAACTGTCTAGGGGGCTGTTCTGGGCTGGTGCCAGATTAACTCCCCAGGTTGGGGGCTGTTTTGGGGCAGGTGCAGTTTAACTCTCTATAGGGGGCTGTTTTGGGGCAGGTCCAGTTTAACTCTCTAGGGGGCTGTTCTGGGCTGGTGCCAGATTAACTCCCCAGGTTGGGGGCTGTTTTGGGCTAGTACCAGATTAACTCTCCAGGAGGGGGCTGTTCTGGGCCAGTCCAGATTGACTCTCTAGGGGGCCTGTTCTGGGCTAGTACCAGATTAATTCCCCCGGTGGGGGGCTAATTTTGGCCAGATCCAGTTTAACTCTCTGGGGGGCTGTTTTGGTGCAGGTCCAGTTTAACTCTCTAGGGGGCTGTTTTGGGCCTTTGCCAGATTATCTCTTCAAGAGTGAGGGGCGGAGGGGAGGCGGGGGGGGGGGGGGGGGGGGGCTGTTCTGAGCCAGATACAGTTTAACTCTCCAGGGTACTATTCTATGCTGTTGCAATATTAACTCCCCAGGAGGGGGTTTGTTCTGGGCCAGGTCCAGTTTTACTCTCCAGGAGGCTGTCCTGGGCTGGTGCCAGATAAACTCTCCAGTAGGGGAGCTGTTCTGGGCCAGGTCCAGTTTAACTCACCAGCGGGGCTGTTCTGGGCTGGAGCCAGATTTACTCTCCAGGATTGGGGAAGGGGATGTTCTAGATTAGGTTCAGTTTAACTCTCCAGTGGGGCTGTTCTGGTCCAGTGCCAGATTAACTCCCCAAGATGGGAGGGGGGGGGGGGGGGCTGTTCTGGGCCTTGTCTAGTTTAACTCTCCAGGGGGGCTGTTCAATGACGGTGCCAGATTAACTCCCCTGGAGGAGGGCTGTTCTGGGACAGGTCCAGTTTAACTCTCCAGAGGGGCTGTTCTAGACTGGTGCCAGATTAACTCCCCAGGAGGGGGAAGGGGCGGGGGGGGGGGGGCTGTTTTTTGCCAGGGCCAGTTTAACTCTCCAGGGAGGCCTGTACCAGGCTGGAGCCAGATTAACTACCCAGGAGGGGGGGGGGGGGGGGGCTGCTCTAGGCCAGGTCCAGTTTAACTCTTTAGGGGGGCTGTTTTGGGCCAGCGCCAGATTAACTCCCCAGGAGGGGGAGGGGCCTGTTCTGGGCCAGGTTCAGTTTAACTCTCCAGTGGGTGGCTATACCAGTCCGTAGCCAGATTAACTCCCCAGATGTCTTTGGGGGCTGTTCTGGGCCAGGTCCAGTTTAACTCCCCACGGGGAGGGGCTGTTTTGGGCCAATGCCAAATTAACTCCCCTGTGGGCGGTTCTAGTCCTGTTGGGGGCTGATTTGACGCAAACCCAGATTAACTTCCGGGATTTAATCTGGGACAGTGCCAGACTGACTCCCGGGAGTTAAACTGGGAAGGGGGGCAGTTTCACCACGTTACACCGGTCCGAACATCGACTTTTCTCATTCGAAAATCCCGTGCCGTGCTCTGCTGCGCATTTGACAATTCTCATGAAACCGGTGTCAACCTCAAACTTTGCCCACATATATTTACGCCCACCCAGAATACACAGAAACTACCAGAATGATCAAGAACGTTTGTTTCGCAGGGCCGAACGTATTTCTTCTTTCGATACCGCTCGAGTCATCGTCAGATGTAACAAAAAAATACTTCCCTTCAATAACCAGATGGTCGTAGATCATGGTAGCCATTTTTTGCCTGATCCGTGGCAGTTCTTAGGTGTGACGACAACTGTCTTTGATAGACCTGACTCAATGAGAAAAGTCCTCTCCCACAAAAGCGTTACTTCCTTTCAAGTTTCCACTTCGCCTACAAGAACTTTGCAAAATGTGCGTCTGGCTAGCAGTAGAGAACCCATCTTCGCATTCAAACGGTGAACTCTGTCAAAGAAAAAAGTCACAAGTCAGTTCCAGGTTGTCAGCCATCATGTCCCGCAGAAGGTTCTCACTGTCCAGCAGTATCAGTTCAACACTCAGAATTTTAAGCACGATGCTATTCCTCTTCAGTCGTTATTCCACATCGTCAGTTCTTGCCTCTTAAGCACCCGATTGTTCTTGCATTCCCTTATTCCATTCTTTGAGTACAGGATTTGTCTGTCTTAAGAATTCCACTTCTTCGCTAAGTGCCTGAACTTTACTTTTCAGAGTCGAGAAAGATTTTTTTTTTTTTTTTTTTTAATCTCACCAAGGTCTTCTTGCTCCCTGTCAAACTTGTTCTGCACGTTGTCAAACTTTGTGTTCAAACCCAGTCAACATGGTCTTGACGTCTGTCGAGGTAAAAGTTCTGATCTCTTCAAACCTTCCTCGTGCCTAACTGACCGCCCACTGTCCCCGTAGTCCGTTAGGTTTTTGTCCAGAGTCACCCTCGATCTGTTGTTGCTCGTTAAACGGGTCTGCTTTGAATTGGCCTACTTAGGAGGGCTAGAGTTGAGTTCAATGTTTCCAGACTGCAAGAGGAGATTGCCCCAGGAAAACACAAAGAGGGTCAATCCAACCATGACACCGTCGAGCCGAAACTTTGCCTTCAATGACTGACATCTTAATTTCTTCGTTCTTTTTGGTTAGATGACGCACAAAATTAAGAAAATAAGAGAGAGAGAGAGAGAGAGAGGGTGGTGGTGGGGGGGGGGGGGGTACGGATAAGGATGAGTTATTTATTATAGGCATGGCCCATTATGAAGCGGTGGATTAGACATTGACAAAAATGATACTATGAAGCATATTCAACAACATGAAAATGGACACATACTCAAGAACACACAGTGCTCCGGAATTTAAAATCTTTGTGTAGATACAAGGCAAACATTTTGACAACATCCTCATTGGTGCAAGCCATAAGTAAGATGAGTCTAAACACAGATGTAGTCTATAATATCTAGGAGAAATAAACTCAGAGAGAGAGAGAGAGAGAGAGAGAGAGGAGAGAGAGAGAGAGAGCACTTCCGAGAGAGAAATGCAAACGCCCACCAACGTAAGCTTTCTTCTGCACAACTAAAAATTGCGTACACATCTTGGACATCGTTCTTATTTGTCAGCGGACAATTGTCCCTTCGTTTTTCCCCTATTTTTTTCCCGCAAGGAGACTCTAAACGAGTTCACTGTTGACCCTACAAACAGCCCTGCAACACTAGATGAAGAGGCGTGCAATAGTGTCTTCGTTATCTCGCCGACGACTAGTCCGACTGATGGACAGGACCGCATGTTTTAGGTCTCATTTTCCGTGCCCCTCTGTGGCAATGCTCCCATGCCGCTCGCTCCGGCCCCTCTAAACACAGACAAATCCAGGGAGGCCCTGTTGTAGCTCCAGCACCCCAGTCTATACAGAGTAATCCATATCAAGTCGTCGAGAGGAGACCTATCAGAAGAGGCTCTGCACCACTGCTGAAACAAACTGGCAGTGTTTAGTGGTATTTCTTGTAATTCCAACATGTGTAGAAGACCACCTAAGAAGACGTCTACTGACGATAGTAATTGTTTTGTCGTGGAGTCAGCATGAGTAAGTATTCCTATGCTGAGGGGGCTGTAGCATGCAACGACGGTTTTAGACATGAACGTAAAGACATCAACCACTTTGAAAGAAACTCACCACGAGAGTAGGCCAAAAAGCGTTACAGACTATTAGAATTATGATGTTCATAATGATGAGGGAAGTTGATGTTAAAGAGTTTCGTTCTAGTCTAGCAGTACAAGGCAGGATTGTAATTACAACTTCCTTTCATGATGTATCCCAGTATCAACCGGGCCCAGGAGATACACGCACCTGCAGTATTGATCGGGCAATTCAAGCACCACTGTCAGAGACACGTCCATTAAGTGGACGAAACGCGATTGCATGTGTCCGGTCTTTCCACCGGAGCCAATACCACAACTCAAATCTTGAATGGGGTCGACCGACTCTGGTGAAGTAAGAAAATTCCGACATACAACAATATAATTTGAGGGTAAAGTAGTAAAGACTGAAACAAAAGGGGGGTCAAAAGAGAACAAAAACAATGTACAACGTTTCGACTCTTAAAGTCTTTTTCAAGTCCGATATACAACGCTAGATCTTCAGGCAGACTCATATGTTTGTCCCACTCTGCAGCAGCAGTCCATGGTGTCAAATTATACAGGGGTGGGTCGACAATTTCCCTGGTCACCGGAATGCAGCGCGCAGATACTGACAGGTGTCGGTTTCAATAGCCCAGTTGTAGGCTTGTGTCGCCAGTGTGGCAGTTCAAGTGACATAACCCCACGCTGTGTGACGGGTGTGTGGGAGAGTGGCGTGTGCTGTCGGAGGCAAGTGAAGAATACAAACGTTGCACGGTGCAGCCCAAAGTAAACTGAAAGAAGGTTAGTAAGGGTGGTTATGAGTGAGTGAGTGTGTGTGTGTGTGTGTGTGTGTGTGTGTGTGCGCGCGCGCGCGCGCGCGCATGTGTGTGCGCGCGTGTGTGTGCGTGCGTGCGTGTTTGTGTTTGTGTGAGCGTGCGCGCGCGCGCGCGTGTGTGTGTAGGGGGTGGTGGTAGTGGTGGTGTGTGCGCACCATTCCCCAGTTGTCACCTCTGATCTATCTTCCATCCAGGATATGCGACGTTGACTGACTGAGATTGACAGTTTGGCACTGATTAGTTCCTTGGTTCTAAGCATGAGGAACAGTAGTCAGATTTGACCGACAAAGAGAGAGGGAAGGGACAGGAAGGGGGGGGGGGGGGGGGATGGAGAGGTCAGGAGAAGGGGAAGGGAAGAAGAACGAACGAACGAATATTTTTTTTAATTAGGGATTAAAAAAAAAAGCACAGTACAGGCTGTTTTACATCTTGCCCTCGATGAAGTAGAAAAAATAATGATAATATGTGACTTCATTACCTAAGTGAACTATGTAAATAGTGAAAAGAATACTGGACTGAAATACAAAAAGCAATAAAAAAAAAAAAAGACAATCAACCTTTCACACACACACACACACACACACACACACACACACACACACGGAAACAATTTGCAAATATATTTATTTAAAAAAAAAAAAAAAAGAAACAAATGAAGGACGTCAATGAAAGATGGAAAGGTAAAGAGTATGTCATCAGAAGAGAGAGAGAAGGGGTAAGGAAGGAACACAAATGAACATTCACATACATCTAAAGATTACTCGTACTTGCATGCAAATAATTTTGAAAATGTGTAAAGAAAAGTAATGTTACATTAGTCACACGGTCTAGGAAGCGTAGCGTCAGAAATAAGAAGTATTGTCTTTTGAAAACGTTTAGACTGGAATTTACATTAAATGAAGACAATAGGTCATTCCACAAACAACCACCGGAATAAATGAGGTTAGATTTTAAAAGATCAATCCTCGGTAGGGGTATCTTAACCTTTCTGACATTAAAAATCAGGTTCGTTTTGAAAGTATTTTTCAGAGCTGGTGGTACATGATTGGATATTATCTTAAATATGAAAATTGCTTTGTTATAAGTGAGTTTCCATTTCAGAAGCAAAATGCCTAAACGTTTATAATCAGAGGGAGTTGCAGTTGTAAAGTTGAGGAGAATGAGTTTAACAACCCGTGTATGAAGACTGAAGAGTGGTTTCAATACGTTATAACTGGCCGAATCCCACAATGTAGAAGAGTAATTCAAATGAGATTCAATATACGAAGTAAAAAAAAACAGCTTACGACAATGTTGGTCAAAGAAATGTTTTAGTTTTGAAAGCTGGTGAATCTTTTGAGATAGATGGAGAGAGAGAGAGGAGGGGGGGAGAGAGGGAGAGAGAGAGAAGGGGGAGAGAGAGGGAGAGAGAAAGGAGAGAGAGAGAGAGGGGGGGAGAGAGACAGAGAGACAGAGCAAGAGAGTGTGTGTGTGTGTGTGAGGGGGGGGGGGGGGGCAGACAGACAGGAATAAAGAGATAGGTGCGTGCGCACGCGCGCGCGCTCGCATAGAAGCTTGCATGCATACACGCGCCTGCACGCGCACACACATACATACAAGCATACACACACAAGCACACAAACACACTGACTGACTGACTGAAACCATTTACTGTCAGATTAACATAGTGTTGTACTGACATTTTAAAAAGAAAAACCTTAATAAATTAATGAGGTAACGAAAATAATACAAATAACATCTGAATGACATAAAAATCATAAAGGAAAATTAACAGGGAAACATTTAACATTTGTAAGTAACATAATAAAAAATCAGAAATTGTAACAATAAAGCAAATTACATCTTAACTGTACTGAAAATCAACAATCTCTCTCTCTCTCTCTCTCTCCTCTCTCTCTCTCTCTCTCTCCTCTCTCTCTTCTCTAGAACACCATAAAAAAAAGGAAAGACCCCCCCCCCCCCCCAAACACATGCACACAAAAAACACACACCATCCAATCACACACACACACTCACACACACACACACACACACACACACACACACACACACACACACACACACTCCCCTCTCTCTCTCTCTCTCTCTCTCTCTCTCCCACAGACACACACTCACACACACACACACACACTCACAAAAACCACGCTTCCCCTTCCCCCTACTCACGTGTATGCGAGCACGCACATATATTCACTCACAGACAAACAAATAAAAACCAAAACTCTTTCTCTCGCACGCGCGCGCGCGCACACACACACACACACACACACACACACACACACACACACACACACACACACACACATACATACATACACACAAACCGCCACCTCCCCTACACACACTCAAAACATATCCACACAAAAAACGTATAGACGTACGCACAACATGCACTCACATATAAACAAAACGAAGTTCTCCCCCCCCCCCTCTCTCTCTCTCTCTCTCTCTCTCTCTCTCTCTCTCTAACGCGCGCACAACCTGTGCAAAAGTTTCGTAAATGGAATAATGCGACCTAGTACACGTGAGAGTCGGACAGCTATGTCATGTAACAAATTCTTTGCTCTGCGTGTACATCAGACCACTAAACCAAAAAAGAAACAAACATTTAAAAAAAAACAAAAAACAATCCGTTAGAAAAATCTGCCAAGTGGATGAGACTTGATCAGATTTACAGCCAAATTGGCTAGCCTCCACCCATTTTCTGGGTTGGGACAAAAAACACTATGCAATGTTAAAGGTAGATTTTTAGACAAAATTTTATCATGAAGACATTGAAAATACGCTTTTGTTAATGAACATTCAAGTAAAAAATGAGATACATTAAGGTTTTGACCACAGACACACAAAGGAGATGGTTTTAAAAACCTGCCTAACCAACCATCCACCCGTATTCTGTGCAATAAATTTCGATTCGGAATAGAACCTGGCGGACTTATACAATGACTGCCGGGGGCAGAAAGATCCCATCTGTTCTTCTGAATGGCAGCTTCAATGTACTGTGTTCTTCTCTGGTCCCAGAGTGCTTTTGTCAGAATATTGTTTATTTCAAGAACCGAATAAGGAATATCACATAAAACTGTATTCGATTTGCACATTGAAGCCTCTTTTGCACAGGTATCAGCCAGTTCATTCCCTCGAAGATTGCAGTGACCGGGTACCCATAATAATGTTATTTTGGAACCTCGCATCATTAACTGGTGAATTGAAAATAAAATTTCACTGACGAGATCAGGACGACTTGATGTATTTTGAAGGTGTAAAGCCGTTAAAGCAGACTTGGAATCTGACAAAATCAGTATTCTTTCTGGTAAGACTTGCACATCAAGAATGAAATTAATAGCTTTCATAAGAGCAAATAACTCAGCAGTGAAAATAGAACAACCTTTGGTAATATGAAATCTTTTTTCAATGTTAAGGGAAGGTATCACGAAAGCAGCACCTACCTCAGAAGTACACGAAACTGAACCATCAGTGAAAATATGCAGATAAGATTCATATTCAGTGTAAATCAATTCTTTAACAAGAGAAGCAAGCAAAAGTGGATTCTCATTTTTAGTAATATTACCATAGGAATAGAAAAAAATCTGCTTGCTTCATCAACCAAAGGGGGAAAGGGTATTTGGTCATTTTAACAATGTTGTCTAGCGAAAAGTTGCATGCATGTAAAAGAGGAGATACATAATCAGACAATGAAGTATATGCTTTTTTATTCCGTATCTCTCTAGAAACGTAGGTGCTTTCATCAAGTTCAGAAGTAACTGAGTTAGGGACTGTTCTTGCTCGTGCTGAGTAGCTACAAGCACAGAGCATCCTATGTTCATTTAAAGGCAAAACTCCTGCCTCTCTGTAAGTCATATCAATTGATGCCCATCTTGGAAGCCCCAAAGCAATTTTAAGTGCTAAGGAATCAATACTAGTTAACTAATATAAATCTGTCTTTGGTGCAGTGAAAAATACTTCTTGACCATAACTTACAATCGAACGAACTGTCCCTAAGGCGACATGGATAAGATTAGATCCATAATTTATTAGAGGGATTCCAGTTAGGACTCGCAGTAACGCAATTTTCTTTCTTGCCTTTTCCACGAGATGATTTATATGTTTACACCAAAATAATTTATAGTGAAAAATAACGCCTAGAAATTTTACTTGCTTACTTGGGAAAATGAAAGAATCACATATTTGTGCTTTTACAGCGTCCCTACCTTCAAAATCGATATTTTTCTTTGTAAATATAATAAAAACCGATTTGTCCGTTGATAAGTTAAAACCGTTTGAATTCAAATAATTAACAAGTTTACTGACCGCAAATTGAAACTGTTCAACAATTTTATTACGCTTGATTTTGTTTTTTGTAAAATTACAATTTACATTTTTCCACATTGCAATATCATCTGCATAAGCAGCTAAAGTTGCTCCTTTCGTGTCAATCTGATTAAGATCATAAAGCATCAATGAGAAGAGGATTGGAGAAATTACACTTCCTTGAGGGACACCCATGTTAACATATCTTGTACTTGACAGCACACCATTTAGTTTTACTTGTAGCGTTCTTCCAGATAAAAATGATTGTAAAAACATGTGGAAACGACCTTTAATCCCAATTTCATGAGCCTTGGACAATAATTTAAAATGCCAAACAGAATCGTACGCTCTATGAATATCAAAAAACGTGGCTAAAGTAGAGTGTCGCTTAGCCAAGGCTTTTTTGACGTGTGAAGCTAAAAGACTAACATGATCAGTGACACCCCTCCCTTTTCTGAAACCAGCTTGAAATATTGGCAAAATCCCATTCTTTTCAAGGAAATGTTCTAATCTGAATTTCATTATCCTCTCAAAAAGTTTTCCAATGTGAGGAGTCAAAGAAATGGGTCGAAAATTAGAAGATTTTCTTTTTGATTTTCCTTGTTTATGGATAGGTACAACTGTTGCTTTCTTCCAAGCCATTGGCAGCTTTCCAGAATTCCAGCATACACAAACACACGCACGCACGCACGCACGTTCGCACGCACACACACGCAGAGAGAGAGAGAGAGAGAGAGAGAGAGAGAGAGCAGATCGTGTTTGCAGTTCAGACATATTTATTCCCAGTAGTTTGACAAGAGCCCAGTCGAGTTCTGGACTTTCCCATTTACACGCTGATGCAGGTTTCTCACACCGCATCATATGCTCCGATTCGATGCGACTACGAAACCGTCCGACTCCACACGATAAGGCACGACATACCTATCCGTGAAAAACAGCATCGTGCACGAGCATGCTGTTTACATATAACGACAGAGACGAAGAGTGACAGTCATGAACGCGCGCGCGCGCGCACATACACACACACACACACACACACACACACACACACACACACACACACACACACACAGAGCAGATTTAGTATTTGTATGTACATGAGAAACACACACTCACACACACACACACACACACACACACACACACGCACACGCACGCACGCACGCACGCACGCACACACGCATATAGTGTGTGTGTGGATGTGTGTATGTACGTATGCATCTCTCTCTCTCTCTCTCTCTCTCTCTCTCTCTCTCTCTCTCTCTCTCTCTCTATATATATATATATATATATGCCTACACATATGTGTACATGGGTACATATTTATATACATATATACATATGTATATATATATATTATATATATATATATATATATTTTAATACATGTGTATATAGAGAGATATATATACACATACATACATACATACATGCATACATACATACGCAGGACAAAAATTTAAGGGCCACGCTACTCTAAGGGATACGTTTGCAACAAAAAATCTTTTAACGCATTAAATTAATTCCAAAACGTCAGTATGCGTAAGCTTAGCAAAGAGTAGGCAGTGGTTATGTGCCCTTGATTTAAACTGATGACAATTGACTTGGAATATATAGAGTTGTACGTAAAAGAAAAACTGGTATCCCTTGATAATAGCCACCATTGTCTGTATAGCCACTATCAATGCTACAAACTACTATCGTCATATTATCACTAAAAGTGGTAGTAATCCTCACTTTATTATTATTTCAGAAATATCATCATCATCATCATCATCATCATCATTATCGTTATTATTATTGTTATTATTATTATTATTGTTGTTGCTGTTATTCATGTTGTTGCTGCTGTTGTTGTTGTTATTACTATTATTTTTATAGGCTAATAATTATCACACAAAAAAAGCTTCAGTTATGCTCATCCAAGACGCAGACAATGTAAGCAGGCTTTGAGTGATGCTCGTGGAAAGCGAAACATTCTTGACCACAATTCACGTGACTTTCCGCCAGGAGACGCGCAAATAGCCGTGAAATCTTAATAATAGAGCCAACCATGCGGACACGAAGAGTCTTAACCTAAACGCAGGAAGTAAAGGGGCAGGAGTGAGAAGAGAAACTACCGGAGGACGGCCGAGTGGCTATACTCATTCATTCATCCTGAGGCGACAAGCAGTTCTCGTGACCACTGGGTCAACAGGAATGGCCTCGAGATAAACAGTCAACCCTGCATGTTTCAACACCAATACAGGTCAGAGTTCGGCTTCAACGAGTAAAAACTAGTAAAAACAAAGCTCACATGAAGACATGGTAAAAGCAAAGATCACATGAAATATGAAAATGACCACATGAAAATCGCCCCGGCTCGCCACAAGGTGTTTCAGCCCGAACGCATTACATTCTAAGGGGCCGGGCCGCATCCAGGCCATGACTCCCAGATGCCCTACAGAGAACTATAAAATAGGCATTCTGGCTCACCCGGCTCCGCTGTTGCTCCGCCGGCTTACCCAGAATGCCTATTTTATAGTTCTCTAATAGTAAACACTTTACAAACATACATAATGTGTAGGATTATCTGTTTTTAACACTAATTTAGAAAACTTTTGAGATTTTAATTTTTGCTTAATCCTTCGTTTTTCTTGATCGTTTTCAATAACATCATTTTCTTTCATACATTCATCAAATGCGTCTCTATCTTTCATGTGGAATAAAACCACTGTCTTTAATTGCTCTCTAAAGTCTTTTAAAACTGAGTTATATTTCTGACATAAAATCCACACACTTATCCCAGCATGTCTCCCGCTAAAAGCCAGTTTTGATAAAGTATTTCTTTTTCTAACTATGTCTCTTTCTGCCGAACAGTCATCTATAATAAAAAGTGTCTGCGTTCCCTCAAACTGTCTATAAAAGTGTTCTAAGCACTCGCTAAGTTTATTGCTGGGATCAATCAAATAGATTTCATCATCCGTCCATATAAACCTTCTGTCGTGATATGCTTTGTTCCACTTTAATGTTGGACAGAAAATTACAATATGATCAAAATTATAACTATAAACTGTTTGTAATAGGTCAAGGACAAATATTGTTTTTCCACAACCAGTCTGTCCACAAATCAATGAACAATGAGGGGTTTTTGTCATAAAGTTTAACATCGGCATTGACACCAAAGTCGTCTGCTCCATAGTTTTAAAACATAATTTAATCTAATCCAGTTATTGTTTTTATCATACTCTCTGTCAAAACTTGTTCAGTATAATAAAACCCTATAAGGCCCAAATGTGTAAGATTAATCCAGTTCAGTTCTGTAAGATCGTTTCTATTTAGACTAATATCAATTTTGTTGCTTGTTGTTATGACCTTAATATCCTCGCCATTGTAAAGAACAACGACAGTAACTTTAAGTTTGTCAACGTCTAAGTTTTGCCAGCTAATAAGAATTCCTTTCATAAGATTGTCACTGACGCCCAGAGCTCCATTTCTTGCCTCATCTTTTAAGACAGAAATTTTAAATATCATTGTGAACGTGTCTCCTAATTTTGTGCGTGGAATGAACTGTAATTTTGTAGAAGCTTTCTTTAAAACCGATTCTCTTCTGTGGAGGATGTACTGTTTGTCCCCAAACGGCTTTATTTCGATCTCTTTCCGACTGTTGTCCTCTGGCATAAGACTTACATGTAAAGGGCCAGAGTTCAATGCTTTTCTGAAACTTTTTTGACGGTCAAAAAATGTAAATGGGCTTAAGAATTCAAATTTTATGTCCCATTCTAAATATGGTTCTAAGTGCCATTTGTTGTCAGTTTTTCGAACTATTTTATATTCATACTGACCCGCATTATTTGCTTCTACATTGCGTAGTTGTTCTAGTTTAGGAAACCTTTTGCTGTCGCTAACCTCTTTGCGTTTATAATAACCATCTTTAGTGTACTCAAAACCATACAAAGTGCCTATCTCACCGTTTTGTTCAAAGTCCTCAACGTCTGCAAGGTCTTTTAATTCTAAAGTTACACACCTCTCAGGCGCTAATGTAACTCCTGATTCTTCTGGTCCACGTGACATTTTTTAAAACAACGTATTATTTTATTTCTAAAACAATGTGCAGGTTATCACATTTCACGACTTTCCCTGTTTTATCTGTGATCTTTATATTAAATGATCTGACCCTCCCACAAGCTAATCTTTTAAACTGTAAATTAGGGAATTGTATAATTTCATAATCGCAATATGCAGCTTTCCCTGATGGAAGAGCTCTTAAAACAGTTGAGGGCCTTCCATCATATAAGTTTTCATCAGTGCTCAGCTCGTCCAAATGAACATAGAGTAATGAATGTAATGCAAGATCGAGCGGATATTCTCCCTCATAAGTAGTTTTGTCTGGTGTAACTATAAATCTATGATTGTCAGTTGCAAAGCCTAACATTTTAGCTAGCTCTCCATCAAAAAGGTATTCTACTTCTTCTTCTTCTTCAGGTTTGAATGTCAACATTATTTTCAAATTTGCATTGTTAAGTTTGAGAGTAATGTCGAAGATACTCATTGCTTCTTTTAGCGAGCAAAACCCGTAATAACCATCAGGTATGGTTAACTGGCTAGCTAAGTCTCTATTATAAAATTTTTTAATCTTATTATTCTCCTTGGATTCAGTTATATTAAACCATACGACTTTGTAAAAAATTTCATGGAGTGCGACCCTTTGGGTTCCGCAGTTATTATCAATAGCATATTCTAAAAACGAAGGACTGTCTTGAGTTGTTATTGTTACAAACATTTTTAAAACAAATTTAAAAATGAGTGCATTCAAATATACTAATGCAAAATATTCTGTCGGGCCGCACTACAATCTTAAAAATATAACAACTGACACCCTTGACATTTCTGTGACTCAGTCTGACGCCTTTCAAGTAAAGGTTAGTACTCCATTGAACAGATATCTTAACCCTCCTATTAAAAACGACTACATCCCGAAAGTGTGGTTCAGTCATCCGATGCAGTTTTATCAGAACCAGTTAAACTTTGCTGTGTTTTGTGCATCAACTGGGTGTGGAGTGTCGTATGCTGATCATTTAAATCATCCTGATCCTTTGGTGAGGTCAGTGTATAGATTTCATTTTTATTACACCTTCAGACGTATTTTATCTGAACTGCAAGCGCCATTACCAAATGACAAAACGTTTAATCCATTCAGCAACAGAATAGATTACAAGGCTTTTGAAAGGATCTGTAACGAATTTGATATTGACCCAAAGACAGACTTTAGACAAAAGTTGGATCTTAATCATGGTTTAGGCACCCTTTATTTTTGGGGTGTGCACAGAAAGTATAACTATGATTGGAATCCTCCTTACACATCTTTCTCTTCAGGCACAACTGTTCACCTCGGGTCCATAGAGCAAGAGCATAAAAAAGCTTGGACAACATTTATTTTGGATACTTCTAAGGGCCTAACAAAAGCGGGAATAGAACGAATAAACGACTCTATTCGTACTTATGTTTGGTGTTTGCTAGGTTCGCAAGCACAAACGAGATCAAACATAATTGATCCTTCTACTGGCTTTGACGCCCAAAAACAGTATTTAGCAAATTTAGAGGATTCTATTAATTCTGCAATTGATTTGCCTTCAAGTATTAAAAGGTACCAAAATGTTTTGCAATACGCAAGATCGAAAGTAGACTTTGCTGTCGGCACTGGTTTATACATGCTGCCTTCTGACCTCAGACTTCAGATAGGAACAATAATAAACTATAATAATGAAATCCTTGTGGCTGGCAATGAAGAGAAGGTCGGAAAAAACGACATAAATTCTAAGCCAGCAATAGCAATAAAAAAAGAAGCCCCACCAATCCCCGAGCCCCCCAAACCCCCCCATCCAATCCCTGTGGTCCTAAGAAATAATGACCATGAATATGAAAAGACAGCACTTGTTATTGGATTAACTGCCCTAGGATTACTTGGTCTTTATCTTACTATAAAGTAACCCAACTATTAAGACAACTAATGCCCATAAGTGCTCAGCCATAAAGCCAACTACTTTACTTGCGGCAGACAAAAGCCAGCTAACGATTCCTCCTATTATACCAGGCAAAGAGTCTATTGCCTTACTGGCTAATTTTTTTTAATAAACTTGCAAGATGATCAAGTTGTTTTTTTACCCATGATTTATCTGATGGTGGTGATGGTGGCGGAGGCACTAACCCTTGCCCACCGCCGCCTGTAATAGCCAACACCAGTGTACTTATTGCAAATCCTAAGGCTGTTATAACACTTGCTAATGTGACACCTTGCTCTCTAAACAGTGTTTTTATTCGTTCTGCTAACGTTGTGTCTTCATATAAAATTCTGTTGATGGTTTCTCTTATTCTGCTCACTTGAGTTCGTAATTGTTCTCGGTTAGTAGACAACACTTCTAGTCTTGCTGATCTCTCTTGTTCAAGATCTTTTAGTCTTTGTGTTATTCTTTCTTTAACACCAGGTCCTAAGTTGTGGTCATCAGCCTCAACTAGTTTTTCTTTTTCTCTTTTTATATGCTCATCTAGTTCACCCAGTTTTGCTAAATTGTTTGTTAATTCGCCTCTGATGCTTCTCAAAGCATGATCAAGGGCCGTTATTTCTCTCATAGGTAGCGGCGGATCGTGCATAGTTTTTAATACTGTTTCTTCTGAAAAACTGGTTTCTGCTTCTATTATTTCGTCTGCTGTTGGGCTTAAATCTTTAAGTTCCATGTTTTGTATTTGGTTATCTGTTGGGAGTTCTTGTAGTGTGTTTTGAAGTTTAGCAACTGCTTCCCTATCTAATTTTGGTTTAGTAATGCCAAGGCGATTTTGATCGCGCACACTGAGTCTTTGTCTAATTGTACTCTTAGCTAAAAACTTTAATGGGTCTGGTTTAGTTGTAAGCTGAACAAGTTGCCCTTGGTCGTTTCTCACAGACAAATGGCCATCTTTTAATTCAAAATCAGGGTCTATAAATTCGGGAGGTTCTAGGCCTAAACTTTTGTAAAATGCTTCAGCCCTTTCTTCTGTTAATTCACGCTGCACTGAGCGCGATGGTTGTGTCAAAGGAGTCATTTCACTCATGTCGTCTCCAGGATCAAAAACATCATAATCTTCTTCACCTTCAATGCCTGCCATGTTTTTAAATAATTAACTTTTTATTTTGTTTTATAAAAAAATGTCACAAGCATATGGCTCGATTCTTGACCCGCATAGAAGACTGAAAGAGCCCTTTGGCGTGAAGGGAAATAAACAGAATATTATTGTTCCAAATAATCCATCTACTATTGATTCAGATCAAATTCTTACTGTTAAATTTCCAGACCTAGGAGCAGATGAAGTGATTGTGCCGGGATCTGCACGGCTTACTTTCAAAATAGAACTTGATTCAGCAACAGACGTAAACAGGACAGTTGTACAGAATCTGGGACGGGCAATCGTTAAGAAAATTTCTATAAAACTTGAGGGGCAAGAAATATTTTCTTTCCACAATGCAGACATATTTCTAATCTATTGTGATCTATGGCTAACCGCGAATGAAAGGGCCGATCTTGCGTTTCAAGGAATCGAAAATAACGAAGCACTAAAACACAGAATAGACGCCGAAGACGCTAAAGCCGGCAACAAGTATGAAGCTGTAAGTTTTGCTTATGGAAATCGCTTTTCCATACCCTTAGATTTTGAGTTGTTAAAAGCGCATGCGCCATACTTTCAAGGAGCATTAAAAGACAGATTGTCATATGAACTAACTTTTAATGAATACAAACGTGTCATTAAATCTACAGACACTGATTCCAAGTACAGCATTTTCGACATCTCGTTAGAGTTTGACATTGTTAGCAACCCTAACTTAGCAAGGCTGATTGAGCAACAATATCAGTCAAAATTAGCAATATATTACGAAAGAGTGATTCATCATTCAAAATATCCTAAAAGCAGAGCAGACACTATATGGAATTTTAGTTTTAGCGCCGCAGCACGATCCCTTAAAGGTATTTTATTGCTGTGTGAAGATGATAAAGAACCATACCAAAGACAAAGTGAAAAGTTTATCAATCCTAAAATAACGAAAGTACAATGTTCAATTGAGGGTAGTCCTAACCAAGTCTACGGTAGTGGGCTTAAACCTTATCATCATTTTGATGAAATAAGAAAATTGTTTGGAGGCGGGAGGTCTAGAAGTCCAACAGTAGACCTTGTGTCTAAAGATCTACACCTTCACAGTGTTAGACTTGATGAATATTTAACAACGAAATACGGTTTATGGATTGACCTAAGGTCAACAGAAGATAATCAGTTGCATGGGAGTGGGAGAACAGTTAAAGACGTAATAAACATTCAAATTGATAAAGAAAAAGAGAGTGATAAACCACTTAATGTACATTTGTTTTTAATATATGATGCGCAGCTGAATATTCAAGATAACAGATTAAAAGATATCCAATACTAAATTATTTTTATTTTTAAAAAGCATGTCTGTTCAGGTTTATCCAAAAGTGCCCAAAGAAGAGAACTCTGTTGCTGTAGACATAAAAACTTTCAGATTAACAAACATAACACAAATGCAAACCCAACTAGAGCAGGACCTTTCAAAATACAGTAAAACCAAACGAAGGTATTCTGCTGTCTTTAATGCTGTTACATATGTTAATACTGGAGCATCGATCACTAGTGCTCTATCAGCAGGAACAAGTGTAGGTCTCTTAGCAACAGGCGTAGGTGCACCGGCAGCTTTACCTCTAGGCGGTTTGTCTTTAACTCTTGGCCTGTGTTCATTGGCTGTAAGTGCTGTCAGCAAAAAAATAAAAGCTAAACTCCAAAAGCACACAGCTATGGTTCAACTAATAACAGCTAAACTTAGTTCCTTCAAACTGATAATTGATAAAGCACTTGCTGACTCGAACATCACGGATGAAGAATTTAGTCGCCTACAGGCTGATTTTGAGGACTACAAAAGACAAAAGTTTGATCTTCAAAGAAAGGCAAGGGCAACTTTTTCTCAACAGCCAGACACCGACCAGATAAAAAAAAGGAATGTTTAAAAAAAGTAAACGAAACATTAAACTCTGTTCTAAACAGCTCACATTAACAACCCCAAAGGGCGTTTATACTTTAGTTTATGAGTCCAAGCACAAAAAGACCGTTGATATTGATTCTGATTAAGTATTTTTTTTTAATTTAAATAAATATGTTGAGTTAGAAAAGAAACTCAGCATGGATAAGATATATGAAGGTTCAGATGAATTGTTTGAAGCAATGCTCGAGAAAGAGCGTTTGTCAAGAGCACTAAATGAGATTGATTTAGAAGTTATTAATCCAAAAAACGTGCGGGAAAGCGTTGTACACGCTATTTCTCAAGTTCCAAGTAAACTAACAATAAACCCTCCAGTTAAAGTAAGGTTAGTTGTTTTAATCGACTATATAACAATAAATGAAGAAAATCTAGAAGTCTGGGTCTCGACTAAACAGCAGACTATTCTTTCCTCTAATGACTTAACACCTGGTTGGGCAGACCAGCTGCTTACACAGTTTGATGTGGCCGCTGAAGAAGCCAAAATGAGAGGCTCTGGCTGGTCAGAGGGTAAAGTCTTAGAGATCAGATTAAAACAGGCTAAGTATGAGCCGATTGTTGGCAAGGCTTACATTCCACTACCTCCATCATTAGTTGCAAAACGAGCAGTTCTAAACATAAAGAATACAGACAACAAATGTTTCATGTGGTGCGTTCTTGCTAGGCTGCATCCTGTCCGCAAAAACGCAGAGAGAGTGTCTAACTATGAACCTTACATCAATGATCTTAACTTTAGAGGAATATCCTTTCCTGTTAGTGTAAATCAGATTGATCAGTTTGAAGAACAAAACAAACCAATAACTGTTAATATCTACATATGGGATGAGGAAACAAATCTACAGCCGATTAAAGTGTCCAAGAACAGTCCAACGATTGGCAAACCAGACAAAAATCATGTTGACTTACTACTGATGTTTTCACCAGCGGGGCTACCGCATTACACATTGATACGCACAATGAGTAGATTACTAGTGCATACTACAAAACAACATAGCAAACAAGAATTCTGTAGAAAATGTTTAACAAGAATTCCGTCCGTTCAAGCTGCGAGCGAACATATAAAACATTGTATTAGCCCAGTTGACTGTGATACAGAACTAATTACGCCCGGAGAAGGCAGTAAAGTTAGTTTTAAGAACTGGAAACGGTTGCAAACTAGTCCATATGTTGTTTATGCAGACTTCGAATCACTCATTGTTCCTTATGAAGGACCAACCCCACAGAAACTTCCTAAAACAGTCTTAATGAGTAATCATCAGATTTGCTCATTTGCCTTCATCATTGTTAGGTCGGATGGCGCCCATTCAAAGCCAGAATTATACAGAGGACCAAATGCTGCAAAATACTTCTTAAAACGCATGCAGCAAGTGCGTAATGCCTGTTCTAATAATCTAAACTTATCTGAAATCATAATGACGCCTGAAGACCAACAACAGTATGACTCAGCCACTCACTGTTGGATTTGTGGTTTAGGCCTCTCCCCAGACGCAGAGAATCCAACAGTAAGAGACCATGATCACATCAGCGGAAAGTTTAGAGGAGCAGCACACAGTAAATGCAATCTTCAACTAAAGTTTGAACCAAAGACATGGAAGCTACCTATATTCTTTCACAACTTGCGAGGTTACGACTCTCACCTTATAATGCAAGCAGTAACTAGCGATTTCAGGGTGTCATGCATTGCACAGTCATCAGAAAAGTACATGTTTCACTTTAAATAACATGTCTTTCTACGACTCTATGCAACACATGATGGGTTCATTAGAGTCACTGGCTATGTCCTTAAAGTCCTGCCCAATAACAGAAGAATATTTTGACCCAACTCTTGTTAGAAAGGGCGTTTACCCTTATGAGTACATGAACAGTTGGCAAAGGTTTGACGAAGATACACTTCCGCCTAAAGGCGCGTTCTTTTCTAGTCTCAGAGGAAAGGACATCAGTGATTCTGATTACCAGCATGCTCAAGATGCGTGGCAGAAGTTAGAGTGTAAAACGATGGGAGACTATCATGATTCCTATTTAATGGCGGATACCTGTTTGTTGGCGGACGTCTTTGAAAATTATAGGAAGACCTGCATGAAACATTACAGCCTGGATCCTGCGCATTATATTTCTGCGCCTGGGATGAGCTGGGACGCTTTCTTAAAATTTACTGGAGTACAAATTGATTTATTGTCTGACCTGCCAATGCTTCAGATGATTGAAAACGGATTGCGTGGGGGAATCAGTATGGCGTCGCACCATTACTGTAAAGCAAACAACAAATACTTGGACGACTATGATCCAAGTAAAAGGTCTAACTATCTCATGTATTTAGATGCAAACAATCTGTATGGATGGGCAATGGCGCAATCACTTCCATTACGCAACTTTAAAATGTACACAGATACGAATAATATTCAAAAAGCATTAAAGTGGTTGGGCAGTTTGACGCCAGATCAACAGTGTGGATACATTCTAGAAGTTGACTTAGAATATCCTCAGGAACTCCATGACCTGCATAATGACTATCCATTAGCAGCAGAAAGTCTAAAGGTGGCAAAAACAGAGCCACCTAAACTTGTGCCTAATCTTCGAGGCAAAAAAAATTATGTCTGCCATTACAGGCTTCTACAATTTTATTTAAGACATGGTTTGAAGTTGACAGCTGTTCATCGTATAATTGCTTTTGATCAAGAACAGTTCATGAAACCATACATAATGAAGAACACTGATCTCAGAACTAAATCCACAGATGCTTCAGAAAAAGACTTTTTCAAGCTGATGAACAACAGCTGTTTTGGAAAGACTATGGAGAATCCGCACAAGCGTAAAGATGTTAGATTGCTCACCAGAGAGAACGATGCAATTAAGCTAACTTCAAAACCTAATTATCAGGACTTCAGAAGATTTCATGATCAGCTTTTTGGCATAATGATGAAAAAAAAGAAAGTCAAATTGGATAAGCCCGTTTTTATTGGGTTTACTGTTTTAGAGCTGTCAAAGCTTTTGATGTTAGAATTTCTTTACGACTACTTTAAACCCTTGTATCCAGAGTCCAGAGTTCTGTACACAGATACAGATTCCTTTGTAATCGACATCCCTACTGAAGATTTTTACAAAGACATGGAATTAGAAGTAGCAAAAGAGCATGCCGGATGGTACGACACATCTGATTACCCTAAAGATTCACCTTTGCATTCAGTTATTAATAAGAAGGTTTTAGGTAAGATGAAGGATGAATTATCTGGTGGTGTGATCAAGGAGTTTATTGGTTTAAGGTCGAAAATGTACAGTCTTTCAAGCCAAACAAAAACTGTTAAAAAAGCAAAGGGAATATCTCGCAGTGTTGTGCAGTCAAACATATCACATGACAATTACAAAGAAGCATTGTTCAATAAAAAGACTTTTCATCATGACAATTACAAGCTGCGATCTAATCTGCATGAGATTAACACAACTGTTGTAACAAAGAAGTCATTAGATAGAACAAACACTAAACGAGTATTTGTTAATCCAGAGTATTCATATGCAATTGGGCACTGGAGGACATTTGGTCAAGCGCAATTAGATACTCAGTAATTTCTTTATCCAGTATAGCTGGATTATTTGTGGTTGTTGTTTCAAGGTTTTTGATTTTTTCATAAATATTAGGATCAATGGGTAGTTTATTCTTTATCATTGTTTTAATAATAAATCTATACGCAAATAATTTTTTTTGAGCTTCCATTTTAAACTCAAATATATTTACGTAAATTAATTAAGCGGAACTGTGTCTGGCGGGATTATTTGCAGTTCTTCTTTCACAAAAGATCTTTGAGGGGCTGGTCGTTTTGTTGTGTCAGTTTCTCGTAAATAATACACAGGCGGATTCATCTTTACAATTCTTTTTATTTCATATGAGTCAACACTCCAAACTGGATCTGTTGCCCTGATGCGGGTGTCCCCTTCTGCTTCTCCCGGTAAATAAAGGTACCTTACTTTCAAACCAAATGGTAATAGTTTGCTTGATGAACTGGCGTCTCCTTCAACAACATTTATTTTTTGTTTTTTGATTGCTTGTACTGGTTTTAGACCTTTAAATTCTTCATTATTCATTGCACGTAGAACTGAGGGCAGTCTTCTAACCCATTCTGTGTTGCGAGAATTGTCAATCAGCTCTCTGTGATACTGGTAGGAAAAAAGCCTTTCAGATAACTGTTTGTTAAAGTTTTCAACCAAAGCCTGTGATTTGTGAACTCCTGGAATGCCTCTTTTAATGGTAACTCTATGTTTTAACAATAATTGATTTACTTGACCTTTAAATTCTTTTCCTTCATCAACTTGAATCATGCGAGGATAAGTTAAGGGGCCCCGTTGATATATCAGTTGTATAGCGACAGCAACAGCAGAAGCACTCTTTTGTGTTAATGGTTCAGCATCTTTGTATCTTGAAGCTATGTCAATGACTGTAAGTGCGTACTTAAATCTTTTTCGTCTAATCGTATCATGGGGTAAATATAAAAGATCCATTTGATGGGTGTCGTTTGGAGTTATATTCACAAAGTGTGGTCTCTGTATTCGTTTAGGCGCTGGTAAATAAATTTGCCAAATCGCTTGTTTAGATAACCATTCTTTTGCTGTTTGTTCACTGACTCCAGCTGCTTGGCTTAGCTTTTTAATTGCTGTTATTCCCTTCCAATATCCTTTTGGTGAATAATAGATTTTGTTCATTTTTATTCAGCCAATATTATGCGCAACAAAATACACAACGGTCATGCCAAAGGCAATAAACAATATTTCTTGCATCTTTTGTTTTTCTGATGGTTGATAAAAATCGCTGAATTTTGGTGGAGGCAATGTCTCGATTGGCTTGCCTGTTACAAGATAATATTCTTTTATTGCTTGATCAACATCTTTAAATGTGTAAGCTGCATGTCCCTGTTTTTTCAGTTCATCGTTAATAAAATCTAACTGCTCAATTCTCTGCTTTTCATACGCAGCTTGTGCTGCGGCTAGTTGCTCCATAGCTTTGTTATGTCTTTTTCTCTCGCCGTCATCCCGTAGTTTACTAAATGCGTAATTACTTCCGCTAAAAGCAAGCGCATTAACCACAGCGCCACCAATCATCATTACGAGTGAAGCCATTTTTATAAATGTATTTTTTTAATTTTACATATTGATACTGTCTGGAATTATTCCTTGCTTAACTAGAAAATCTTTCGTAGCAAATGAAGCTGTAATAACAGCAATCAGCTTTGCTGAGTCTTCAAAGTCTAGTTTGCCAAGATCTGCTGGTTTTATTTTTAACAGGCTTTTACCAAGCATTGTGTATCCTACACTTAGGCCTCCAATAACAGCAGAATGGTATACAAGGTTAGTAATAGTTTTTTCGGTGCTCATTTTTAAAAAATAAAATAATTATAATTATTAATAAAACATGAACTGCGATGATTTACTTCCTGAACTTATGATTACAAATGATCAAGTTGATGACCAAGCTATTATGCGCAAAAAGGAAGGGCTGTATTCTTTAGCAGCATGTGGAAAAACAAAACAGTACCTTGGAAATGAATTCAGCATAGAACAGATTCAACAAATGTCGCCACAAGACATTGTAAAGTATCACAACAGGTATGAAGCGCAACTGGGGTCAAGAATGGTAAAAAGTGTTGGGCAAACGGTTCTTAGTTTGTACACTAAACTAGTTAGTAGATTTGCTCCCATTGATTCTGAACAAGATTTTATGTATGATTTAACGCAGGATCCAGTTTTAACAAAGTCATTAGAGTCTCTAGGATGTGATCTATATTACAGATTTGGAACATTGTTATCGCCATTAATCATGGGATTAATTACTTTTAATCATATAGATTTTGTTTCCCTTCAAAATGACCGAGCCAGAAAATCAGCAGAATCAGAAAACATTGAATCAGGTGGAGAAAGTGACCAGTAAAAAGCCTCCTCATCCTGGGCGCGTTGCAGCAGGAAAAAAATTAGCAGAGTGGAACAAACAAAAAAAATTAATGTTGCAATCACAGAATATAACTCATAATGAAAACATAACACCGCCAACGCCAACAGTTGTTTCAATGCCAGCTGTAAATACACCAGAACAAGTTGATTCAAGGCCTGCAACACCAAAGTCTTTATGGAATATTGAACTTAAAACAATTGTCATTTTTGGCGGCATTGCTGCTGGGGGTGGTTATTACGTTTATAAAATATATAAACAACGCCAGCAAAAACCAAAGCAGTCAAAAAAATCTCAACCACTAAATACAGAAGCCAAACAAAAAAGCATGCCAGAACCGCCAACAACAAAATCTCATTTTGATCCATTTGATATGCAATAATATGTTAAGAACTTAATAAATAATTATAAGTGACTTGAATAAGAACTTGGTTGTACATAGAGGATGACTTAAGTAAAAACTTAAAGTAACTTAAGTTAAGAACTTGAGGTAACTTGATTAAAAACTTAAGGTAACTTGATTAAGAACTAGATTAAGAACTTGGGGTAACTTGATTAAGAACTTGGGGTGACTTAATTAAGGACTTGGGGTAACTTAATTAAGGACTTGGGGTGACTTAATTAAGAACTTAATTAAGGACTTGGGGTGACTTAATTAAGGACTTGGGGTGACTTAATTAAGGACTTGGGGTGACTTAATTAAGGACTTGGGGTGTGTCATGTGATGTAGCCTCACATGGCGACATGTGACGTTCCGTCGCGTACGCCCTTATTTGTTATAAAGCATTTCCCTAGGTAGGGAAGAGAAAAGGTAAAAGAAACAATAATTTGTATGGCCTGACCGGTGTGGTCGGTGTCGCTGGTGGCTATAGACGTAGGGCGATCATTGGTTGAATGGACGGACGTTGTCCATTGGTCAGCAACCATGGGCTGGTAATGCGTAGAGTTAGACGAGTACTCACTGAACGTGTACTCAAAAAGAGCGCAGGAGGCAAAAATAAGGAATAGGAAGGAGATGGCTTGGGGACACTGACCGGACAGGTTGTTTGAAGAACGAGTTCCACCTGCAACTCACCATTACCAGCCCTTCCCAGTGCTGTGGCAGCACCAGTTAGGCAGTCGCACAAATATTTGGGCTACAGTGCTGCGGCAGCACCTAATCGTCTCCAGGGTTGGAGAATCGAGCTGTAGAGGACAACGACTGCACCAGTTGTGAGAAAAGAAAGCATTTGTCATGTTGGCCCATAATGATTTTTTTATTGTCCCCCTGATGAACTCAGTTGATACTACTGTATTTTAAGCCATCTTTTGATTTTTCTTTGAAAATATATACATTGTTTCTCCACTGAGGAGGAGAAACCGGTAAAAGATATATTTGTGAAGTATGTATAATGAGGTGAAATTTGGTCCCAACTAGTGGATCTGTGGAATGATTGTACCTCCACTGGAGAGGAGGAATGAAAAATAATTCCTTGAAGACAAACGAGTTGAATATGACGGAAAATTGATTATTGTTTAGTAAATTATTCCCGGAGAGGAGGGGGAGAAGAAGAGTTATTGCAGTGCGCCTTCTGGTTGTTTGGAGAGAGTGCGTGTGCACGGAGTGAATGCTGAGCTGAGTGCAGGCATGCATTTATGCACAGTGTGACAGTGGTGACCCCGACTAGGACTAGGGCTTAGGACATAGGATAAGGTTTTTTTTTGTACCCCCTCCAAGAAAAAAAAAAGATTTCTATTTGTACCCCTCCAAGGAAAAAAAAATCTATTTGTACCCCTCCAAAGACAAATTAAGATTTCCCCTTCAAGAAAAAAAAAAATCTATCTGTGCAAAGAAAAATTTGTATAATTGATTGTTGTCTTTATTGTTTGTAGTCTTTATTTTCATTTGTTTCTGTATGTGTGTGTTCGAATGTTGTTGATTTCTTTTGATTGCTCTGCTCTGTTAGGGTTGTTTTTTTTTTGTAGGATTTCCTTTTGACCCTTTTCCCCTCAGGACCGATAGCCTCAACCTCCTCTTGCTCGTACCTGGCAGCAAGGGGGCAGGGCGTTGAGGAGTCGCTGTCCTTCCCCTAGCTTAGATTTTGTTTTGTCCCCTTCCCCAGGACTGATAGCCCCAACCTCTTCCTGCTCTGTTTTAGCAGGGGGGCATGGCGTTGGGGAGTCAATAGTCCCTCCCTCTCTCATTACTATCTAATTCTTTATCTTTCCTCTCGTTTTATTTGGATTTTTCCCCTTTCCCCTCTGAGTGTGGGATCGACTTCACCTCCGTCACTCAACTAGTGTAGGTGGTGGAGTGGATTACCGCTCACTCCAAATAAACGTCTTTTTTTGATTATCTTTTGGGTTTTGGGTTCTTTTGGTGTGTGTGTTTTTTTTCTGATTGTATATTTATTAGATTGTTTATTGCATTGAGTTTCAGTATATTGTGTGTATTATTATTTGAATACTTCCCCATCTCCAGCTTTACGGAGACAGTTGCCATTAGGGTGCTGTCTGAGGGCCTCTTTCGCTTTTTCTAATTTCCTCTTTCTATACCGGACCTGTCTATTCTTTCATTTCCTTTTCACCCCCTTTACAAAAAAAATCTCCAAACCTTCTCTTCAATAGGCACCTATCTAGTTTCTTTTCAGCAGTGTCATCTTTTAGGTAGGATTTCCGTTAGTGTACGTTTTCTCCCCCTCTTTTTAATTGTTCGTTAATTCATTTGTTTTGTAATTTTGTATTCACTTATTGTTTAAGGCGATTCATTTGTTTTGTGAACTCATCTATTGTTTTACCAAGAAACTAAGTAAGAAAGTAACAAGTACAGTAAGAACAGTTAAGAACATAAACATTATAAAGAATTTATTTCCGGGAAAAAACTTTATATTTTGTCTGTTTTCTTTTCACTGGAAACAAGAGTTATTAGTATTGCATTTCATTTTCTTAGCTGTTTTTGTTCCCTTTCGGAAAGAATATTGGTGAAAATCTCTTTTGGAAAGACCACATTGTCAATTCTTATTAGTGCTTTTCTTTTATAAGCCTTTATTATTTTTCTGTTTATACCGGCATTTAAATTCTTTATTTGTACATACTGTAACAAAAGTTGTTTTTTTTTAAAACGTATATAACATCACATATCGCCTTATTTTAATCATATTTAGTCATTGTTTCTTGTTTCTTTGTGGTAACTATTCATGATGGAAAATTTTGATGAATATGTACGACAGGCCGAGCGTTTAGGCTTTGAAGGTGATAAATTAGCAAACTATGTCCAACAATGTCTGGATAGGGCAGACAGAGAGATAGAGAGACAGGAAAAACAGAGACAACTAGAAGAAAAGGATAAAGAACGACAAGAAAAAGATAAAGAACGACAAGAAAATCTAAAAAGATTAGAGTTTGAAGAGAAAAAACTACAGAAAGAGATGGAAGAAAATAAAAAAAGATTAGAGTTTGAAGAAAAAAAACTACAGACAGACAGAGAGGAGGTTCAGAGAAAACTAGAGCTAGAGGATAAGGATAAGGAATGGCAGTTTAAACTGAGACAACTTGAATTAGAGACTGATGCGGAAATTAAAAAATTACAGGCATCGAGAGAACCTCCACCACCTCCATCGGTCGGTTCCGCGAGTTCATTTCATCCGAAGTCAACATACATTCCGAAGTTGCCGCCGTTCGAAGAAAAAACCGATGATATTGACAGTTTTCTTTTTCGGTTCGAGAACCACGCTACTTCTTGTGGTTGGCCGAAGGAGAAATGGACGTTGTTTATCGCGTCGCTGTTTAAGGGAAGTGCTTTGGCACTATACCACACACTTGCGGCAAAGGAAGGGTTGACTTGGGATCAGTTAAAAGAAGAACTCTTAAAGAAGTTTCAATGCTCAGCTGACCGTTTTCGTGAGCGTTTCCGATCTATTCGTCCTGACAAGGGAGAATCATTTCCGTCTTTTTTGATAAGAATGAGTCATTGTTTAGACAGATGGATAGAGCTAACGAAGACAAATAAAACTTTCGAATCACTGCGAGATTTGCTACTTCGAGAGCAACTTTTTCAAAGCGTCAGTAAAGATTTGGCCACTTTTCTTAAGGAAAGACAGTTCGATAGCGTTGACGAAATGTGTCAGATGGCGGATCAGTACTGTATTGCTCATCCGGATAAAGGTGTTGCCCGCAAGGAAAATTCGTCCCTTTTCGAGTCTCATGCGGCATTTCAGATACATTCTGGACAAGGAAACTTTAGAAGAGGAAATCGCGCTTCATTCCAAGGTCCGCACTCTTACACGTCTTTTGGCAACAGACAACGACCTTTCCGTGGTCAAGGCCATGTCGGTTCTGGCGATTTCCGTCAGTACGAATACTCACCACCGGAAAGACCTTTTCCTTTCCGAGGGCGTGGTGAACAACAACCGCGAAGACCCTTTGGTCCAGTTCGTGGGCAAGGTCGAGGTTCACAGACTAATGGTAACCAGTTGTCCGCCAACCAAACCATGCGTTGCCACTTTTGTGAGTGCAAATTCCATTTGAAACGGGACTGTCCTTTCAAAGGAAGTGGAGCAAAGACTGGATTTGTTTCCACTACATGTGAAGAAGGTCTTGTTTTGGCACCAGATCAGTCCATTGATGGTCTTCTTTTGGAGGATTGTGCCATTAATGGTTTACAAGGTTCTGTTTTGCGAGATACAGGTTGCACCACAGCTGGTGTAAGGAAATGTTTTGTTCTACCAGACCAATATCTTGACAGTGTTCAGAAATGCAGATCGTTTGGTGGAAAAATTGAAACTTTTCCACTTGCAAAAATTTCCGTTGATACACCATACAACTCCGGGTCACTTACCGCCTGTGTTATTGAGAATCCAGTTTGCGATTTGATTTTGGGAAATCTACCAGGTGTTGCGACAGTACATGGTGGTGCCGGAGGATCTTTCGTTCCTTGTCTCATCAGTACAAGATCAAAAGTCGTAGAGCAGGGAAAACCAACAAAACCACTCAAGGTTTCAAAACTGGATGAACTAAAAGTTACGCCAGATGTTTTGAAGACCATGCAGAGAAGCGACGAGACATTGACGACTGTACTGTCTACTGCAAAGCAGAGTGTCTCTGACAAACCAACGGACAAGCCGACGTACATACTGGACTCTGACATCCTCTACAGGCATGTACCTGGACAAGACAACAAACAGATTGTGGTTCCCAAACCACTGAGGGAAACGGTATTACATACGGCCCATGATGCATTATTCGCAGGTCATTGTGGTATCAAGCGAACGTTAAAAAGAGTTCTGGATTCATTTTTTTGGCCAGGGGTCACAAGAGAAGTCACACAGTATTGTCGCTCTTGTGACATTTGCCAAAAAACAACTCAAAAAGGTCGCGTCCCATGTGCACCTTTGCACAAAATGCCCCTAATTTCGGTTCCCTTTCAGAAGGTGGCCATTGACCTTGTCGGCCCTTTCCCACAATCTTCCTCGGGAAATCGGTATATCCTCACTTTGGTCGACACGGCGACAAGATTTCCCGAAGCAATTCCCCTGAAGAAAATCGATACCGTATCTGTCGCAGAGGCACTGCTGTCTATTTTTTCCAGAGTAGGACTTCCCGAGGAAATTCTGTCAGATTGCGGGACACAGTTCATTTCAGACCTCATGAAGGAAATATACAGACTGCTGTCGATCTCTTCTGTTTCAACCACGCCATACCATCCCCAGTCCAATGGAATGGTTGAAAGATTTAATGGAACATTAAAGTCCCTGTTGAGAAAAGTCACAAGGCGGGAGCCTCAAGAATGGGATCGTTTTATACCTGCATTGCTCTTTGCATACAGGGAACTGCCGAACGAAACTTTGGGGTTTTCGCCTTTTGAACTGCTTTTTGGACATTCACCACGGGGTCCTTTGGATCTGTTAGTCACACAGTGGACGAACAAGACAGACATACCTGAAGACAAGAACGTTTACCAATACGTCTATGACCTACATAACCGAATAAAAGACGCATGTGAACTTGCCCAACAGTCAGCTGACAGGAAAACTGATTTGTATAAGGACTTTGCTGACAGGAAAGCAAAGGCACGTTCATTCAGTGTAGGTGACAAGGTACTTGTCCTATTGACAGACGAGCACAACAAACTTCGTGTCATGTGGAAAGGTCCTTTTGATGTCATTGAAAAACTTTCTGGAGTGAACTACAAAGTGAAAATGGCGAATACTGACAAGGTGTTCCATGTAAACATGCTAAAAAAGTATGTTGAACGTACAAATGTTGCCATTAATGAGTCAATTGAATGGATGTGTCCAGTGTCTGAAACGGATGTGGCTGTTACAGAAATCATTGATTCTGATTTTGTACCTGATGTTACATACAGAGACAGAGCAAAGACTGTGCAAACAACAAATGTGGGATTGTTAACGTCTACCAGTATAGATGATACTGTACCTCTGCCCACTCTTTCTGTCAAGGGGGAAACTTATCGTGATGTCATTGTGTGTGATGATTTGTCTTTGATTCAGAAAGAACAATTGGAAGGTATTTTGAAGGACTTTCAGGATGTTCTGACTGATACCCCAGGGACAGTGACAGCAATTGAACCCCATACTATTCACTTGAGTACGGAAAACCCAGTCCGAGTCAAACCATACCCCCTCCCATTTGCGAAAAAACAGGTTGTCGAAAGAGAGATTCAAGTCATGCTCGGGTTGAAAGTTATTGAACCGTCCTCGTCACCATACAGCTCACCAGTTGTTTTGGTGGACAAACCTGATGGCTCGGTGCGGTTTTGCATCGATTACAGGAAGTTAAACAAAATCACTGTGTTTGATGCAGAACCTATCCCAGACATTGAGGAACTTCTTTGTCAACTCTCAGAAGGAAAATATTTTGTCAAAAAGATTTGACTAAAGGATATTGGCAAATCCCGATGGCTGAAGCAGACAAGGAAAAAACGGCTTTTCAGACACCTTTTGGACTGTTTCAATGGACAAAGATGCCATTTGGTTTACAAAACGCCCCAGCTTCTTTTGCCAGAATGATGCGCGCACTAAAACTTCATGAGTGTGGAGCAGGAACTGGTAGGACCACTTGTCATTTGATATGTCAGCCACTTGCTTTGTGACTGAACAGGATGTGCGTGGGCGCTGTGCAGTGATTCGTTGTCGGGCTGGCCTGCAACTACTAGTTAAGCGCGATGAAGAACAGAGAAAGAGGCAGCTCACGCTATAGCAAAGAACGTGTTAGCGCACGCCCGCTGTGCGGACAGACCTATTGGATTAATAAACTAAGAACTCTCAAATCTGACAATTTCTATTACACAAGCCATCGCGTTGACGCCAAAGATACATGCTGCTCTAAAAACCCACGCCGGTGTGGCAGCTGACTGGATGTGAAGAAGGTATGTACATTGTCACCTAACTGACTGTGTGCTGTGTTCTGTGTAAACAAAGGCCTCTTGTCTGTGTTAAGTCGTAAACCCCACACACCAACAAACCGACACGCACACTGAAAACAGCGAAGTGGTGGCTTCCCATTCGAGAATGTTCAAGAACATTTGTGACAAAGCGCGCCGCGAGCCCGGTGAAACGCAGTAGGCGCGCGAGGCGTGTTTTATTGATAGGGAGGCACACAGTTTGTAAACAGGACGCTCGGCCTGCTGACTTACTGCGTCGTTATAATTGTGTTGTCTTGGTCTTGCAAAAAAGCTGACAGTCAACCGACTGGTAGTACAGACTGTTTGGGGGAACGCAGACACTATTTATTATAGATGACTGTTCGGCCAAAACTGGCTTTCAGTGGAAGACATGCTAGGATAAGTGTGTGGATTTTATGTCAAAAATATAACTCAGTTTTAAAAGACTTTAGAGAACAATTAAAGACAGTG
>CM065731.1:25405056-25415056 GCA_033310375.1 Conus canariensis | reverse complement strand
AATAAAACCGTTAAAAAGCTGTTATAACGGTTTCAAAGTCGTCTTTTTCCTCTGCTTTTCTTCAAATAGCCGTTGTGACATTGCACAGGTACAGGACTACTTCTCTAAAATTAGAACCGTTATTTGGCAGTTAAAAAACGTTATTTATAACAGTTAAAAACCGTTAAAAACACCAAACCCTATAAAAGAAACTGTTTAAAACCCGATCTTCTTGAAATTTAGCAGGTATGTCTGTTGCGACCCGAGGATGGTTTTGGGCTAATCTTTAAAGAAATAAAACCGTTAAAAACCGTTAAAAAACTGTTATAACGGTTTCAAAGACATCTTTTTCCTCTGCTTTTCATCAAATGGCCGTTGTGACATTGCACAGGTACATCGAACCTAGAGGGACATCTCCCGAGTAACATAGGGTCATTGGACAGTTTCTACGACAGTTATTTATGACCGTTAAAAACCGTTAACAACACGTACCCCCCTAAAAACGATCAAAAATACAATCTTTTCTGATGTTGGCGGCAAAGAGAGTCCTCGGATCGCCACCAAACTTGGCATGAGTCTAGAAGGACATACTGTGAATAACATTGGGTCATTCGATAGTTTTTATGACCGTTATTTATCACCGTTAAAAAGCGTTATTTTCTAAATTTAGACCTTTCTTGATGAAATTTGATATACAGGTGTAGTTTTCAATGCTGAACAATGATATACAACTTACAGGAACCGAAACTTAAATTTGACCGTTAAAAAACCGTTATTATATAAATTTAGACCGTTCTTGATGAAATTCGGTATACAGATGCAGTTTTACACGCTGAACAATGATATACAACTTACACGAACGGAAACTTAAAAATTGACCGTTAAAAACCGTTATTATATAAATTTAGAGCGTTCCTGATGAAATTCGGTATACAGATGCAGTTTTACACGCTGAACAATGATATACAACTTACACGAACGGAAACTTAAAATTGAGCGTTAAAAACCGTTACGATCCATTATTTTCTAAATTTAGACCTTTCTTGATGAAATTTGGTATACAGGTGCAGTTTTACACGCTGATCAATGATAGACAACTAATATGAACAGAAACTTAAAATTGACCGTTAAAAACCGTTAATTTCTAAATTTAGAGATGGTATCACCGTTAAAAAGCGTTATTTTCTAAATTTAGACCTTTCTTGATGAAATTTGATATACAGGTGTAGTTTTCAATGCTGAACAATGATATACAACTTACACGAACCGAAACTTAAAATTGACCGTTAAAAACCGTTATTATATAAATTTAGACCGTTCTTGATGAAATTCGGTATACAGATGCAGTTTTACACGCTGAACAATGATATACAACTTACACGAACGGAAACTTAAAAATTGACCGTTAAAAACCGTTATTATATAAATTTAGACCGTTCCTGATGAAATTCGGTATACAGACGCAGTTTTACACGCTGAACAATGATATACAACTTACACGAACGGAAACTATAAAATTGAGCGTTAAAAACCGTTAAGATCCATTATTTTCTAAATTTAGACCTTTCTTGATGAAATTTGGTATACAGGTGCAGTTTTACACGCTGATCAATGATAGACAACTAATATGAACAGAAACTTAAAATTGACCGTTAAAAACCATTAATTTCTAAATTTAGAGATGGTAGTCTGCAGAGGATTTCAGAAATACACCGAAGTTATGATGCTCTGCAATACCGTCTGATTTTTGTCTGTCAACAAGAGCCATGGTCAGACGTTTTCATCCCGTGGGGCAGATCTGACCGTTCCGTGTTTTACACATGGAATGTTCTACGTTGCAGCATCACGAACTGGAAGCGCAGAAACACTGACTATACTTGCGCCAAACAGGAAGACCAGAAATGTTGTCAACCCAGAGGCCCTCCAATAGACATAATACATCGTGAAAATGCAATCTTTTCACAGAGTTGTCATGTTTGAGTTGGGTTTAACGTCCGTGCCAAAATCAAGGATATGCAGACGGCTGGTCCGTCACATTAGCCTGACACCTGCGGGGCCAGGGTGCATATTGGGGTGAACTATGGATATTTTAGCTGAAAACATTCCACGTGAAAATTTCCAAGACCAAACCGGGATTCGAAACCACGACCTTTGGATCATGAGTCCAGCGCCTTATCCACTAGGTTATGGCGGCCCCTACAGAGTTGTCATTTTGGAGCACTTCAATCGAGGAATTGAGAATGCATCGGTAAGTTCATTAAGTACAGGCATCCCTCTATCGACTGTGTATCGTATTACGAAAAAAAATTGTGAGGTAAAATTGATTGAGAGGCAAGAAGGGTCATAGAGCAGGGTGAGGACAGCTACCCCAAGTACAGGAGACGTGAGGAGTCTGAATGAGGACATACTGGGACTGTGAAGCTTGGGCAGAGAGAAATCATCGTCACCAACCAGTGGGTTGTCCCCTACAACCCTTACCTCCTACATTAGTTCAACTGCCACATCAATGTGGAAATATGCAGTAGCATAAAATTCATCAAGTACGTCCTGAAGTATGTCCACAAGGGCACAGACCAAGCTGTCTTCCAACTCCAAGCCAATCAGGCAGGTGAAGGAGCAGCTCAACAACCTCCAGTCATTGATGAGATCCAAATGTACCAGAATGCCCGCTACGTTGGCAGCATCGAGGCGACCTGGAGACTCCTGGGATTTGACCTGCATGAGCGCCACCCCATGGTGCAGAGACCAGCTGTCCATTTGGAGAATGGACAATGGGTCTACTTCAATCCACACAACGCAGCGCAAAGAGCACAAGGCTCTCCCCCAGAAGCAACCCTTACCGCCATCTTTAGCCTATGCTCTCAAGACCCTACAGCACGAGAGCTGAAGTACGTGGAAGTCCCTGAGCACTTCACATTGATGTCCACTCAGAATATGTGGAAGAAACGACAAAGGGGCACTGCAATCCGGCGATTGTACAGTATCAGTCCTCGCCAGGGAGAGTGCTACTTCTTGAGGCTTCTACTCAACGTTATGAAAGGATCCCGTTCGTACGAGGAGCTGAAGATTGTCAACGGCTATGTCCACAACATTTTTCGAGATGCTTGCAATGCTCTTGGACTCCTAGAAGATGACCGCCTTCTACAACTTGCCCTGGAGGAAGCCTCCATCTCTCAGAGACCCCGACTGCTGCGTGACTTCTGTATTATCCTGGTGGCTTTCAACCCCAGTAACCCAGGCAACCTGTGGAACCTCTTCAGAGACCATCTTGCTGAAGATTTCCTCTTCCAAGTCCGAAGAGATGTCTATTATGAAGCACAGTACACAAATGCCATCTACAACCAAGCTCTTACTGTGATTCAGCACAAACTCTTCCTTCTTGGAGACAAGTCTACAGAGGAGTATGGGATGCCAACAGTCACACAACAACAAACTGTGCCTCGAGAATACTACCGCGAGACCAATTACGACACTACTGCACTCCGGGCAGCAGCTGATGACCAGCTGAAGAAGCTGACAGCTGACCAGAGAGACGTGTACGACAGCTTTATGACCATGGTTGAGCAGAGGCAGGATCCCACAGCAAGCAGCAACATAATGTTCCTTGATGCTCCATGAGGGACAGGAAAGACCATCCTGAATCTTATCCTGAACAGGATCCGCTCCACAGGCAAAATAGTGCTAGCCACTGCTTCCAGTATCATTGCCGCTACTCTTTTGCCTGGTGGGCGGACAGTAAATAGCATTTTCAAGGTCCCTCTGGATGCCGACAAGCAAGAAACGCCAACCTGCTCTGTCAAGCGTGGGCCAACGTTGGCCAAAGTCATCAAAGAGGCTGCAACCGTCATAATTGATGAAGCTCCCATGACCCACAAAGCTGTCTACGAGGCCATGGACTCTACGCTGCAGGACATCACCCAAGTGCACAGGCCAATGGGAGGCATCCCAACGCTGTTCTGTGGGGACTTCAGGCAGATCCTCCCTGTCGTCCTCAATGGCACCAGAGCCAACATTGTCAACGCCTGTCTGATAGCCAGGAGGATCTGATAGAAGCAGTCTACCCGGATCTTCATGCTCACTGCGCAGACTCAGACTGGTTAGCGGAAAGGGCCATAATCTCCTCCCTGAACGAGACTGTCAACAGTCTGAACAGAAAAATCGTAGCTGACTTCCCTGGAGAGGAAACTGTACAGATCTGTTGACACGGCCAAGAATGATGATGAGGCAGTCCTTTATCCACAAGAACTCCTGAACTCCATTGAGATTTCTGGACTTCCACCACATGAACTGTTGCTGAAATCTGGAGTCCCTATTATCATTCTCCGCTCACTGGACCCGCCAAAGGTGATCAATGGCACCCGATGTGTCTTCACCAGACTGCACAGGAACGTTGTAGAAGCGAAAATATCATGTGGCCCCCACAAAGGTGAACCGGTGCTGCTCCCCAGAATTCCTCTGGAACCCATGGACTCACCCCTGCCATTCCAGTTTTGACGGCTTCAGTTTCCCATGAAACCAGCTTTCGCTCTGACAATCATCAAGAGCCAGGGTCCGACATTTTCATCCCTTGGGGCAGACCTGACCGTTCCGTGTTTTACACATGGAATGTTCTACGTTGCAGCATCACGAACTGGAAGCGCAGAAACACTGACTATACTTGCGCCAAACAGGGAGACCAGAAATGTCTACCCAGAGGCTCTCCAATAGACATGATACATCGTGAAAATGCAGTCTTTTCACAGAGTTGTCATGTTTGAGTTGGATTTAACGTCCGTGCCCAAATCAAGGATATGCAGACGGCTGGTCCGTCACATTAGACTGACACCTGCGGGGCCAGGGTGGACATCGGGGTGAACTACGGTCATTTTAGCTGGAAACATTCCACGTGAAAATGTCCAAGACCAAACCGGGATTCGAAACCACGACCTTTGGATCATGAGTCCAGCGCCTTATCCACTAGGTTATGGCGGCCCCTACAGAGTTGTCATTTTGGAGCACTTCAATCGAGGAATTGAGAATGCATCGGTAAGTTCACAAAGTACAGGCATCCCTCTATGGACTGTGTATCTATGGAAAAAAATTCGTGAGGGAAAACAGATTGAGAGGCAAGAAGGGAGTGGGCGTCCGAACAAATTGGGTGAAGTAGATAGGAGGAGGCTGGGGCAATTGGTTCGGCATGGGAAAAACGAAACAAACCCAAACTGAATTTTATTGTATTGTCTTTTAAGTGGTGAGAGAGAGGGGTGGCCAGAAAATTATTGTACAGATATACCCGAGCGAAGCCGGGTACACCGGCTAGTATATATATATATATATTATATAATATATATATATTAAAAAATATTTTAAAAATGAAGTGGTAAAATCTACAAGCTTGTTTCTAGCTTTGCTATCTTCAGGATGTCTTTTGGAGCACGCCAACGGTCTTTTATGGCGTGCGGGACTTGATTTCAACTCTGTGTGTGCAGGCGGATCTCATTTGCTGCACGTGCGGCCTGTGGTTCTTATTGGGGCCTGTTCAGGTGGAATGTGCTAGCAAAGATTTCCACTTGTGCCTGCAATTGTTTACAATTTCTACTTTTGTGTTCAGAGTTGCTAAGTGTGGTTTGCATAATATTAACCATTTTTCTGTGGAGCATAGATTGCATCTTTTTGAAATATTGTTGTATGGTGCTGCTCTTTTTATGATTTTCCATGATATGTTGTAGTCTATTTTTTTATCTTTGAGTCTCCAGATGTATTTGCTCAGCTCTGTTTGATTTTTGTATTTTTCATTTTTGAATGACTGTTTGTGGTTTGCGTATCTGGTTTTGAAAGTGTTTTCAGTAATCCCTACATATGTTTCTTCTTCATTTTCTGATGTTACCGTAGCTTGGTATACAATGTTGCTGTGAAGACATTTATTGCTCAGGGGGCACTGTTCTTTTTTAGTGCAGTTGCAAGATGTCCTTTCGGCACCCTTCTCTTTTATTTTGCTTTTCATTTTGTTAGATGAATCAATCATGTTTTGAGGTTGGGCATACATGAGTATGACAGTTTAATGGTGTTTTTGTTGAATATTTTGGACAGTTTGTGTTCTTTTGGGAATGATGTTGCCAAGATTTTAAAGAATTCTTTTCCTACATTTGTTTTTACTAGTTCTCTGAAAGGGTTGAAATGAAAGGGACTTGTGAACGGTTTTTAAAAACGAACACTAGTTGTCTGCAGGAGGTTAGAAGAAAGAGACTTTTGAACGTTTAAAAAAGCGTGCAATAGCTGTCCTCAAGAGGCGAGATGAGAAAGACCTGAAAGCTCTAAAACTGGCGCAAAATTGTCTGCAGGACGCGACATGATGAAAAAGGGTTATGAACTTAAAACAAAAATGGCACGATTTCGTGCAGGGTGTGAGACAAGACAGACTCGTGACCATTTTAAAAAAAAACTTGCCCTCGTCTGCAAGTGAGAGAGAAAATTTCTTAAAATGACCAACGGGTAAAACAAGACTCAAATGAATTTTTTTTCTTATCTGTACGAATCACACAACTCTTTCAAAACTCTTGTCTCACACTCTGCAGACAACCAGTCCAGGTTGTTGTTGTTGTTGTTTTAAACGTTCAGAAGTCCCCCCCCCCCTCCCCTGCACATAAATGCTAATTTTACAGAGTGTGGCCAAAAACTCGGTTGGCGTTTTAGACCAACGTTTTCATGCAGGCAAGAGACTATCACTGTAGAAAACTATATCTGCTTGCTATTGCTGTGGTGAACATTACGTTTACACAGTGGGATGTTTGCCTGGTATGTTTTTGGTAGAGTGAGAGAGACAATCCCTATGTATGTGTGTCCTTGTGTCCCTGTGTGTGTGTGTGTGTGTGTGTGTGTGTGTGTGCGTGTGTGCGTGTGTGTGTGTGCCTCTGTGTGTGTGTGTGTGTGTGTAGGCTTTCGTGTGTCCGAGTGTGCGTGCATGCTATGGAATCTTTGATCGAGGTGTGCCTGTAGGTCACACGTCTATGGTCTATGCGGACAAGACATGCTCACGTAGAATCGGACCTTTTCACCTAAGCAAGCAGAAAAAGAACAGCCGCTCAGAACACAACGCGCACCCCCCCCCCCCCCCCCCCCCCCTCTCCAGTTTGTGAACACGTACTCTGTTAAGCTGTGATCGCGTTTGGGGAAATACTTTGCAAACCGGTCCCAACACCGACTACCCTGCACTATTATTTAATCAGTGTCCGTACTGGTATTAGAGAAACGAAAACCAGTAACAACATACGATCTTCCACCGTTCTCAAGACCGAGTGCATATATTCACTATTATCCCCTGTCTATATAGGTTGTGTATACCAAAAATAAATACATTAAAGAAAATAATGTAAAATATACGCTGTTCTCAAGATTGAGTGCATGCATTCACCATTATCTCCTATTTAGGTTGTCGTGTATAGAACAGAACAAAATAAAATAAATTGATATCCTTCCCATACCTTTACTCAAATGTTTCACATTTCAGTTATTACTCATGCCATCATGCTGAAATTTTATGACTTTGTTAATAAAAGGTCCAAGCATGTGCTGCCCCAAAATGATGCAATTTCGTGTCATAATAAACAAGTAGACAAAACAACGTTTAAAAAGCCATAGTCAATGACTTGCAATCAAACCTTAGTCATGAATGACTTGAGGTACAGCCCGCACATTGTTCACAGATCGTCAATTATATGATATAGGCCTATCTAAAATAGCGCTTGAGACACCACAGACTTCCACCAACATCGAATGGAGCCATGATTCGCATCGATGGAAGGGTAGGAGGAGGCTTTTAACTTCAGTCAGCACGTCGGTCAAGTTGAAGACCCTAGTGTTATCAGCGATGAGATAAGAGAAAAAAACATCATGTTCGTCATATCATGAAGTGATCTTGCCTTAATTTTTGTTCTTTCATTAAAATGTACCTAAGTATTTTGGACTGGATGTGCAAGAGCTTGAACTGGAGGGGGTAAAAATTGGTGCATGCAATCTTGACGGCGTGCGCCAGCGACATCTACACAGTGCACCCCAAATACATGCTGCAGACTCGACGTGTACAAACATAGGTGCGAGTTGGTGTTTAATGTGTGCACTGGCATGCACGTGTATGCGTTCAAGCATTACACTGATGGGGGACCGCGTACCGTTTGCAATCCACTTTCGCGAGAATAGTTCGTTCATGTTTGCTTTGCCTGTGCTCGACAGGAAAGGCAAACATGAACCAAGTCGTTCACTTGCGTCCAGAATAGATTATCTCCCTTCACCGGGCAGAACGCGCGACTTCCTTGTCCTCTCTTAGTGTGTGCATACGTGTTAATAGAGTGCATGTGTGGCGAAAACAAGTTATACTTGTCCACGGTATTCGATATTTATTTCGTTAACCATGTCTAAAGTCATTTGTCATAAACAACACTCGCCATATATATACTGTTTACAGCCATTATGTATGCACGTACACAGGCACATGACGGGGGGTGGGGGTGGGGGTCGACTTCAGAGAACGCGAGTAGCAGGTGCGCAGCCGAGACGAAGAGAAAACGATTTTAAAGAGTAACAATCTGTACTCCCCCCCCCCCCCCCTCCCCCATTCCTAATCTGCGTTGTTCAAATGCTGACCGTCTTTTTATAACAGACCTAAGTTAACAACCTGTCACGCGGTCTTCTGCTTTCCTACAAATACTGCAAGTTTCTATCTGCCTCCTGGACACCACGAAAGAACACACACACACACACACACACACACACACACACACACACACACACACACACACACACACACAAGAACATGCGACGAAGAGAGAGAGAGAGAGAGAGATAATATATAGAGAGGCCTCCATCCATCCCATCCCCACACACAAGTCACGAACACTTCATGTTGATCCCAGCCAGCTCAGGCATGGCCCTTTATTACTTGAACATGACAAAAAAAAAAAAAAAAAAAAAAAAAAACAGTAGAAGGAATCAAAGCCTTGAACACTGGAACTCTTCACCCTGACACGGACAGCCAACGAACTGACAACACAGGACACACAGACGAAGCCAAAGGAAGCATGATGTTGAAGACGAACGAACAGACTACTACGGCAGCTGGAGGATGAAAGCACTGACGAAGCGGACGACAACCATCACACACACGCAGGCGTTCCCCCCTCCGGTTGGTTTGTGAGGAGCGTTCCCCGGGGGGCAGGGTGGCAGCCAACCAGGAGGGGGCTCGTGCGCACGCGGCTGCTGCATGCTTCCTCCCAGGGACTGGAAGTCGGCGTCGGGCTTTTCAGGAGGCTTTCTTCTCCTCCTCGATGGCTGCACACACACACATACACAAGCACGTGCACGCACACACACACACGTACGCACGCAAACACACACGCGCCACACACACACACACACACACACACACACACACACACACACACACACACACACACACACGTGCAGGTATGTTTAGAGACAACGCAACAAACTACAGCAGATGCGTGCGCATTTTACTCACCACCTGACCTTACTTGTAAAGAGAGAGAGAGAGAGAGAGAGAGAGAGAGAAGACTCAAAGACAGATCCAAAAGACAGATCCATCATTCTATACCATTCATTATTACATCGCTGCCGACCACATATGACCTTTTCAGGGCCGTCACCGCTACTAGGATATCCCCTTTGCTACAGTGGGAAAAAGTATCGAGCAACATGCATATTTACATGACATTCTAAGATAATAATACTGATATTCGCATGGTCAAGAATGACACAACTAGGCTGTACTATGGACGCCTGGTATTCCCCTTATTTTTTTCCCATCCAGTTAAATCTTATATGCATAAAGAATAAGAGTATGGGAAAACATCAAATGAGGATATGGAACAAAAAGGTTAAAAAATGCCATACTGGCGAAATACAAAACAGAATGGACAAGTAGTATGCACTCACAATAGTGTAGATTTTCATCATCTAGACGCTAGATCAAATAAAATCATTCAAAATATAAAAAAAAAAGGTGGGGGAGAGGGGAGAGGGAACTGGC
>CM065731.1:25360056-25400056 GCA_033310375.1 Conus canariensis | reverse complement strand
CCTATTTGTACTTTTACAGCGTCCCTACCTTCAAAATCGATATTTTTCTTTGTAAATATAATAAAAACCGATTTGTCCGTTGATAAGTTAAAACCGTTTGAATTCAAATAATTAACAAGTTTACTGACCGCAAATTGAAACTGTTCAACAATTTTATTACGCTTGATTTTGTTTTTTGTAAAATTACAATTTACATTTTTCCACATTGCAATATCATCTGCATAAGCAGCTAAAGTTGCCCCTTTCGTGTCAATCTGATTAAGATCATAAAGCATCAATGAGAAGAGGATTGGAGAAATGACACTTCCTTGAGGGACACCCATGTTAACATATCTTGTACTTGACAGCACACCATTTAGTTTTACTTGTAGCGTTCTTCCAGATAAAAATGATTGTAAAAACATGTGGAAACGACCTTTAATCCCAATTTCATGAGCCTTGGACAATAATTTAAAATGCCAAACAGAATCGTACGCTCTATGAATATCAAAAAACGTGGCTAAAGTAGAGTGTCGCTTAGCCAAGGCTTTTTTGACGTGTGAAGCTAAAAGACTAACATGATCAGTGACACCCCTCCCTTTTCTGAAACCAGCTTGAAATATTGGCAAAATCCCATTCTTTTCAAGGAAATGTTCTAATCTGAATTTCATTATCCTCTCAAAAAGTTTTCCAATGTGAGGAGTCAAAGAAATGGGTCGAAAATTAGAAGATTTTCTTTTTGATTTTCCTTGTTTATGGATAGGTACAACTGTTGCTTTCTTCCAAGCCATTGGCAGCTTTCCAGAATTCCAGCACACACACACACACACACACACACACACACACACACACACACACACACACACACACACACGCACACATACATGCGAAACAACGTTGCCAGAATATAATGCCGTGCACATAAAACACATTCGACTGCACTTGTCTATCAGGGCGTGAATCCGTATTTTAGTTTTGACCATCCTCAACACGCCCACTTATGCCACGATGATCACAACAGAAAACGAACCGTGCCTCCTCCGCCCCCTCTCCCGTTCCTCCTCCTTCCCTGTCACTTCTGTCTACCACCACTTAGCCATACATTCAAGACGGAAGCTTGACAGGGAACAACTGGGTATTAAGTTTCGCATGAACTTAAAATGTAGAACACACACGTTCTGTGTTAAGAACCATAGCCACGCTCCTTTTTCCATGAGTCGTAACGCCTTTCCCATTCCGTTTTATTAGGCCTACGTGAGAAGTTTCAGGTTCACTGGCGTCCTTATAAAAATATGAATTTAAAAAAAATAGAAAGAAAAGTGCAAAGATGTGTGTAACGTTGGGGGGGGGGGGGGGGGGGGGGGGGACAGGGGAGCGCCAAGGATTTGAAGTGCACCGACAGAGACAACACATGCGAGAATTCAAACAGCGTGGGAACGCCTTTACCAGAGACGGAGAGGGCAGTGTGTTTCTTTGGGGGGGGGGGGGGGGGGGTGTGTGTGTGTGTGTGTGTGTGTGTGTGCGCGCGCGCGCGCGCATGTGTGTACATGTGTCTGGTGTGTGTGTGTGTTGTGTGTGTGTGAGAGAGAGAGAGAGAGAGAGAGAACGAGACAGACAGAGAGAGAGAGAGAGAATTCTTTTACAGCAGTCCAGCTTGCCACTCCGGGCCCTTTCAAACACAGTGAGAGTGTGGTGGGCGTGTGTGAGTCTGTGCATGTGGACATGCATGCGCGTCCCTTCCACAGAAATAGGAGGGAAACAGACTACCCCTTCCCCAATGTTCCCATGGCCTGACTGATGCCAGCCTCCCTGAGAAAGGTAAAGGTCTGGAGGGTCAACCGAGGGCACCATTGTGCAGTCCAGTGCCCTTTGGCTCACCATAGCATTTTTCCACATGGCCATCTTCACTTTCCTCTCGCAGCCGAGTGAGCGATTGGACAAGATTGGGTGGGATGTGGAGAGATGGTTGCAAAAGGGAGGAGGGGGGTGCATATATATATATATATATATACTAGCCGGTGTACCCGGCTTCGCTCGGGTATATCTGTACAATAATTTTCTGGCCACCCCTCTCTCTCACCACTTAAAAGACAATACAATAAAATTCAGCTTGGGTTTGTTTCGTTTTTCCCATGCCGAACCAATTGCCCCAGCCTCCTCCTATCTACTTCACCCAATTTGTTCGGACGCCCACTCCCTTCTTGCCTCTCAATCTGTTTTCCCTCACGAATTTTTTTCCATAGATACACAGTCCATAGAGGGATGCCTGTACTTTGTGAACTTACCGATGCATTCTCAATTCCTCGATTGAAGTGCTCCAAAATGACAAATCTGTAGGGGCCGCCATAACCTAGTGGATAAGGCGCTGGACTCATGATCCAAAGGTCGTGGTTTCGAATCCCGGCTTGGTCTTGGAAATTTTAATGTGGAATGTTTCCAGCTAAAATGACCGTAGTTCACCCCGATGTCCACCCTGGCCCCGCAGGTGTCAGTCTAATGTGACGGACCAGCCGTCTGCATATCCTTGATTTTGGCACGGACGTTAAATCCAACTCAAACATGACAACTCTGTGAAAAGACTGCATTTTCACGATGTATCATGTATCTCTCTATTGGAGAGCCTCTGGGTAGACATTTCTGGTCTCCCTGTTTGGCGCAAGCATAGTCAGTGTTTCTGCGTTTCCAGTTCGTGATGCTGCAACGTAGAACATTCCATGTGTAAAACACGGAACGGTCAGGTCTGCCCCAAGGGATGAAAATGTCGGACCCTGGCTCTTGATGATTGTCAGAGCGAAAGCTGGTTTCATGGGAAACTGAAGCCGTCAGAACTGGAATGGCAGGGGTGAGTCCATGGGTTCCAGAGGAATTCTGGGGAGCAGCACCGGTTCACCTTTGTGGGGGCCACATGATATTTTCGCTTCTACAACGTTCCTGTGCAGTCTGGTGAAGACACATCGGGTGCCATTGATCACCTTTGGCGGGTCCAGTGAGCGGAGAATGATAATAGGGACTCCAGATTTCAGCAACAGTTCATGTGGTGGAAGTCCAGAAATCTCAATGGAGTTCAGGAGTTCTTGTGGATAAAGGACTGCCTCATCATCATTCTTGGCCGTGTCAACAGATCTGTACAGTTTCCTCTCCAGGGAAGTCAGCTACGATTTTTCTGTTCAGCCTGTTGACAGTCTCGTTCAGGGAGGAGATTATGGCCCTTTCCGCTAACCAGTCTGAGTCTGCACAGTGAGCATGAAGATCCGGGTAGACTGCTTCTATCAGATCCTCCTGGCTATCAGACAGGCGTTGACAATGTTGGCTCTGGTGCCATTGAGGACGACAGGGAGGATCTGCCTGAAGTCCCCACAGAACAGCGTTGGGATGCCTCCCATTGGCCTGTGCACTTGGGTGATGTCCTGCAGCGTAGAGTCCATGGCCTCGTAGACAGCTTTGTGGGTCATGGGAGCTTCATCAATTATGACGGTTGCAGCCTCTTTGATGACTTTGGCCAACGTTGACCCACGCTTGACAGAGCAGGTTGGCGTTTCTTGCTTGTCGGCATCCAGAGGGACCTTGAAAATGCTATTTACTGTCCGCCCACCCGGCAAAAGAGTAGCAGCAATGACACTGGAAGCAGTGGCTAGCACTATTTTGCCTGTGGAGCGGATCCTGTTCAGGATAAGATTCAGGACGGTCTTTCCTGTCCCTCATGGAGCATCAAGGAACATTATGTTGCTGCTTGCTGTGGGATCCTGCCTCTGCTCAACCATGGTCATAAAGCTGTCGTACACGTCTCTCTGGTCAGCTGTCAGCTTCTTCAGCTGGTCATCAGCTGCTGCCCGGAGTGCAGTAGTGTCGTAATTGGTCTCGCGGTAGTATTCTCGAGGCACAGTTTGTTGTTGTGTGACTGTTGGCATCCCATACTCCTCTGTAGACTTGCCTCCAAGAAGGAAGAGTTTGTCCTGAATCACAGTAAGAGCTTGGTTGTAGATGGCATCTGTGTACTGCGCTTCATAATAGACATCTCTTCAGACTTGGAAGAGGAAATCTTCAGCAAGATGGTCTCTGAAGAGGTTCCACAGGTTGCCTGGGTTACTGGGGTTGAAAGCCACCAGGATAATACAGAAGTCACGCAGCAGTCGGGGTCTCTGAGAGATGGAGGCTTCCTCCAGGGCAAGTTGTAGAAGGCGGTCATCATCTAGGAGTCCAAGAGCATTGCAAGCATCTCGAAAAATGTTGTGGACATAGCCGTTGACAATCTTCAGCTCCTCGAACGAACGGGATCCTTTCATAACGTTGAGTAGAAACCTCAAGAAGTAGCACTCTCCCTGGCGAGGACTGATACTGTACAATCGCCGGATTGCAGTGCCCCTTTGTCGTTTCTTCCACATATTCTGAGTGGACATCAATGTGAAGTGCTCAGGGACTTCCACGTACTTCAGCTCTCGTGCTGTAGGGTCTTGAGAGCATAGGCTAAAGATGGCGGTAAGGGTTGCTTCTGGGGGAGAGCCTTGTGCTCTTTGCGCTGCGTTGTGTGGATTGAAGTAGACCCATTGTCCATTCTCCAAATGGACAGCTGGTCTCTGCACCATGGGGTGGCGCTCATGCAGGTCAAATCCCAGGAGTCTCCAGGTCGCCTCGATGCTGCCAACGTAGCGGGCATTCTGGTACATTTGGATCTCATCAATGACTGGAGGTTGTTGAGCTGCTCCTTCACCTGCCTGATTGGCTTGGAGTTGGAAGACAGCTTGGTCTGTGCCCTTGTGGACATACTTCAGGACGTACTTGATGAATTTTATGCTACTGCATATTTCCACATTGATGTGGCAGTTGAACTAATGTAGGAGGTAAGGGTTGTAGGGGACAACCCACTGGTTGGTGACGATGATTTCTCTCTGCCCAAGCTTCACAGTCCCAGTATGTCCTCATTCAGACTCCTCACGTCTCCTGTACTTTGGGGTAGCTGTCCTCACCCTGCTCTATGACCCTTCTTGCCTCTCAATCAATTTTACCTCACAATTTTTTTTCGTAATACGATACACAGTCGATAGAGGGATGCCTGTACTTAATGAACTTACCGATGCATTCTCAATTCCTCGATTGAAGTGCTCCAAAATGACAACTCTATAGGGGCCGCCATAACCTAGTGGATAAGGCGCTGGACTCATGATCCAAAGGTCGTGGTTTCGAATCCCGGCTTGGTCTTGGAAATTTTAATGTGGAATGTTTCCAGCTAAAATGACCGTAGTTCACCCCGATGTCCACCCTGGCCCCGCAGGTGTCAGTCTAATGTGACGGACCAGCCGTCTGCATATCCTTGATTTTGGCACGGACGTTAAACCCAACTCAAACATGACAACTCTGTGAAAAGATTGCATTTTCACGATGTATTATGTCTATTGGAGGGCCTCTGGGTTGACAACATTTCTGGTCTTCCTGTTTGGCGCAAGTATAGTCAGTGTTTCTGCGCTTCCAGTTCGTGATGCTGCAACGTAGAACATTCCATGTGTAAAACACGGAATGGTCAGATCTGCCCCACGGGATGAAAATGTCTGACCATGGCTCTTGTTGACAGACAAAAATCAGACGGTATTGCAGAGCATCATAACTTCGGTGTATTTCTGAAATCCTCTGCAGACTACCATCTCTAAATTTAGAAATTAACGGTTTTTAACGGTCAATTTTAAGTTTCTGTTCATATTAGTTGTCTATCATTGATCAGCGTGTAAAACTGCACCTGTATACCAAATTTCATCAAGAAAGGTCTAAATTTAGAAAATAACGGATCTTAACGGTTTTTAACGCTCAATTTTTAAGTTTCCGTTCGTGTAAGTTGTATATCATTGTTCAGCGTGTAAAACTGCATCTGTATACCGAATTTCATCAAGAACGGTCTAAATTTATATAATAACGGTTTTTAACGGTCAATTTTAAGTTTCGGTTCGTATAAGTTGTATATCATTGTTCAGCATTGAAAACTACACCTGTATATCAAATTTCATCAAGAAAGGTCTAAATTTAGAAAATAACGCTTTTTAACGATGATACCATTTCTAAATTTAGAAATTAACGGTTTTTAACGGTCAATTTTAAGTTTCTGTTCATATTAGTTGTCTATCATTGATCAGCGTGTAAAACTGCACCTGTATACCAAATTTCATCAAGAAAGGTCTAAATTTAGAAAATAACGGATCTTAACGGTTTTTAACGCTCAATTTTAAGTTTCCGTTCGTGTAAGTTGTATATCATTGTTCAGCGTGTAAAACTGCATCTGTATACCGAATTTCATCAGGAACGCTCTAAATTTATATAATAACGGTTTTTAACGGTCAATTTTTAAGTTTCCGTTCGTGTAAGTTGTATATCATTGTTCAGCGTGTAAAACTGCATCTGTATACCGAATTTCATCAAGAACGGTCTAAATTTATATAATAACGGTTTTTAACGGTCAATTTTAAGTTTCGGTTCGTATAAGTTGTATATCATTGTTCAGCATTGAAAACTACACCTGTATATCAAATTTCATCAAGAAAGGTCATAAATTTAGAAAATAACGCTTTTTAACGGTGATACCATGTCTAAATTTAGAAATTAACGGTTTTTAATGGTCAATTTTAAGTTTCTGTTCATATTAGTTGTCTATCATTGATCAGCGTGTAAAACTGCACCTGTATACCAAATTTCATCAAGAAAGGTCTAAATTTAGAAAATAACGGATCTTAACGGTTTTTAACGCTCAATTTTAAGTTTCCGTTCGTGTAAGTTGTATATCATTGTTCAGCGTGTAAAACTGCATCTGTATACCGAATTTCATCAGGAACGCTCTAAATTTATATAATAACGGTTTTTAACGGTCAATTTTTAAGTTTCCGTTCGTGTAAGTTGTATATCATTGTTCAGCGTGTAAAACTGCATCTGTATACCGAATTTCATCAAGAACGGTCTAAATTTATATAATAACGGTTTTTAACGGTCAATTTTAAGTTTCGGTTCGTGTAAGTTGTATATCATTGTTCAGCATTTAAAACTACACCTGTATACCAAATTTCATCAAGAAAGGTCTAAATTTAGAAAATAACGCTTGTTAACAGTGATAAATAACGGTCATAAAAACTATCGAATGACCCAATGTTATTCACAGTATGTCCTTCTAGACTCATGCCAAGTTTGGTGGCGATCCGAGGACTCCCTTTGCCGCCAACATCAGAAAAGATTGTATTTTTGATCGTTTTTAGGGGGGTACGTGTTGTTAACGGTTTTTAACGGTCATAAATAACTGTCGTAGAAACTGTCCAATGACCCTATGTTACTCAGGAGATGTCCCTCTAGGTTCGATGTACCTGTGCAATGTCACAACGGCCATTTGATGAAAAGCAGAGGAAAAAGATGTCTTTGAAACCGTTATAACAGTTTTTTAACGGTTTTTAACGGTTTTATTTCTTTAAAGATTAGCCCAAAACCATCCTCGGGTCACAACAGACATACCTGCTAAATTTCAAGAAGATCGGGTTTTAAACAGTTTCTTTGATAGGGTTTGGTGTTTTTAACGGTTTTTAACTGTTATAAATAACGTTTTTTAACTGCCAAATAACGGTATTAATTTTAGAGAAGTAGTCCTGTACCTGTGCAATGTCACAACGGCTATTTGAAGAAAAGCAGAGGAAAAAGATGTCTTTGAAACCGTTATAACACGTTTTTTAACGGTTTTTAACGGTTTTATTTTTTTAGAGATTAGCCCAAAACCATCCTCGGGTGACAACAGACGTACCTGCCAAATTTCATGACAGTCGGTTGAGCCGTTTTTGAGTCTATAGCGTACACAGACACACACACACACACACACACACACAAAATTTGCCCTTTATATATTAGATATATATATCTAATATATAAATGGCAAATTCTGTCTGTGTGTGTGTGTGTCTGTGTCTGTGTACGCTATAGACTCAAAAACGGCTCAACCGATTGTAATAAAATTTGGCAGGTACGTCCGTTGTGACCCGAGGATGGTTTTGGGCTAATCTCTAAAATAATAAAACCGTTAAAAACCGTTAAAAAGCTGTTATAACGGTTTCAAAGTCATCTTTTTTCCTCTGCTTTTCTTCAAATAGCCGTTGTGACATTGCACAGGTACAGGACTACTTCTCTAAAATTAGAACCGTTTTTTGGCATTTAAAAAACGTTATTTAAACAGTTAAAAACCGTTAAAAATACCAAACCCTATAAAAGAAACTGTTTAAAACCCGATCTTCTTGAAATTTAGCAGGTACGTCTGTTGTGACCCGAGGATGGTTTTGGGCCAATCTCCAAAAAAATAAAACCGTTAAAAATCTTTAAAAAAAACTGTTATAACGGTTTCAAAGACATCTTTTTCCTCTGCTTTTCACAAATGGCCATTGTGACATTGCACAGGTACAGGGCTACTTCTCGAAAATTAGAAGCGTTATTTGGCAGTTAAGAAACGTTATTTATAACAGTTAAAAACCGTTAAAAACACCAAACCCTATGAAAACTGTTTAAAACCCGATCTTCTGAGGTTGGCGGCCACGAGAGTCATCGGATCGCCACCAAACTTGACATAAGCCTACAGGAACATCCAGCGGGTAACATAGGGTCATTAGATAGTCATTATGACCATTAAATTTGACCGTTAAAAACCGTTATTTTCCAAATTTAGGCTGTTCTTGATGAAATTCGGTATACATGTGCAGTTTTAAATGCCGAAAAATGATATACAACTTTTACGAACCGAAATTTACAATTGACCGTTAAAAACCGTTATTTTAGAAATTTAGAGTATTCTTGAAGAAATTCGATATACATGTGCAGTTTTGAACGCTAAACAATGATATACAATTTTCAAGATCCGAAACTTAACATTGATCGTTAAAAGCCGTTATTTTCTGAATTTCGAAATTTTCACCCTTCTTGATAACATTCCGTATGCACGTACAGTTTTAAGCGCTGAACAATGTTATGCAAATTTTACGAACCAAAACTTAACACTGACCGTTAAAAACCGTTATTTTCTAAATTTACACCGCTATTGATACAGTTCGGTATGCGTATGTCCAGTAACGGTAAGTAATTTTGCAACATGGATGGTTTAGCAGGTACGTCTGTTGTGACCCGAGGATGGTTTGGGGCTAATCTCCAAAAAAATAAAACCGTTAAAAAAACTGTTATAACGGTTTCAAAGACATCTTTTTCCTCTGCTTTTCACAAATGGCCATTGTGACACTGCACAGGTACAGGGCTACTTCTCGAAAATTAGAACCGTTATTTGGCAGTTAAGAAACGTTATTTATAACAGTTAAAAAAACGTTAAAAACACCAAACCCTATAAAAACTGTTTAAAACCCGATCTTCTGAGGTTGGCGGCCACGAGAGTCATCGGATCGCCACCAAACTTGACATAAGCCTACAGGAACATCCAGCGGGCAACATAAGGTCATTAGATAGTCATTATGACCATTAAATCTGACCGTTAAAAACCTTTATTTTTAAAATTTAGGCTGTTCTTGATGAAATTCGATATACATGTGCAGTTTTAAATGCCGAAAAATGATATACAACTTTTACGAACCGAAATTTACAATTGACCGTTAAAAACCGTTATTTTATAAATTTAGAGTATTCTTGAAGAAATTCGATATACATGTGCAGTTTTGAACGCTAAACAATGATATACAATTTTCAAGATCCGAAACTTAACATTGACCGTTAAAAACCGTTATTTTCTGAATTTCGAAATTTTCACCGTTCTTGATAACATTCGGTATGCACGTACAGTTTTAAGCGCTGAACAATGTTATGCAAATTTTACGAACCAAAACTTAACATTGACTGTTAAAAACCGTTATTTTCTAAATTTACACCGCTATTGATAAAATTCGGTATGCGTATGTCCAGTAACGGTAAGTAATTTTGCAACATGGATGGGACAGGGTAGGGGGATGAAAAGGGAGGAATGAGAGGGGCCAGAAAAATGATTGTACAGTGCAAAGCCTGATACAGTATTTTTTCATTGGACACAGACCCGTTGAAATAAACTACTTCTGCACAAAGTCTATTCCTACAAAATTAAGGGCAATCAGAAGAATGGGAATGGGAACAGTGAGTGCAGGCGGAAAATCGAGCGAGGAAAGCATCTCGACGTGCTAGGGAAGATCCAGAGGAAAGGGGCCAGAGGCAGGCGGAAAACAATAGAATGTATAAGAGAGAGAGAGACAGACAGACAGACAGACAGACAGAATGTGTATTTGTGTGTGGGGAGGGGGTGGGAAGATGTTGGGGGAGGGGGGGGATTGATTGTGAATCAAAACAATTAATACATGTTTGCTGTCACGTGAGTATCACAAAGAATGTTCATATCCCGGGCAACGCCGGGTGCCCCTGCTAGTATATCTAATATATAAATGGCAAATTCTGTGTGTGTGTGTGTGTGTGTGTGTGTGTACGCTATAGACTCAAAAACGGCTCAACCGATTGTCATGAAATTTGGCAGGTACGTCCGTTGTGACCCGAGGATGGTTTTGGGCTAATCTCTAAAAAAATAAAACCGTTAAAAACCGTTAAAAAAAACTGTTATAACGGTTTCAAAGACATCTTTTTCCTCTGCTTTTCTTCAAATAGCCGTTGTGACATTGCACAGGTACAGGACTACTTCTCTAAAATTAGAACCGTTATTTGGCAGTTAAAAAACGTTATTTATAACAGTTAAAAACCGTTAAAAACACCAAACCCTATAAAAGAAACTGTTTAAAACCCGATCTTCTTGAAATTTGGCAGGTACGTCTGTTGTGACCCGAGGATGGTTTTGGGCTAATCTCTAAAAAAACAAAACTGTTAAAAACCGATAAAAAGACTGTTATAACGGTTTCAAAGACATCCTTTTCCTCTGCTTTTCATCAAATGGCCGTTGTGACATTGCACAGGTACAGGGCTACTTCTCAAAAATTAGAAGCGTTATTTGGCAGTTAAGAAACGTTATTTATAACAGTTAACAACCATTAAAAACACCAAACCCTATAAAAACTGTTTAAAACCCGATCTGATGAGGTTGCCGGCCACGAGAATTATCGGATCACCACCAAACTTGACATAAGCCTACAGGAACATCCAGCGGGTAACATAGGATCATTAGATAGTCATTATGACCATTAAAATTGACCGTTTAAAAACCGTTATTTTCAAAATTTAGGCTGTTCTTGATGAAATTCGGTATTTATGTGCAGTTTTAAATGCCGAAAAATGATATACAACTTTTACGAACCGAAATTTAAAATTGACCGTTAAAAACCGTTATTTTAGAAATTTAGAGTATTCTTGAAGAAATTCGATATACATGTGCAGTTTTGAACGCTAAACAATGATATACAATTTTCAAGATCCGAAACTTAACATTGACCATTAAAAAACGTTATTTTCTGAATTTCAAAATTTTCACCGTTCTTGATAACATTCGGTATGCACGTACAGTTTTAAGCGCTGAACAATGTTATGCAAATTTTACGAACCAAAACTTAACATTGACCGTTAAAAACCGTTAAAAAACTGTTATAACGGTTTCAAAGACATCCTTTTTCCTCTGCTTTTCTTCAAATAGCCGTTGTGACATTGCACAGGTACAGGACTACTTCTCTAAAATTAGAACCGTTATTTGGCAGTTAAAAACATTATTTATAACAGTTAAAAACCGTTAAAAACACCAAACCCCATGAAAGAAACTGTTTAAAACCCAATCTTCCTGAAATTTAGCAGGTACGTCTGTTGTGACCCAAGGATGGTTTTGGGCTAATCTCTAAAAAAATAAAACCGTTAAAAACCGTTAAAAAAACCCTGTTATAACGGTTTCAAAGACATCTTTTTCCTCTGCTTTTCATCAAATGGCCGTTGCGACATTGCACAGGTATGGGGCTACTTCTCGAAAATTAGAACCGTTATTTGGCAGTTAAGAAACGTTATTTATAACAGTTAAAAACCGTTAAAAACACCAAACCCTATAAAAACTGTTTAAAACCCGATCTTCTGAGGTTGCCGGCCACGAGAGTTATCGGATCGCCACCAAACTTGACATAAGCCTACAGGAACATCCAGCGGGTAACATAGGATCATTAGATAGTCATTACGACCATTAAATTTGACCGTTAAAAACCGATATTTTCAAAATTTAGGTTGTTCTTGATGAAATTCGGTATACATGTGCAGTTTTAAATGCCGATAAATGATATACAACTTTTACAAACCGAAACTTAAAATTGACCGTTAAAAAACGTTATTTTATAAATTTAGAGTATTCTTGAAGAAATTCGATATACATGTGCAGTTTTGAACGCTAAACAATGATATACAATTTTCAAGATCCGAAACTTAACATTGACCGTTAAAAACCGTTATTTTCTGAATTTCGAAATTTTCACCGTTCTTGATAACATTCGGTATGCACGTACAGTTTTAAGCGCTGAACAATGTTATGCAAATTTTACGAACCAAAACTTAACATTGACCGTTAAAAACCGTTATTTTCTAAATTTACACCGCTATTGATAAAATTCGGTATGCGTATGTCCAGTAACGGTAAGTAATTTTGCAACATGGATGGGACAGGGTAGGGGGATGAAAAGGGAGGAATGAGAGGGGCCAGAAAAATGATTGTACAGTGCAAAGCCTGATACAGTATTTTTTCATTGGACACAGACCCGTTGAAATAAACTACTTCTGCACAAAGTCTATTCCTACAAAATTGAGGGCAATCAGAAGAATGGGAATGGGAACAGTGAGTGCAGGCGGAAAATCGAGCGAGGAAAGCATCTCGACGTGCTAGGGAAGATCCAGAGGAAAGGGGCCAGAGGCAGGCGGAAAACAATAGAATGTATAAGAGAGAGAGACAGACAGACAGACAGACAGACAGAATGTGTATTTGTGTGGGGGGAGGGGGTGGGAAGATGTTGGGGGAGGGGGGGGATTGATTGTGAATCAAAACAATTAATACATGTTTGCTGTCACGTGAGTATCGCAAAGAATGTTCATATCCCGGGCAACTCCGGGTTCCCCTGCTAGTATATATATATATATATATATATATATATAGAGAGAGAGAGAGAGAGAGAGAGAGAGTACTCCCTGAAGTTCTTTTTTGATGTTGAGAGAGAGAGAGTGCTCCGTGAAGTTCTTTTTTGATGTTGAGAGAGAGAGAGTGTTACGGATGGAAATGCGTGTGTGTATGTGAATTGGAAAAAGTCGTGCATGCATCCATAATTCTGAGTTAGTCAGACTTCCACACACACCACTTCCATCCGTAACATCTGGTGACCCCGCAGTACTTTTTCGCATTAACCTTCCAAATTGTTAGGATTAGGATTTCTTTTGTGACCCCTTATAGTGTCCCCAGTTATTAAGTTAGGACACGTTGACAGACTTTCGTTTTGAGAGGCTTGATTGTTTTGTATTGTATGACTGTTTCATGTTGATTTAATTTCCCGTCTCCAGCGTAACGGGGTATCTCTTTTGTATAGTTTCTGGAGATACGAGGGCCTAGTTCTTTCTCTTCTGTGGGCTTTAGTTTGATTCCCTTTTGTTACCCTTCACATTGTTTCTATTTCTACCTTTCACTTGGGGATTGTGTTGCTTCTCTAGCATTCTGAGGATTCTTTTCTCTTGAATGAATGTGTGTATGATTGGCTGCCTGGGCCATTTTTAAGAAAAAGATAACCCCCCTTTTCCCCCAAAGAAAAAAAAACCCAACAAGATTGTCTTCATTTATATATGCATTGATTGATTTATGCATATTCATTCGTGATTGAGTTCTGTTTATTCATTGTTGATTGATTTGTGCATTTGTTTGTGCTGTTATTGATTCATGCATTTGTTGTTTGCCTGCCATTGATTATTGAGTGCATTTCCCAAAACCGTAGGTTTCAGTTGTTGCTGTCGTTCTCCATTCCCAAGCCCGTAAGCTTCTATTTATTGCTATCGTTGCGTTCCTTTTAAAATTAGTCGTAGTTTTTTAAAGTGTGATAGATATATATGTTTGTGTGAAAAAAGGAAGGAAAAAAATCGTAAGAACCCACTTTGGAATATATTTCAGTGTCCGTAGTATCTAAACGTTCTTTTGATTGTCTTTGATCCACTCAGTGTTTCATTATGGCCTCTGAGGATGAAGATAGAGTTTTCACTAAATATTTGCAACGTGGTAAGGCATTTGGTCTTGAAGGTCAACTTTTACTTGACTATGTTGATAAATGTATTAGGCAAGATTCGGAAAGAGAAGAGAGAATCAGGGTGAGACAAATGCAGGAGGAAACTAAAAGAGAGGAGTTAGAACAGGAAACTAAACGAGCACAACAGCTGGCAGAAGAGGAAACTAAACGAGCACAACAGCAGGCAGAAGAGGAAACTAAAAGGTTGCAACAAAGAGAAGTTGAAGAAACTAAAAGAGTACAAGAGGAAACTAAAAGATTAGAACAAGTTGAGGAAACTAAAAGAATCCAGTTAGAACATTCTCGTCAGGGAGTAGTTTCAGGCGAGGACAGTCAAAGTGCTAGTGCACCCAGGTCTAACACCCCTCGTCCTACCTTTCCCAAATTACCTCCCTTTAAGGAAAAGAGTGATGACATTGACAGTTATATGTTCAGGTTCGAAACCCATGCTCGTTCTTTAGGGTGGTCGGAAAATCTATGGGTTACATATCTCTCTGCGTTACTTGAAGGTTCAGCTCTTACGCTTTATCACAGTTTGGCAGAAAACAATGTTGTTTCGTATGAGCTGTTGAAAGAAAGTTTGCTAAAGAAGTTTCAGTGTACTCCAGATGGTTTTAGAAAGCGTTTTCGGGAATCAAAGCCCAGGGCAGATGAACCGTTTGAAACTTTTTCTGTTGAACTTAAACGCCTTCTGGATCGTTGGATTTCGTTGTCCAAAATTGAGAAAACTTTTCAGGGTCTTGTTGATCTTATTTTGAGAGAACAGTTTTTAGAGTGTGTTTCGAAGGATTTGGCTACTTTTCTATGTGAAAAGGATGAAAAAACATTTGATGCTATGATTAAGTCTGCCGAATCGTACAGGCGTGCCCACCCCACTAAGCTTCTTTCCAGAAAGGCTGATGTCAATATTTTTACCTCTGTTTCTTATACTTCTGGACAGTCAGATAGACTCCCCTTCCGTGGTCAGTCGGATAGAGGTCGCAGGTATTTTGCCCCTCAGACTGTTCAGAATCCCAGCACCCCAGCTAATCGAGGCGGTGGTAACCATTCCCGTGGTCGTGGTGCTCATCAGTATTCGGGCAATAGGGGTTCATCAGGAAATACTTTTTCCCAGTCTCCTACTGTTGTCTGTTTTCTGTGCAAAAACACAGGGCATGTAGCTTCCAAATGTACTTGGAAGTCGGGTAAAAACCCATGCAAGATTTGCACTCTTAGCCATCCCGATAGATGCCCTTTTGTCACTGGCAGTTCAACTGTTGTCGACAAGTCGGCTGACAAACAATCTACTGCTGCTTGTTCGATTGTTCGCTCCCCATTCGCTTGTTTAGCTGCAGGTGAATTCACTGGAAAGTTACACTTAGAATCTGGTTCTGTTAATGGCACTCTCAGTTCTGTATTGCGTGGCACTGGTGCTACCATTTGTGGTGTTCGCAAGAGACTAGTTTCCGATAGCCAGATGCTAGGTACTACAGTGAGCTGTGTTTCTTTTGGAGGACGAGTGGATGAATTCCCACTAGCTACAGTTCATGTCAGTTGTCCCTACTTTGAGGGTGAGCTAACTTGCTGTGTCCTAGACAGTCCTGTCGCAGATCTCATCATAGGTAATGTCCCTTGTGTCTGTGAAGACTGCTTCCTGTTATGTGAGTGATGACCCCTTCTCTTTAGCTGCCGTTACCAGGGCTAGAGCTAAACATGTGGTCGAGAAGAGACCTCTGTGTAAGATCCCTGATGATTTGAATGTCTCTCGTCCCGATCTGATTCGGAAACAAAAGGAAGATGAGTCGTTGAAGACATGTTTTCAGCTAGCGTCTTCTGGTGAAGTGAAGAAATCAGGTGCAGCTACTTTCTACTATTATTTGTCAGACGGTGTTCTGTTCAGGCATTTTGAGAAAGATGATATTCCCTTTGATCAGGTTGTTGTTCCCTCTGACCTCCGACCTACAGTGCTTTCTGTAGCACATGATCTTATCTTGTCGGGTCATTGTGGTTCTCGTCGAACTCTTGCAAGAGTTCTCAACAGATTCTTTTGGCCCGGTGTTACTGTCGATGTGGCAAAGTACGTAGCTTCATGTGACGTTTGTCAGAAAACAGTGCCTAAGGGAAGAGTTTGTCCAGTACCCCTTTCTACTGTCCCGTTCATTGGTGCCCCATTTGACCGTGTGGCTGTTGACCTTGTGGGTCCGCTGTCTCCTCCTTCGGAGCAAGGTCATAGATATATTCTTACCATGATTGACATAGCCACTCGGTATCCAGAAGCCATTCCCTTGAAGGATATCTCTTCTATTAGTGTAGCTGAAGCACTATTGAGTATCTTTTCACGGTTTGGTTTCCCAAAAGAGATACTGTCGGATCAAGGCACCCAGTTCAATTCTGACCTCATGAAGCAGTTCCATGTGCTATGTGGTACTAAGGGCATACGCACGTCGCCATACCATCCTCAGGCAAATGGTCATGTTGAGCGTTTCCATGGCACTCACAAAGCGATGCTGAAGAAAACTGTACGTTCCTACCCAAAGGCATGGCATCGCTATCTGCCTGCGCTGCTATATGCATGCAGGGAGTTGCCCTCTGAAAGTACAGGGTTCTCACCATTTCAGCTGTTGTTTGGTCGACAAGTTCGTGGCCCTATCGCTCTGTTGCAGGAATCTTGGACCCAGTCTGATAATCATGATGCTGAAGCAAAACCCCTTTATGCTTACTTGTTCGAACTCCCAAATGTCATTGCTGACTCATGCAAGTTAGCTTTGGATCATGCTGTCGATTCCTCTGTTAAGGGGAAAAAGTATTTTGACCGTAAGGCGAGAGAACGTCGTTTCCAGGTTGACGATGAAGTCCTTGTTCTCCTCCCTACGGATTCGAACAAGTTGCTGGCTAGTTGGTCAGGACCGTTTCCAGTTACTAAGGTCCTACATCCTGACTATAAAGTGTTAGTCAAAGGAAAGGAAAAGATTTTTCATGCTAACATGTTGAAAAGGTACATTCGCCGTTCTCCAGTATGTCTGTCTCACAGTATCCCAACACTTACTTCACAGGGAAATTCAGTACCATGATCAAAAATAGCGCCACTCAGTTCTGGCAGGAAGATTGTTTCTGTTAGACATTCTCCAAGAAGTTCGCCTTCTTTGAACGCTGCTTCTAATTCTCGTGACTCTGTGGTCGCGTACACAGTCGGTATTGTTCAGGACTGTGATGACGCGTTACCACTACACACTCTCCCTGTGCCCATGGCATCCTCTATGCCAGATGAAGATATCAGTTCAGTACACTTTGATAGTGCTTTGTCAGACAGCAATGCTAGGGAGTTAAGAAAAGTCTTTGATGATTTTCAGGATATTCTAACATCTCAGAATCTTATCTATCTTTTTCTGTTCCGGACGCATAGTACCACCTCCAACGATATGTCCAAGAAATTCCAGAGAACGGAAACCTGCCTCTATTTTCGAGGGACGAGCTGTGAGGTTGAAAGACCTCAGACGTGAAAGAACACCTTTCACATGACGAACATGTGCATCCCATGAAACACTATGAACCAGAATATCATCAAAGAAACTGACAGCTGAAAACTGATCCAAAGCTAACATGCGCATCATGCGTGCGAAAACAGCAGGTGCTGACACAAGACCGAAAGGCATTCTGACAAACTGGAAAAGACCCATATGCGTTGTAAAAGCTGTCTTTGGACGATCCTTGGGCTTAACAACTATCTGCCAATATCCCTTTGCAAGGTCTATCTTGGTAAAGAACTTTGCATCAGACAATCTTGCAAACAAACTTTCCACATCAGGAATGGGCTCAGCATCGAAGACAGTAATCTTATTTAGAGAACGGAAATCAATGCAAAAACGACAGGTACCATCTTTTTTCCTGACGAGAACAGCTGGGGAGGCATAGGGACTATTGGAGGGTTCAATAATACCGAGTTCCAACATGATGCCAACTTCTCTCTCAACAACCTCTCTAGCAGAGAAGGGGATGTCATAACACCTTTTCCTAACTGGAACATCAGTAGTTAGAGGAATCTCCAACAGTACGTTGCCCGAGAAGGAGCCTGGTTTCGGAGTAAGAATATCCTGAAAATCATCAAAGACTTTTCTTAACTCCCTAGCATTGCTGTCTGACAAAGCACTATCAAAGTGTACTTCACCCAGTTGTATTTGGGAGTCGCAAGTTGTTGGATCGTGAGAAATCCTACAGTACCATCGAACGAGAGTGTTTAGCCATTGTCTGGGCTGTTCAAAAGTTCGTTCGGTACCTTTGGGGAGTTAGCTTTCTCCTCCAAACAGACCATCGACATTTGACGTACCTGCGCACGTCAAATTTCAAGAATTCCCGGATTATGCGTTGGGCATTGTCTCTGCAGGAATTCTCGTTCGAAGTGGAACCACTTCCAGGATCATCGAACATTTTCGCTGATCTTCTTTCACGTTCTTGTGAGAACCAGTCTGTTCCGTAGACATTGATTTGAGTACATCCCAGTTTTGATGATCTTTTTCATGTATTTTTTCTGGAATTTTGTGCCCTGGAGTTGTTTACTTCCTCTTAGTAAAAACAATTCGGACATTGTTTTTTTTTTGAGGAGGGGGAGTATTGTGACGGACCGTTTTTCGTCCGGTCACAAAGTTTCATGTGCGACCGTGCTTACCGGAAGGTAGTTGTCCGGAAGCCGGTTGCAAAAGTTAGCTGACTGCTACTCACCGGCGCATTGCTATAAGCCGGGTGAGTTGCACCGGTTAGGCAATCTCTGCAGTGATTCCGGCAATACAAGTCACAGAAGGCCGAAGAGGGACTAAGCCGTTTGCAAGTAGCAGTCAGGTATTTATCATTGAATGTTGATTTATTAACAAACTAAAACTGTATTCCCGTTTAGGAGCGACTGAAACTTCCTCAGCGCTCTTGTGAAGGTTGTATTTTAAAAAAAAGAAAGTATTGTTGTTCTGTTATCCTGACTTGATACGGTAACAAAACGAAATTGTTTCGGAAAATGTGAATAGATGAAGTGAGTGATATAAGAAGTGGTCTTCAGAAAAAAGAAAAAAAGATTTTGTTTATTTTGTAACTTAACTGGCTATGAGCTTCATGATGAAGAAAAAGTGTCTATTCTAATATGGTTTGCAAGAGGATGGAGAGTTTTGATGCTATGAATAATAAGCTCCCAGAGTGAGCGACATAGACTTTTGTTGGTTTTCATTTTGATGTGAATGAGTAATTGGCTCACTCTTGATATGGGTATCAATGTGTGTGTTGGTAAACAAGAGTGTGGTGGAAATCTTTCCTTTACATATATTGAAGTTGATGAATCGAAATGAAACGAACATTCTTGTGTTACAAGAAAAGAAATGAACATTTCTTGAATTGACGAAAGACATGGTGATTATATGAAACGAAATGAACATTCTTGTGTTACAAGAAAAGAAATGAACATTTTGTGAATTAACAAAAGACAATTATAGTTTGAAAAAATAATCATCAATTAATCTGTGTGTAATGAATTGTATTCATGGTTTATTGAAGGGGATCCAGATGGAAATCCTTTTCCCTAATTTGGAAAACTAGAGTCTGAAAGGTTTATATGGAAATCCTTTCCTGTGCAATGTTATGATTCCGGAAAAGGGAGTGTTGTAGTGTAATGATTCCGGAAAAGGGAATGTTGTGTGTAATGATTCCGGAAAAGGGAATGTTGTAATGTTATGATTCCGGAAAAAAAGAATATTGTAATGAATATGAACGAATATGCTGATATGTGGCTCAAGTTCTAGTGAGATATAATGTGGCTAATGAATATGAACGAATATGCTGATATGTGGCTCAAGTTCTAGTGAGATATAATGTGGCGAATGAATATGAAGATAGTTGTGATTGCAATGAATAGTGGCCATGATAATCAAGGTAGTTAATCAGTTGCCCCCAGGTTGATAGTGTTCCCTGGACTGACGGGGACTGGCTGCTACCGGGTTAGGGCCGGGGCCATAGCTGTGTTGACGCCCCGTTCTCCACCTGTTTGCTGCTGGTGTTGAGAGGCCGGCCTGAGCGCCGACAATTGCCCTACCTGCCACTGCGCCCGTGACCGACCACTGTTGGGCCAGTGGGTTGGAGACGTCGCTGCTGGTGAGCCAGGACGTCGCCCCTTCTTTTGTGCCAGCGACCTGCGTCCGAGACCGTCGCTGTGTGTGTGGTGTGTGTGCCACAGCTCTTGGTTGGTGTTGAGCCACAGGTGGTGTGTGTGCCACAGCTCTTGGTTGGTGTTGAGCCACAGCTCGTAGGTGTTTGAGCCACAGCTCGTAGTTGAGACTGTCACCGTGTTGCCACGAACGTGTTAGTTTTTCTCTTCCTTCTTTCTTCATTGTGAGCCACAGAGACTCTGTTGTCAGACTTGACTCGTCGCTGCCGCCGTCGTCATCATCGTTGGACCCGGCAGTTTTGATAACTATAATTGTATTGACGTGTGTGTACACCTGATGGTGGGTGTACCAACCTACGTTTAATAGTGTGTTTATTGTGTATGTTTTGCTTGATGGCTCGGGCGACATAAGAAAAAAAAAGTGTTATTTTGTTGCCTGGCTGTCCATGTTCGGATGAGTGGGTGTGTGTATGTGAATTGGAAAAAGTCGTGCATGCATCCATAATTCTGAGTGAGTCAGACTTCCACACACACGCACTTCCATCCGTAACAGAGAGAGAGAGAGGGAGAGAGAGAGAGAGAGAGAGAGAGAGAGAGGCTGTTTACACACCATTTTTTCTAAACATACGCTCCTTTACTAGTGTACAGTAGATATGTGTTTATGCTGTTCCCATATACAAGGCACGAACCACCTTACTCAGTGAAACAACGTGATCACTGCATTGCTTCAGAGTACTTTTGGTGGTAATTAGTGGTCCGTGTTTTTATCCAACATGCATACTATTTGGTAAGCCCCGTAACAACAACAGTAATCGTTTAATGGTGTGTTCGTTGAACATACCGACGATGTAAGCGAAATGGTGGATACAAGTATCTAGCGAATGTACTGTCTGAGAAATATGGAGCCCACACCACCACACTCAGCAGCTCTGGGTACCAATGTTATGCCTCTTGTCTCAAGGGTCTTGAACCTTCGACCTTCTGTCTGGCCAGTAACCAGTAAATCTAACCGCTGCACCACGGCAACTATGGTTACTCTACTGGGTGTTGGTTCTTTCTTTCAGATACACGAGCTTCAAACAATGGACACAGACGCGGAAAGGAACTGGTTGTTGAAACCATCTGACGACGGCAACAAAGGTGAGCGGTATGGGTGGCTGGTGAGCGTATGGTGCTGTGAGCGTATGGCTGGCTGGTGAGCGGTATGGATGGCTGGTGAGCGGTACGGATGGTGAGCGGTATGGATGACTGGTGAGCGGTATGGGTGGTGAACGGTATGGATGGCTGGTGAGCAGTATGGCTGGTGAGCGGTATGGGTGGCTGGTGAGCAGTATGGCTGGTGAGCGGTATGGATGACTGGTGAGCGGTATGGCTGGTGAGCGGTATGGGTGGCTGGTGAGCGGTACGGATGGTGAGCGGTATGGATGACTGGTGAGCAGTATGGATGGCTGGTGAGCGGTAGGGATGGCTGGTGAGCGGTATGGGTGGCTGGTGAGCAGTATGGATGGCTGGTGAGCGGTAGGGATGGCTGGTGAGCGGTAGGGATGACTGGTGAGCGGAAGGGATGGCTGGTGAGCGGTAGGGGTGGCTGGTGAGCGGTAGGGGTGGCTGGTGAGCGGTAGGGATGGCTGGTGAGCGGTAGGGATGGCTGGTGAGCAGTATGGATGACTGGTGAGCGCTATGGATGGTGAGCGGTAGGGGTGGCTGGTGAGCGGTAGGGATGGCTGGTGAGCGCTATGGATGGTGAGCGGTAGGGATGGCTGGTGAGCAGTATGGATGGCTGGTGAGCGGTAGGGATGGCTGGTGAGCGGTAGGGATGGCTGGTGAGCAGTATGGATGGTTGGCTGGTTGGTTGACTGGTTTACAGCCTAAGTCGTAAGTTGGTGATGTTGGACACTATAGTTTTAATCTGAAAGTGGTATCATTTCACAGTCATGAGATAGACGGTGGTCAAGAAATAAAAAAGAAAACTCTCCCAAACAAACAAAATGTTTGTGTGCATGTAAGCACGCGTGCGTACTCTGTGTGTGTGTGTGTGTGTGTGTGTGTGTGTGTGTGTGTGAGTGTGTGGCACGAGAGAGAGAGAGAGAGAGAGAGAGAGAGAGAGAGAGAGATGCGGGGAAGGGGAATGTTACAAGAAAAGTCGACTGTATGATGAAAAAGTGATGGTCTGTACAAGAGGACATTTGGAACGATTTTCCTATTCTTTTTTTCTTCAAAATATTTCAGTTAACATTCAGAACAGACAATACATTCCCAGCAAATCATATACAAAAATCTGTCTCCTTTGTACCCAACAAAATCAGATGCATAACTATGTCTTTTACAATATCTTCAGATTGGAAAAATCGAACCAAGCTTGGATGCTAGATTTTTTTTTTTTTTGTAGGCATTCGAGACCCAAGTACAATTAAAATCAAATTGTATTTGATGTGAAAAAAGCAGTAAATATGTCTTTTTTCTTCTTCTTTTTGTTGTTGTTGTTGTTGTTGCGACATTGCAGATATCTGCTGGTAATAAATCACGACAAAGTTGGGCCTGCATGTGAAAAGTTCCTTGCACCCTGTTTTGCGACACGAAATCATGTTCATTGAGAATAATATACAGGGTCGAACTTTAATTAAGGACCACTTATACACAGTCTCACAAAACATAGAAAGAAAAACCGACAAACGACAGAAACTTTATGAATGTTTAATTTCATTATCAGTGAACAACATTTTGTCACTTTCATCGAAAAAATCATTCTTTCTGATTAGACAGGGGAGCCTGAATGAGACTAACCCCCCAAAATGACATTCACAAAAAGAGTGTTTCTTTACATACAGTCTGATCAAAACCGAATGTGCCCCCTCGTGCTGCCACACAATCCACACAGCGCTGCCTCATGGTGTTGACTGTTCTTGTAATGAGTGCCAGGGGGAGGTTTGCCCACTCCTGCTGCAGGTAGTGCAGCAGCTCCTGTCGATTTGCCGGAACAGGGTGATTTTCTTGAACTCTCCTCCCAAGCTCGCCCCAGATGTTCTCAATAGGGTTCATGTCCGGGCTGTTTGCCGGCCATGGCATCCTGTTGATGCCAGCTTGCACCACAAAAGTGTTCACGGCTCGACAACGATGTGGGGTGGCATTATCGTCCATGAACACAGCCTGAGCCCCAATCTGCTGGAGTGCTGGGACAACCAAAGGCCGTAAAATCTCCTGCAGGTAGCGTTGGCCGTTCAGGTTGCCATCCACATGGTACAGGGGAGTCTTGTGGTGACTGCTGATGCCCCCCCCCCCCCCCCCCCATACCATGACGGAGCCACCACCAAAAGCGACGACCTCCTGGATGACGTCATCTGCCAGCTGCTCCCTAGGACGCCGCCACACCCGAATGCGTCCATCTCGTGGCTTCAACTGGAACTTGGACTCATCGGTGAAAAGCACCATCCGCCACTGAACCCGAGTCCATGTTCGATGAGCTGTGCACCAGGCCAGGCGACGTGCCCGGTGGGCCGCAGTCAGTTTTGGTTTCCAGACTGGGCGCCTTGCTCGAAGGTTGGCAGCATTGAGGCGCCGCCGTATGGTCATCTCACACACTGCTGTGTTAGTGGCAGCTTGGAGCCGACGCCTGATGGTGTTGGAGGTGGTGGTCCTGGTCCGAAGAGCATGTCTGCGGATGAACCTGTCATCTCTTGCAGTGGTCTTCTTTGGCTGGCCCGGACGGGGTCTCTCTTTGACAGTTCCAGTGGCTTGAAAACGTTCTCTCAGCCGAATGATGACGGAGTGGGACACTTGTAGTCTTCTGGCCACTTCTCGAACGCCAACTCGATCCTGCAGCCATGCAATCGCCCGGGTCCGGTCAAAATCAGACAGCTTGCGTCTTGGAGGCATTTTTGTGTTATGAAGAATTATGCACGTTGGGCTGCTTTTAGGGGCATTCCAGTCAGTAAAATGCTCTGCAATGCATTGGTTGTTGCACGTGCATTTGGAATTTCAGTGCAAAACCGTTTGAAGCAGTGTTCACTCTTGCTTAAAAAACAAGCAATTTTGACAACAACCTGCAACTTTCAAACCCCCCCCCCCCCTTCCCCCCTCTGCATGCCGCACGTGACAATAAGACAGCTTTCGCAAGCTTTGCGGAATACTCTGTTAACCCCTTAAACCTTTCCCAGTCGAATTCTTCGAAAAAATGCATTGCTTGTATTTTTGGCCAATTTAAAAAGAAAGGGCCTTTTTTCGGGGTGGTCCTTAATTAAAGTTCGACCCTGTAATAATGAATGCGAGGGAGTCAAGCAAGAATCAAAATTAATCCAAGTAAGGTGATCAGGAAGGATTACATTTTTTTTTTTTTTTTAAGGGGAGGGGGATTAAGGTGTCTGTAGGCCTATATGGCATGATCCTTGTTTCAGGTGAATTTTGCAAATGGGCCCACACAATTCAAATCAGTAATGAAACGCCTACGGCAAAATTTCGCACGTGCGACCCTTTTAGTCCGTTCACTGCTCGGCTGGTTCACAACATTAATTCAACGGCGATATTTGCATACATGAATTTTTTTTTATTTAAATTATATATATATATATATATATATATGTATATATATATATACATGTTCCTTTCAGTCTGCAGTTTCTGACCATGCAGGCGATTTATGCAACCGCCAAAGGCAATGGGGTGTATCAACGAAGCAGGTCTTCGTTAGTATTCGTGTAGTGTTTGTCCGTCATGTGAGGCAGGTGTCTGTCTACCAGTAGCACAATTCATCAGCTCATGATGCGAAATGCAAGAAATGTAGGTTAAGTTCAACAGACAAAAACGCATCGTGAAATTATTGCATGCCTGAAATAGCTTCGAAATCTCCCCGCGCTTTCCTGTGCAACGCTTACACTTTTTTTTTTTTTGGGGGGGTCGCCATTTTGATCCTGACGAATACTCTCCCCTGAAGGAATCCCGTGCGTTGTTTGCTATATCGGTCCCCTGAACAGAACTTCTCTGTGTGTGTTCATTTCCTGTGCATTTTTTTCCAAAAGGCCCCCCAAAAAAGTAATGATAATAATAATGATAAAAACTATAATAATAATAATAACAATGATAAAAAATAAGTAAATAAAATAAATAGATAAAATTAAATGAAATTAAAAACAAAAAGTTAACGGTCGGAGGCAAATTTAGGAGTCGGTTGGGTAATCGGAAACCAACAACCTGTTGTTGCTATTATTTATTTGTTTGTTTTTGTTCTTTTCATTTGCTCTCTCTCTCTCTCTCTCTCTCTCTCTCTCTGTGTGTGTGTGTGTGTGTGTGGGGTGTGTGTGTGTGTGTGTGTTGAATACATTTAAAGATTTAGGGGAGAGAGAGAGAGAGAGAGAGAGAGAGAGAGAGAGAGAGAGAGAGATGCATTTTTCATTCATAACACATTGATGTAATTTCTTTCAATGAGGCGGATGTTGCTGGTCAAGCATCCCCGTTGCATTCAAAATGTCACCCCGGTAGAAAATGCCCCCCTGTGACATGTTGGGTTAATGTTGCAATGTTGCAGTACAAAATGTCACCCCGGCAGAAATTGCCCCCCCCCCCCCCCCCCCCCCCCCCCGGTGACAGGGTGTATGTTGATACGACATCACAACGTTGTGGTACAAATTTTCACGCCGGTAGTCAAAAAGAAAAGAAAAGAAAGAAAAAGATACCTGATGACATGTTATATAAAGGTTGCAGTTCAAAATGTCACTCATGATGTAAAAGTTCACATCCAGCTTCCGGCACCTCGGCTATCTATAATGGCGGCGATATTTCGTACGGGCAGGTCACATTTCTGTCGACTGTGGAACAGCTTGTCGCTGTATGTCACTGCCATGATCCGGTCGGACCGCTCACGGTTTTGTGATATAGGGGTACAGGGTCCACCTGCATCGGATGGTCTTGACGATGTTAGTGACGATTGATTCTGATGGTAGTGATGATTGATTCTGATGGTGGTGGTGACTGATTCTGATGGTAGTGATGATTGATTCTGATGGTAGTGATGATTGATTCTGATGGTAATGATGATTGATTTTGATGATTGATTCTGATGGTAGTGATGATTGATTCTGATGTAGTGATGGCTGATTCTGATGTTGGTCTGATGATTGATTCTGATGGTAGTGATGATTGATTCTGATGTTAAGGATGATTGATTTTGGTGGTAGTGATGATGATTCTGATAGTTGTGATGATTGCTTCTGATGGTTGTGATGATTGATTCTGATGGTAGTGATGATTAATTCTGATGGTAGTGGCGATCGATTCTGATGGTAGTGATGATTTATTTTGATGATTGATTCTGATGGTAGTGATGATTAATTCTGATGGTAGTGATGATTGATTCTGAGGTAGTGATGACTGATTCTGTTGTTGGTCTGACGATTGATTCTGATGGTAGTGATGATTGATTCTGATGTAAAGGATAATTGATTCTGATGGTAGTGATGATGGTTCTGATGGTAGTGATGATTGATTCTGATGGTAGTGATGATTGTGATGGCGTAAGACTGTAGGTTGTAATCTCTGACACACCTGACTGCACATGTAACAAAGCACTCTCGGTATCACTCACGATATTCAATCAAGGTTTAAAACACAATCTCATCCGTAATAAATAGTGTAAAATTCTCTCTCTCTCTCTCTCTCTCTCTTCTCTCTCCTCTCCACTCCTCACACACACCACACACACACACACACACACACACACACACACACACACACACACACACAGTCTGTTAATATCAGCAAGAACAAACTACCAAGACTGGAACAGTACTACTATCCACCAGTAGTAGATACAGATAAAAATGGTAATAGAGTAAATTGTGCTATCTATATTCATACTGGACTACAGTATTGTGACAAACAATCACCTGTGCCTAGTGGATTACATGGGATTTTTTCATGTGCTGTAACTGTCAAGTTTTCGGACTCCTTAAAAGTGAACTGTGCTTCTGTATATTTACCTAAGGGTCCAGATGAAGCTAATACTGAATGGATGAAAAATATCAAGAATGATAATGACAAATGGTTAGTAGGAGGGGATTTTAATGCTCATTCTCCTTTCTGGGAAAAAGAGTGCACACAGGTCAGTAGTAATAGGTTTGTGGAAAATGTTGTAGACTCAACTTTATGTTTACTCAATGATGGTTCTTATACCAGAGTTCCTGATATATCTACACATAGACCTACTGCTATTGATTTAACCTTGGTTTCACCTAAAATGGCTTTGTCGTGTGCATGGGAAACTTATAGTGAAACTCTTGGGAGTGACCACATACCAATCATCATCACAATTAATCAGTCCCCTAATTTTGAAGACACAAAACCTGATGATACAATCCCAAGATTTGATTATAAAAATGCCAAATGGTCTCAATTTTACAATACACTTAAAGATCTAGACATAAGATTGTCCCCAGATGATGATATTGATACTATGTGTGACACGTTTTGTACTTCTGTTCTAAAAGTGTCTGGTTTATGTATTCCTAAATTGAAAAATCAGGGATCTAAAGGGGGTAAACATCTCGGTAATGTCTGGTGGACTGAAGATTGCGATAAGGCAGTCAATGAGAAAAAAAGGTTATTCAAAGAATACGTGCACACTAAGAAAAGTCAAGATAAGAAAATGGTTGATAAAAATTTTAAGGAAATGAAACATTCAAATATACATAGTAATAGAGTTATGGAACAAGCCAAAAAGGATTATTTGGATAATTTTTGCAAAAGAAACACATTCGATCATAAAGATAGTAGAATGGTATGGAAAGAGATAAAGACGATAAAAAATGGAATCAAACTCCCAGAATATCCTATCATTCTTGATAATAACAAGTTACCATCATCTACAGGCAAAGCAGAAGCGTTTGTAGACAGTTTGCTAAAGTGAGCAGGTTAGATGGGTTGTCTGAAAATCAAAGAAAATTCAGAGAGGATAAAGAATCTACCCATGTCTTTAATGATGTATCTGATAACGACACAAGCGACATCAACGCCCCAATTACATTACAAGAGGTGAAAGATGCTATAGATTCTCTCCCAAACAAAAAAACAGCTGTTGGAGTTGACTCCATTTCTAATGAAATGATTAAACATTTTCCAGACAATTGGATAAGCATTTTACTCAGCATATTTAAAAAAATGCTGGAACTCAGGTCATTTGCCTCAAATATGGAAAGAATCAGTAATAGTACCGATTCACAAGGAAGGTAAACTGAAAGAAAGTATAGATAGTTACAGACCTATTTCATTAACTTCTCATGTCTGTAAACTTTATGAAACCATTGTTTTAAATAGACTAAACTACTTTTGCGATAAGAACAAAGTCATCCCAACAAACCAAGCAGGTTTTCGAAAGGGCAGAAGTGCTGTTGAACATTTGGTCAAACTTACCACTCAGATTAAGCATCAATTTTCCAGGAGACAATCTTTACTAGCAACCTTTTTTGATATCACTAAAGCTTACGATCAAGTGTGGCACTCTCGTTTGCTTTATAAACTTAAAGAGATTGGATTATCAGGAAACATTTATGATTTTCTTAAAGACTTCTTAGAAAATCGATATATTAGAACGAAGGTAGGGAACTCCTACTCTACAAGAAGAAAATTATACATGGGCATTCCTCAGGGGTCTGTTATTGCCCCTTTACTTTTTAGTATTCTGATGTACGATTTACCCACAAAAATTTCTAAAAATATAGAATTAGCCCAATATGCAGATGATATATGCATATGGATGAGGGTGACATTAAAAAAATGTACATCTGTCAGATCACAAAATTATATTAAAAAGTTATATCAAAAAGAATTAAATACCTTTTCTGCTTACATGAATGAAAATGGTTTGCAAATATCAACAGAAAAAACACACATGATGTTATTTAATACTGGATTTGATCCAGTTAATATGCCGTCAACGGCATACCCATCAGATATACAAAAATAGTGAAATTCCTTGGAGTAAATTTAACATCAAAGTTGTCATGGAATTTTCATATTGAGCATATTCTAACAAAAGCTCGAAAAACTTCAAATTTATTAAAGATTATTAGCAAGCATGCTTGGGCTCAGGACACAGTTACTCTTTTGCACCTTTCTACTGCACTGGTTAGATCAAAATTAACGTATGCACAAGAGGTATTCTTCAGTGCACCCAAATACTTACTGAAAAAACTTCAAAGTATTGATTCCAAAGCATATAAGATAGCATTGGGACTACCAGTCCATGCCTCTTGTACAAAAGCATACAGTGCTGCTGGGATATTACCACTGGAGGAATATAGGAATCTCGCATGCACCAAGTTTGTTATAAGAAGGTCTGCTATAGACAACAATATAGGCCCTGAAATAAATATTAAATCGGACACTGATTTTCCCAAAAGGGCTAAAAATATTTCATCTCAAACGACTCTAAGAACATATACTTCCTCGATTTTAGAATCCTCAGATATCAAACTAACATCCATTGCAAAAAGATCTATTGTGTCTCCTATCCCTCCCTGGAAACTAATACGAGCACATTTTGATATTGAGCATACAGACCTAACAAAGGCTGAAAATACTAATTTATTGTTATCGAATATCAAAATGCATTTGCATGATCACTATTCCAACCATTTTAAGATATACACTGATGGATCTTTAATTAATGAACATGCAGGTGCAGCATACATTATCCCAGGTCTTAACAAAGAAAAGTCTTATTATCTTGGAAAAAACAAATCTATATTCACTGCTGAGTTAACTGCTATAATTATGGCTTTAAAGTTTGTTGTTGATTACCCTCAAAATTTATTTAAAGTTGTTTTATGTGTAGATTCCAAGTCAGTTCTTACTGCAATGAAGAATTTTAATTTAAAAATTCGACCTGAGATGATCACTGAAATAAATAATTTAGTACATTTCCTCTCAGTCAGAGACACTGAAATAACATTTCTTTGGGTGCCCTCCCACTGTGGGTTATATTATAATGAAAAGGTTGATGTTCTAGCAAAGAGAGGAGCAAAACGATCATCAGATTCACATTTTCTAAACTTCTCTATGTCTGTACAAGAGTGCTATGCTATGGCAGAAAAAGTACAATTTTCCAATTTTCATTTGATAGAAAGAGAAACTGGGTGCTTTGGGTTACACGATGAAATGAAAAATATTCATGAAAAGTTAAGTAAGTACGATCAAAACATTTATCGTAGACGACAGATAATTTCCTTGATCTGTAGATGGAAATTGGATTGCTTTAAAACAAAGTATGTCAAAAATGTACATTGTATATGTGGTCATAGCATATCAAATGATCACGTTCTGTTATGTAACTTAATGAAAAAATTCATTCCAAATACGTCTGTACAGCCTATTCAAAATGTTTTCCTGTCAGCAAGTGAAACATATCTTTTCTTTTTGCGCTTAGCTAAAAGTCCAATTGGCAGATACTTATAATAGATAATAGTCAGTGGTGAGATGAGACAGAAGAGTTATATGTTTTTGTATTTTGGGTTTTTTTTTTTTTTTTTTATCTTTGATTAAGTGGTTTTTCTATTTTTGTGTTATGGATGTAGATAAGTTAATTCTTTTGACTCGTTGTGTTAACCTTTTCCCCGGCCCCGATTTTTTTTTTTTTTTTTTTTTTCCCCGTCTAATATCACGTTATGTGGAAAGACGTAACACAAAACAACAACACACACACACACATACCATAAATCTATCCTTCTGTCTATCTGTATGTCTATGTCTGTCTGTCTATCTTTCTGTTTATTTATCCACACACATACATACCTCATACATATATACGTACATACATACGTACGTACATACATACTTACGTACGCACATACATAAGAGTGCGTCTTCTTCTTCTTCTTTCGTTAAGTGTCCACCTTGATCAAGCTGAAGATTCTGACGCTACAAAAGGGGTCTGATGGTAGTGATGATTGATTGTGATGGTAGTGATGATTGATTCTGACTATGTCGGCGCTGCATTTGGTGGAATCGTCTGTTTCAAAACGTTTATTCCACAATGCAGAACCGCTGCGTCAGTCTTACTCAAGTCTTCATCTGAAAGTCGCTCAACATCAGAAATAGTTGACAACATGATTAAAAGGCGTTTGATCTTCCAAGTCGGCTGACATTAACTCCGCATGGAATGGAGTCATGGACAATAACAATAGCTGGCAAAGAGCTTGTGTCGGCTGATGCGTTGCCATCTAGCTGTGACATCCTCGACACATGCGTTTTAGGCTAATGTTTTGCTAAGCATCCTGACGCAGGAAACAACGGCTCACCACTCTCTACAAAATCAGCCATGGGCAATGCCGCCAGAGAAATTCCTGACCCCTGCAGACAAAACCGGAAGGAAATCCGCCCCACAACATTTAAGGACTGCGAGACCACAAACGTCGTTACTCGCCGTGCTGTCAATAACACCAAGGGATTCAAGATTCCAGATGGCACTTCAGAGCAGTACAGATGCTCCTTCTTTGTAAAGACCATCGAGGACTGGACCCACCTGGAAGAAACAACAGTCCAGGCCAGTTCTGTCGCCGCATTCACAGCAGCGGTGGGCAGTTCTGCAGCCCTCCACTATACCCATGCTGCGCATTAGTTAGGCTAGATAGGTGGGGAAAGGTTTTTTTTTTTTTTTTGTGGGCTTGGCACTACCTTTTGTAGGGTCAGGGCCGGTAGTGTACAGGCTTGCCTGTATGTGCAAAGCGAAAAGTAGTAGCGATCTGGCAGCTCCACACCTAGCTAGTCCTTGAAGGAAAAAAAAAAAAGATTTTTTTCCCGCTCTCCCTGTTTTCCGTCGCAATATAATCAAGTTGGTTCAGCAACGTATACAGCCAGATCCAGATCCAGACCTTTTAGTGAAAATGACACAAAGTCTGTGACGTCTTTTTTCTTAGACAGGGATGAGTTGACGTCAGAGATGTTTGTGTCTGTGATTTGTTCTGTTTCTTTTATTTGATTTGTTTATTGTTTTCTTTCATTTGGATGGATGGTGAAGCTGGGGGGGGGGGGGGGGGGGGGGGGGATGTTACTTCTTTTGTTTCTTTTGTCTGTTTGAAAATCCTTAGAATTGTAGTGCTGGCATACCTTCACTGCCTGTCAAATTTATGCTGACCTTATATTTTCTGGAGTTCGATCATGAAGACTTACCTGACTAGCTTCGGACTGTATGTAGTTGGTATCTGGAGATCCGTGACAGTCAGACAACACAGACCTACCTCCATCGATATCAATATGTCCATTCCGGTGATTCTCTAGATCTCAACCGGAAGGTTGACGTAGCCTAGTACATTTTTGATGTCCCGCACAGTACCATCCTCCATGTCTGCAGCACCACACTGTTCACAGCAGTATTTCCGTTTACTGCTGATGAATGTACATTAGCATCCAAATGATGTCTACATCCATACACGATCCAAACGATGTCTATACACCCACAACACGATCCAGTTGATGTCTACACCCACAATACGATCCAAATGATGTCTACGCCCACAATACGATCCAAATGATGTCTACACCCACAATACGATCCAGTTGATGTCTACACCTATAACACGATCCAAATGACGTCTACACCCACAACACGATCCAAATTATGTTTACTATCTACTTTGACGCCAATACGAGCCTTTACAGATCTTGCAGTACTTTAAGCCATAACATTTTACACTACATTTCGATAGTGTGTGTTGTTGTTGTTTTGTTTTACGTCTTTCCACATTACGTGATATTAGACGGATATGTGTGTGTGTGTGTGTGTGTGGTGTGTGTGTGCGCGCGCGCGCGCGCGCGCGTTTGTATGTGTGTGAGAGCGTGCACGCCCATGCGTGCGTGCCGGCTGCGCGCGCGCGCGCGCGTGTGTGTGTGTGTGTGTGTGTGTGCGTGCGTGTATGTGTGTGTGCGTGCGTGTGTGTGTGTGTGACTGTGTGTGTGTGTGTGTGTGTGTGAGAGAGAGAGAGAGAGAGAGAGGAGAGAGAGAGAGAGAGAGAGAGACTCAAGACTCAAAAACTTTATTACTCAAGGATAGAGATTTTAGGCAGTGCCTATTCTTCCAATCTGTCCTTGCTATTCTACAACATTCAACGTAACAGACTGCACATACTAATAATGACAGAAACAATGAAGAATATAGCAACATTATAATATTAACAATAACAATAGTAATAAGAATAATAATTATAGAATTAAAAAAAAAAATTACAAAATTACACAACACAATCAGACACGTATGCACGCGCGCTCACATGCATGCACACGCCCACACATACACGCACTCACGCGCACACCCACATCCACGCCCCCCCCCCCCCACACACACACACACACATACACACACACACACACACACACACACACACACACACACACACACACACACACACATTTTCATTAGCTAATATAGAGGCAAGCATAAAAGTAGGGCGTTGAGACTATGGTCAAAAGGTTAGATTTATTGTTCAAGTAAATGTTTAAGTATTGCTGATTTGAAGGACGGCAGTGATTGACATGTTTTGGCAGACGGAGGAAGAGAGTTCCACACAGATGGACCAAAAAATGCAAAACTAGATTTGAACAAATCAATGCGGACACGTGGTAAAATGTAATTATTTGAATCATATCGTGTTGTTGCCATTTGGATAAACTCAGCAAGATATGTTGGCGCCATGTTTGCATGGACTTTAAACATTAATACTGCCTTATTATAGGTCAGTTGGCTCTGCAGTGGTAACATCATTAGTTTTGCGAATTTGCCCGTGGTTGATAGAGACTTGTCGGGAAGAATCAGCTTAATTCCCCGTCTATGCATAGAGTTCATCTTTTTTATGTGATTTTCACCGGCACCACTCCAGACAGTGGACGCATAGTTGATGTGAGAGAGGCAATGGGCTTCAAAAAATAATTTCCGGATGTGTGGTTCAACATAATAACTGAGTTTATTGAGTAAAAACAAATTGCGAGCCAACTGTTTGCAAACATGATTTATATGTGATTGCCATTTAAAGTTCTCATCAATGATCACGCCTAAGACACGGTGTTCGGTAACATGTTCGATCAAGGTTTCACTCATTTTTAGGCTCAACATAAGATGCTGTCGTTGATGTTTCTGTCTTGATGCTAGGACCATACATTTTGTTTTGTGCGGATTAAGCACCATTCGGTTTTGGTTGCACCATTCTAAGACATCAGTTATACTTTGTTGTAACGACATTTGTACACATATGATGTTTGTATCACTACAGTGAAGAGAACTATCATCAGCGAACAGATCACAGATGACATCATTGTGAGATATGTGCATCGGTAGGTCATTTATAAAAATACAGAAGAGAAGAGGTCCAAGGACAGAGCCTTGTGGAACGCCACAGCTCACTATTCCTTCAGAGGAATAAGTACCGTTTAAGTAAACACGCTGGGTCCTGTTTTCAAGATATGACTGAAAGAAGGTGACTACTGCCGGATTTTGAACATATGCAGTCATTTTTTTAATAATATGTTGTGGTCTACAAGATCAAACGCTTTCTTAAAATCGAGGAAAACAGTTCCAGTGAGTTTTCTTTCGTTGATGGCTGATAGCCATGTATCACAGAGGCGTGTTAAGGCCGTGTGGCATGAGTGATTTCGACGAAAGCCTGACTGAAATGGGTGGAACAGTTTGTGATGTTCCATATGTTTAGTTAGGTGTTTGTGAACATGCATCTCAAGAGGTTTCGATACGACAGATAAAAGAGATATTGGTCTAAAATTGTTTTAAATCAGTGAGATCTCTTGATTTGGGTATGGGAATGACTTTTGCTGCCTTTAGACCACATGGGAAGACATTCTGATCAATACACAAATTATAAACATACGTAAGGGTATCAACAATGTAAGGTAGAGCAAGCTTGAGTATAGAAGCATTTAAGTTATCTGGACCCATTGCTTTTTTATTTTTAAGTTTTGAAATTAAGGAACCAACTTCATTAATAGCAAGCAAGGGGATGCTAAATGAATCTCTAGTATTTAATCGTTCTTGACAAAACGATTGGAGAACAGCTGGAGTCTCATGTCGATTAAAGAATGTGACACTGGCAGCCGTTTGTACTGATTCAGTTGCCTGAAGGAAATGATTGTTGAAAGTGTTAGCAGACCACATAGTCGCAGTATTATCTGATTTCTTTCTCGACTTGTCAGTTATTTCATTAACAGCACGCCATAATGATGCTGTATCCCTGTTTGCGTTTATCAGCTTCCTAAAATGCTCAGATTTTGATTTTCTAACCAGATCTGATACTCTGTTTCTCTGCTTTTTATATTCATCTACTTTTTTTGCGGTTTTAAGTGCATCCCTTAGTGCCATTTCTTAGAGAGAGAGAGAGAGAAGGAGAGAGAGAGGAGTCCAAATTAGCAGCTTATCTTTATTTAGGTATACTCAACATCACTACACCACCTTGTAGCCTCCACCAAATACTAGTGATGAATCAAACCCAACCAAAAATTACAGATTCACAAACAGCGACAATTTTTGTTCCTCGGCAGACATGTACGTACGACCTGCTTGGTGCAGAATGTGGCGTATGGTGACATTCTGCACCAGGGTGACATTTTGTATCGTAACATTTTGCACCGGGGCTGATATTTTATGCCGCAACGTGAAGTCAAGATGTCAGTGGGTGACTTCTTCTTCTTCATCGCTTTCTCTCTCTCTCTCTCTCTCTCTCTCTCTCTCTCTCTCTCTCTCTCTCTCTCTGATTCTTTTCTTTTCTTTTTTTTTTCTTTTTTTTTTTTTTTTTACCGCGGCGACATTTTGTTCGATAAATGTTCGGAAGCATATAGAAAAATATGCAAGTCGGAGAGATCCCAAATTTGCCAAAATAAGGCCTACCTTCCCTTTTTCTGTATTTTTTGTAAATCATCTCTGTGTAGTAGTAGTAGTAGTAGCAGTAGCAGCAGCAGCAGCAGTAGTAGTAGTAGTGGTAGTAGTAGTTGTTGTTGCTGTAGTACTTTCATTTTACATCTCTACACAAAATTGTGTATTATCAAACGTGTGTGTGTGTGTGTGTGTGTGTGTGTGTGTGTGTGTGTGTGTGTGTGTGTGTGTTCTGCGGACAGTCCGTCTGTGCGTATCCTTCCGGCTGCTGATCACCTTACTGTGCAACCTGGCCCTCGTGCTGTGCTTCACGCACCAGAGCAGCATGGGTTCCACCATGGTCTGCATGACCGCCAACGTCCACGACAACGACAACCACACCGACATCATCGACAACGTCACGTCAGTTCCATACTCCGACGGCTTCGTCGGCACAGGAGGGGAAGAAGGTGAAGGTGGGGGTGCAGCGGATTCGACTGTCCCTCCGTCGTCGTCGCCGTCGTCGTCTGACCGGGCATCTCAGTTGCCGCCGGTAAGATGTTTAATTAGGATTGATTCTAAACAAATCTTTAAAAGTATTTTTAAGGCGCCGAAAAACGTAGATGAATGAATCACAAGACACAACACGACGCGTTTCGACCTGTTAGGTCTTCTTCAGGCAAAGTACACAACACTCAGGACAACGAAAATGAACGAGCAATCACTTATCTTCATCTATTAATGCGGCACAAGATGGGCGTATTTTAATTCAACGCCCATCTTACGCCAAATTGGTTTTCATTCAACGCCCCCATCTTGCTCCAAATTGGATGAAGATAAGTGATTGCTCGTTCATTTTTCGTTGTCCTGAGTGTTGTGTATCTTGCCTGAAGAAGACCTAAGAGGTTGAAACGCGTCGTGTTTTGTCTTGTGATTCATTTGTTTACGTTTTCGGCGGAGCTTTAGAAATACGTTTTAGAATTTGTTTAGATTTCCGCCTGCAGTCGCCACACTTTGCAACTTGATTCGAACAACCAAGTATGTAGTAGATGGCCGAGCTGATGGGAGAAATTTTCGTAATCGAGAGGAAAGTTTCGGTGTCGGTTTTATCAAGGAGGTGCCACTGCGTGCAGACAACTCCACATACGCTACACCACATCTGCTAAGTTTCGAGACCACACTGCCACCGATTTAAAGTTGATAGATAAATGAATTAATGACTAAGATGAGAGAATTTAAAAAGAGGGTCTCTTGGCTATGACTGACCAGGTGTCTGATTCTGCGCATAAGCCCAACGCGCTGGTCAGATCTTTGGTACCTACTTAATTGTGTGTGTGTGTGTGTGTGTGTGTGTGTGTGTGTGTGTGTGTGTGTGTGTGTGGTGGGTGTACACGTGTGTGTGTGTTGTGTGTGTGTAAATGTGTGAGCATGGGTGGGTGGCACGGGCCTATGTGTGTGTATGTGTGTGTGTGTGTGTGTGTGTGTGTGTGTGTGTGTACATTTTCCGCTTGTCACTTTTTCTTCCTTTTTTTGTTAGAAATAAGAAAAAGATGACACAAAAAATGGAACTGGTTTACAGCCTCCTGCCAAAAAAATCATTGTCAAATTTTCAAAATGATGGAACAACTGAGATTTACCACTTGAAAGAAAAACTACACTGCTTTTGCGGACCTTGTTTGAAGTTGTGATGCTTTAATACTAGGCCAGGGGGCTGACCTGACTCGTACAACACACCACTGGTACACTCGGGGTGACATTCTGTGCAAGGGTGGATATTTGGTATCGCAGCATCGGAACACAGTGTTGAATGGATTAGTTTTACATCCTCACAGCAAAAGCTTTCAGGGACAAGTTGGTTCTATCGCGGTAGTCTTGGGTGTCTCGGCTTAGAGGTTCATGGTGGAGTTGGTCGGTGTTGTTGTGGAGGTCTTTAGTGTTGTTTTCTTTCGTTGTAGTTTGTGGTGTTCCTTTCGTCTTCCTCTTGGGGTGGGTTAGAACCAGTCGTCGAGAACAGAGTCATCGGGTGACCTTTTTGTAACTCAACAGACCACCGCTCGAGTTTTGACACTTGTGTTCCGCTGATTTGATGCAGTCTGGCGAAATCGTTTTGAGAACCATCTAATAATATTCCCGTTCAGCCTACCCTTACTGAATAACAATAGTGTCAGCTGGCTTGATCATCCTGAGACCCTTACCTCGCTGTTCCCCCTGGTTGCAAAACACAAGACCTTTTTTTGTGTGTGCAGCCTGGGGAAGATTGTACCAAAAAAGAAAAAAGCAAACTCGAAAGGGAAGAAAATTATGCGTGCTCAGGTCACTCAGCACTAATTATAATTGCGTCCCCCAAACGGACTCGTAAATGTTTCCTTGTGATGCATTTCTGTCATCGCACACTGTGGCTCACTATGAAGTTTCCAGCATGCACAGCATCGTGTGCATGTTGTTCTCGTTTGCGAACGATTTTTGCGCAAAGCCATTCAATCATTTTTTGCTCTTGGGGAACGTGAAATTTTAAGATGTTGTAGATACTGGTCTTGCAACAATCCTGTCTGTTTGTAGAATGTCTGGCTGCTTCTGAGTTATGCTTGCTCGTGCGTCCACAGATGCTGACAGAGACACAAACACATACTTGAACGCAAGCATGCGTACGCGCGCGCGCGCGCGCGCACCACACACACACACACACACACACACACACACACACACACACACACACACACACACATACACACGCGTGCGAGCACACGCATGCAAACACACATAGGACAGCATTGCTTGACATGTTATGCCTGCGTAGAAGATAATTACAACTTACGAAAAACGCTTTTTTTCTGTTTCAGTTATGCATTCAGTAGAAGTTGAAGTAGCAGTAGCAGCAGCGGTCGCGGTGTTACTTTTAGCATTAGTACTTGTAGCAACAGTACTAGTTGTAGTGGCATTCTCACCTTCGATCACACACACACACACACACACACACACACACACACACACACACACACACACACGCACGCACGCACGCACGCACGCACGCGCACGCACAAAACCCAGTAGCTTACTGCCAATTTTCAAATCAATATTTTACCACCATCTTACTCTCCCCATTTCACTCTGTTTCTAGTACAGATACGACTGGGACAAAACGACCCAGGGCTGGATCCATTCCTCCTTATTCGTTGGCTACTACGTGGTGCTGTTGCCATCCGGGTTCTTGGCCACGAGGTATGGCGGGAAACGCGTCATCGTCTTGGGCTTGCTGGCATCCTCGGTGGCTCAGCTGTTGACTCCCTGGGCAGCTTCCATGGGCGTGGTGTGGCTGTGTGTCGTCCGCGCCTTGTGTGGATTCGCTGCTGTGAGAACACAGGAGGGAATGAATGACGGAAGAAAGGAAGGAAGGAAGAAAAGAATGAGTGAACGAATGAAAAGATGAAAAAAAGATGTAACAGAGAAACACTAGAAAGAATGAATGACAGAAGGAAGGAAGAAAAGAATGAATGAACGAACGTATAATTGAAAAGAGAAGCCCATCACAGTTGTGATTTTGAAGGAAGGAAGGAAGGAAGGAAGGATAGAATGAGTGAAATGATACTGGCAGAAAGGAAGAAATGAGACTGTCGTTTCAAAGAGAAAAACACTATGCCCCAGCTCAACAATTTTTAAAGTATCATTTTAATTTCTTTGGGACCAAAATAAAATAAAACATAAAGTTTTAGAAATCATTTCTGAACCGTTAAAAATATGCATTTTCATTTTTCTTCTTTTTTTTTTTTTTTTTTTTTTTTTAAATTTCACTCCACGTAGTATATGGTTCGATTTGCGAATGAAACTTTTTTTTTTTTAATTTGTTCCTCTGTCCCTCTGAGTGCTAGTTGTAAGATGTGA
>CM065731.1:25290056-25355056 GCA_033310375.1 Conus canariensis | reverse complement strand
GCGTCAACCAGGCCCGAGAGATTTTGACACCTGCAGTGTTGGTAAGGACATTTGAGCGACCCACGCAAAGACGCGGTCACTAGGTGAATGAAACTTGACTGTGTGGTTCCAGTCTTCCCAACTGAGCCTATAGCAAACTCATTCCTGGGTAGGAGACGGTCGGTCAGAGAAATCCCACAAATAAATGGCTGTGATGGGAATTGAACGCACGACTTCCAACCGGGAGTCCGCGACGTTAACCACGTTGCCACGGGTTTTTGTTAATGCCTTGTATTGCCGAGTCTTGTTTTCAAATCTTGTTTCATCTCTTGTCTCTCCACATTGTGTCAAGCTATATCTTTCCTTTATGGTTTTTTTTTGTTGTTGTTGTTTGTCTTGTCTAGCCTTTTCTTCCATTCTCTCTCTCTCTCTCTCTCTCTCCTCTCTCCCCCCCCCCCCCCCCCCCATTTTTTGGGGGTCTTGTTTCCTTGTTTTTTTTCTTCACATCTTATCTTGTGTTGTCTTCAATTTAAGAATAAAAAATTACTACATATCAAATCTTACTGCTAAAGACTTCTTTCTAAGTTTTACTCATCCCCCCCCCCTCCTCGCGCGCGCGCGCGCGCACACACACACACACACACACATATATACATATACATTGCCATCTACCTACTATTATCATGGTGTTATCAATGTCTGTTCCGCAGGCGTGGAGTTGGGGTCGATGGTGACGTTTTTGGCGTCAGGAGTGACGTGCGAGATGGACGTCATCGGGGGCTGGCCCTTGGTGTACTACTTCATAGGTATTATTGCGTCACTTCCGCCACAGTTTGGGATACTGTTTTACAAGTTATTAGGCTGGCCCTTGGTGCACTATTTCATTGGTAGTATTGCGTCACTTCCGGCACAGTTAAGGATACTGTTTTACAGTTTATTAGGCTGGCCCTTGGTATACTGCTTCATAGGTAGTGTTGCGTCACTTCCGGCACAGCTTGGGATACTGTTTTACAGGGTTTTTTTTTTTAGCTCGCGCCGAAGGGATACAATGTAGAAACGTGGACCAATGAATGAGTTGTAAGTGGTGAACGAAAGAAAGGGAGAGGAGGAATAATGAAAAAAAAAAGTGGGGAAGGTATGGTCTGCCCCTGAGTGTACGTTTTTATTCCCTCTCTCTGTCTCTGTCTGTCTGTCTGTCTGTCTCTGTCTGTCTGTCTCTCTCTCTCTCTCTCTCTCTCTCTCTCTCTCTCTCTCTCTCTCTCTCTGTCTCTCTCTCTCTCTCTCTCTCTCTAAAAGCTGATGATACCAGTTTGGTGACTGATGCTACTATATCCTCTTTCCGTGTACGAATATTTCATGTACTATATACTTGTGTGTTTGTGCATTTGTGCGTTTGTGTGTGTTTGTGTGTGTGTGTGTGTGTGTGTGTGTGTGTGTGTGTGTGTGTGTGTGTGTGTGTAACAGACACTTTTAGTGCGTATGTGTTTCGTTTTCTGCAATGTTAATAGGAATCATCAATGTCCTTCTTACAATTAGATCTGCAGTGTATAATAGTGTTCTATTGTTAGCATCCTTAGTCCCAAGAGGACGGACGTGGGCCAGATGAAAAAATACATCTTCTTGCTTATCTGTTACCTTTGTGAACAAAGGTTATCATCAATCAAATTCTCCCTCTCTTACTGTCTCTGTTTGTCTCTGTTTGTCTGCCTCTGTTTGTCTGTCTCTCTCCCTCCACCCCCCTCTCTCTCTCTCTCTCTCTCTCTCTCTCTCTGTCTCTCTCCATTGGTGCGTGCATGTGTGTGTGGCTATGTGCATGTTCTCTTTCTCTCTCTCTGTCTCTGTCTCTCCCTCTCTCTCTCTCTCCCTGCATGTCTATGTGTGTGTGTGTGTGTGTGTGTGCGTGCGTGTGTGTGTGTGTGTGTGGGGGGGGGGGGGGGGGGGGGCTCGCGACAGTTATCCGGTCGGTAGTGTGTTGCCTGTGGTGAATTGGAACGGGTACCTGCTGAAGACCAGCCGAGGGGGACTTAGCAACAGCTGACCCATGACCTATGTGTTGGTGACCTGCGGCTTCATGTCCGCACAAACCTTACAAATACATTGATGTCGCTTGAGACTGTGATAAAAAAAAAAAGAAAATGAACGGGTGTACCTGTATCTGTAGAGGACCTAGAGTGAGAATGATGCCTCGTGTGTTGAAAACACAAGACGGTGGGGATGAGGGAGAGAGTAATGGATATAATGATAATAGTGACAAAAGTCATGCCGACTACAGAAGATGGAGGAGGAGAAGGAAAACAAAACAAAACAAAACAAAACGACAAAAACGAAGAAAAAAAAGAAAGAAAAACCGTAAGATGATGGCTGTAGTCTGATGATGATGATGATGATGATGATGATATTGTTAGTTGTTTTTTTTTTAATCTGTGCTAGGTTGTTTAGGCTTGCTGGTGGCCCTAGTCTTCTATACTCTGGCCTCAGACATTCCGTCTCAAAACCGTTGGATGAGCAAGAGGGAGTGTCAGTACATCGAGACGCTGATTGGCCAGGCTGGGGGTCATGGCCACAAGGACCAAAGTGACAACGCCCCTCTGAGTGTGAGTCGTTTGGTTCTTCTTTAGCTCTGTGACGTTCAGTAGACTAGTGCGGTGTGTGCATTGTCCGAATTCCTCCTCCGGCTCCTCTTTCTCCTCCCCTCTTTCTCCTCGTCCTCGTCCTCCTCCTCCTCTCCCTCCTCCTCTTCCTCTCTTCTTTTTTTCTGTTTCGTCTTCTACTGCTGCGTTTTCTTTCTTCTGCTTGTTCTACTTCGTCGCTGTCATGTTTTCCATTTTGTATTCTTCAGTTTGTTTGTGCCAGTATGTTTGTTCGTTGTCTTCTTCTTCTTCTTCTTCTTCTCTTCTTCTTCTCTCTTCTCTTCCTATTTTGCCTTCTGTTCCTCTTATTTCTTCTTCTTCTGTTGCTTCTCCGTCTTCTACGTCATCATCGTGCCTGTTGGTTCACTTTTTTTCTTTTCGTTTTTCTTTTTTAGCCAAAGTATGGCCTTCACAGTCGACTTGACCTCAAATTCTTCTTCTTCGTTTTATTATCATCATTATTACTATTATCGTTATTATGATTAATTTACTATCATAATTATCATTATTATCCATCGTCGTCTTCTTCGTCGTCGTATATCAGTAAAATTCGTTTTAATACCAAAGTAGTTGTCAACTTTCCATATTTCTCCATTGACATGATAGTTGTGTCCGGACAAACCACCCTGCCGACATGCATCGGTGTCTGATCGTAACTGTTGACCTTCTGCTTGTTGTTGTTGCTGTTGTTGTTGTTGTTGTTCTTCTTCTTCCTCTTCTTCTTCTCCCTTTTCTTTTCCTCCTTCTTCTTTTTCCCCTCCTCCTCTTTATTCTTCTTCCTCTTCTTCTTCTTCTTGTTCTTGTTCTTCTTCTTCTGTCTTAAGTCTGTGTGGAGTCATTGAGGCACCAAATTAAAGAACACTGGGTCTCCGAAAATATTTTCCTGGACATCTCTGCAATGTTGCCAGTTCATCGTGTTTGTTGTTGTTGTTGTTGTTGTTGTTGTTGTTTTTTGTTTTTTCCCCGTTTTCCCCACAGTCGCCCTTCTTCCACAGTGTGGGGATTGTTTTCGCAAGACCAGCGTATCTTGTTTAACGGCCATACCAATGTAATTTTCTTTTATTGACCGTTGTCAGGAGATCTTCGTATGGTCCTGTGTACTGCCTGACGGTTGGATGCACTTGTTGATTAAGTGATATGATCAGTATATCTGTTGTTCAGTTATCTTGCGGTTACATCTCGTTTCCATGGCTTGGGTTCTTATTTCCAGATACGTTGTGAGGGTCCATGTTTTGCATGTGTACAGAAATATGGAGTATACGAGTGCACGCAGGAGCTTGATCTTGTTTCCTGGGGATGATCTTGGCTTCCCATACAGGTTTTAATCTGGGCCGTGTGGTGGTTGTCTTTGTTGCCCTTGAGAAATTTTTTTGATAAAGGTCCCTCGAAGCTAATGATGGATCCCAGGTAAGAGAACTTTGGAACAGTTTCCAGCTTCTGACTATGGACACTTATATTGGTACTGCTGGTGGTGTAGTGGCTGGCCATCAACTTGCTCTGTAGGCGCCAATTTTTTTTTGTTGCCATATCTTGTTGATGTTTGTTCCAGTCGTTCAACAAGCTTGGCGAGTTCTTTTCCACTGCCTGCCAGGTCATCGATGTCTACTGCACACTGAAAGGTTGTGATGATTTTTCCTCCATTGCTGACTGCGCTGAATGATCTTCGAATGCATCAGTCGTAACGTGTTCAAGGAATATATTGAAAAGTGAGGGAGATAAAAGGCATCCCGAAGAACTCCAACTGAAGTATGGAACCATTCTCCAACAGCACCCTGTAAGAGCACCACACTTGTCGCATTGGAGTACAGTTGCTGGATGAGTTCATAGACTTCTGCCCGATGATGATATTCCTCATTGCAGCCTACAGTGTCATACTCTCGTCGAACGCCTTCTTTAAGTTTAAGTCTCCCTATGGTGCTGAAGATGTTTATCGCAAAGCGCACGGAGGTTAAGGATCTGTTCGATGGTACTTCTGCTTCTGCGGAATCCAGCCTGTTCTTCAGCAGTTATGCTATCTCTTTGTGGTTGCAGTCTATTTAGAATGGTTTTAAGCATTACTTTGCTGGCGTGGCCGATCAGGCTTACAGTGCAGTATTTCTGTCAATGTTGAAGATTTCCTTTCGTGGGAAGGATTACGAGTAGTGGTTGTGTCCATAGCGTGCACCACTGGCCAGTGGTGCATATTTTGTTGCACATGACAATTAGAAAATCAGTACTTGCCTGTCCACCATGTTGCAAGAGCTCTGCACAGGGATGTTGTGTCTGTGCCTGCAGCCTTCCCCTATGCCAGCGTTTTCAATGCGGCTAAAACTTCTCACGGAGTATTGGGAAAGTCGTGCTCATTTGATGAATTCTGTGCTATGAGCACATCTGAATCTCCTGCGCTCCGTTTGTTGTAGAGTTCAAAGCAATGTTAAGTCCATCTTTTAATGATGTCTTCGTCGTATGTGAGACAGTTGTCATCTTTCTTCTGAATTGTGCTGACTTCTCTTTGCGTTTTGTTTGGTCATGTCCTTTATCATTTCAAAAAAAGCTTTCGTGTGTGTGTGTGTGTGTGTGTGTGTGTGTGTGTGTGGTTGTTGTTGTGTGTTGTGGTCTAGTTGTTGTTTTTTCTTTTTTTCACAATGTCCTCACACTGTTATTCAATTCAGCTTTCATTTGCGTTCTTCATTTCTTTGATGATTCTCTTGTTCATGGTACTTTGTTTCTCCACCACTCCCCTCTCCCCCCCCCACCACCCCCCCTCCCCCCAACCCTTGCAATCTCCTTTGAAGGAAGAAAGATTTTAAAGCAACTAAAGCTTGTTTTTAAGAAATCGTTTTAATGACTTGTGCAAGGTTTTTTTGTTGGGTTTTTTTTTTTTTTATATATATATATATATATATAATAAACATCTATGTAGACAGTAACTGCGACAAGGTGACAGCCCTGACATGACGGAATTTTGCGGTCGGCTGGGCTGTAGAAAACATGAGTAGAATTAAAACGGCATAGTTTACACCTTTAACGGATTAAATTTTTCCTTCTCCGGCTGTTATCTTAAGAGCTCATCGATTAAATAGTCATTTTAGACGAGACAGTGGATAGTTATGATTTTTCAGATTTCTGCTCTGATTGGATCTTGTTTTATTTCTGTTTTCCTTTCTTTCGTTATTGTTTATTTTGTTTTTTCATCTATTTTCAGTATTTTTTTTCGCCCGTTCCTCTGTATTTATCTCCCCTCTTCTTGTCTTTCTTCCAGCGCAACATTCCTATACGCAGTATTATGACGTCACTTCCGGTTTGGGCCATTGTAGTCTCACAGATTGGTTCTGATTGGCTTTTCTACCTTATGATTACCGTCATGCCCAGCTTTATGGAAGAGGTCATGCAAATGTCCAACACTACGGTCGGTGCTTGCAGAATGTGTGTGTGTGTGTGTGTGTGTACACATGCGTGCATACGTGCGTGCGTGTGTGTGTGTGACCGTGTGTGTGCACGTGCGCGCTTTTGTGCATTTGCATTTGTTGTTTGAGTTCGCATTGGTTGTATCCTAGTAGCGGTAGTGAGAATGATGCAAATCTATACTTGTGTGCGTTTCTGATGTGTGTGTGTGTGTGTGTGTGTGTGTGTGTGTGTGTGTGTGTGTGTGTGTGTATTTTTCATGCTGCAATATCTTTCTTATATAAAGTTGTGTATGTCATCCTTAATTGTTCTTTAATGATAATTGTAAACACTTATGACAACGTGTGTAGACACTGGCGTTTTCAGTGTTTAGTGAGTGACATTGTATACACATAATTTAATAAAGTTAAGGTGCACCAGATAAAAAAAAAAATTGCCGGAAAAGGTAGTTTTCAGGTATATTTATCTATACAGTCAACTGCCGTGTTCTTTTTAGGTGTTAACAACAACTTACCCGAGCAGGGTTCCGTAACTATTCCTTGGGGAGACGGGAGCTAAATCTGCTGTCTCCTATCACCTCGTCTTAGACTTCCAAAGTGATCTCCCTTGACGGACATTTTCCTCCCGACCTTTGAACTGTCAACTCAGTTTCTGCACCTTTTTTGTTGCAAAGAGCAGGGAGGTTGTGTGTGTGTGTGTGTGTGTGTGTTGGGGGGGGGGGGGGGGGGGCAGTCCTTGTGTTTTGAGGGATAAGTCATCTAAAAACTACTTTCAGCAGAAAATTCCTTTTTCTGATACTCAACGGTCAAAAATACTCCCCAAAAGTCAGCAACGCTGCACACTTAGTTACTTAGGCCCATAGCTCAAGGGTGAGCATAGGCCATCGACAACACTCCGCCATCGCACTCGGTTCTGGGCTGCTCGCTGAATGCCTATCCAGATGGTCCTCTGCATCTTCAGCTCTGCCTCAGTGTCTTGCCTCCAGCTGCTGCGAGGTCGGCCTCTCTTCCTTTTCCCTGCGGCCTCCATGTCAGGGCTTGGTGTGTGGTGCTGGATGCTGGCTTCCTGAGAGTGTGCCCAATCCAGCCCCACTTCCTCTGCAGAATCTGCTTGGCAACTGGTTCCTGTCCTGCTTGCTTCTTAGGTCTTCATTGTTGATCTTCTCTGGCCATCTGATTTTGAAGACGTGTCTCAGCAGAGACGTCTCTGGTCTCAGATAGGTGTTGATGAAGGTCTGAATTTTTTGCTGTATTGCCTTGGTCATTCTCCAAGGCTGCATAAGACGGCCACAAAACGTGTCTGACAATAACAGAATTATCTTCCATTGCGAAATGTAATCCTGAATATAATATCACAGAACATACCTGAGTCCTAATACAAAAAAAACAGTGGCACAGGCCTTTTGTATTAGGACTCAGGTATGTTTGGTTTGAGTCAGGGTGTAGATGAGTATGTCTACCATTCTGGTTTTAGATTTGCCAGTAATAATTTCGATGCTTGTGGCGAGTTGCCTGATCGCAATTCCAAGTCATCTCTTACTTGCGTCGCCTTTTGTAATGTTTGGTCAGTCATTTAAAGAGACATCGCCTCCCAACCTACTTCGATTACTTGCAACTATGAATTTTGTGTCGCGTTGTCTTTTTTTCAACTTTTCAGTCGTCCACAAAATGCCTGAATTTCAGGACATTTTTCACCTCTTGACTGCTGAGGCTGCACTTTAGCTGAACAAAGCATGGCCGGCGAGTTCTTAAAGACTAACTAGCAGTGCGTGTCTGTGACAAGCGGGTTCATCAGCCGCAGTCAAGGGGTAATAGGACTCAGGAGTTTCTTTTTCCCCCTTCAGTCTTGGATGGACCTGGATTAGCTCAAGGTGGGGGTCCCTCTGCTTCTTTCCCAGCTGTCTCACACCATATGTGTGAGCAACTGCGGATGGGGCACCCACCTTCACCCTCGGCTTCAGGAAGTCAATATGTATGATCTCCGCAAGAGGCATCTGGTCACATTAATATGCCGAATAGAGGCTGGGTTTCAAGCTTTTTAGTCCTGGTCAAAAGTCCTGAAAGGCAAAACAACAACCATCTGTTTGGACGACTTGACAATGATGGCCTGCATCAGAAATCCTGGGCAGAGCATTCCAGGAATCCGAGTGAGTGGGTCACCTCCCTGTTCCTGTATTGTCAGTCTTTGGAGATTGCAGACCAGGGGAGGGACATCCCCTGGCAATAAATGTCCTGACCAGCTTCCTCTCCAGGAATGGCGAGGTCTTGCGGGCAGAATGAATGATAAACTGGTCATGGTTTTTATCAGCCTGTCGGGTTCTGAGATTTTTTAGCATATAAAGACTTAACGGACTCTAAGTTTGCGTAAAGTTAGGAATTTCCTTATGGTGAAGGAATCCTGTTGCATTGGGCTCGTTTACCAACAAAGGATGCTTAACATCTTGCCTAGAGTGAGGACTGCTCCCCCCATGAACTGCGAACTTAGCTAGGACAGAGCAGCACCGCACTGAATGAAAATGGCGAAGTGCATTGTATATGATCTTCTGTTCCGCCGAAATTTGAGGCTAGACAGAATATTTAGGGATCAGACGATCCCTTTCAATGTGTATGAAGACGTAGATCTGTATTCAAGATTCAGATTTCGACAGGCAGATATTTCAGACCTGTGTGATGTGATTGAAGACGACATCAACCATCCGTTTGAACAGCTAGGCTTACTGACCCCACTCATGCAGCTATTGATTAGCACTGCGATTTTACGCCAGTGGGTGTTTTCAGGCGGTAATTGGGGATGTGTTTGGAGTCGACAAAAGTACAGTCTGTCGAGTGATAGAGTTTCCCCGAGATTTTCAAACAGGCTGAATGAGTGTTTTCGCATGCCAACGGCCAACAGAACAATAGAACAGTTTTTCTGGATGGCATATTTTCCAAATGTCATAGGGTGCATTGACTGCACCCATATTCGAATTATTGCAGCACAGGAAAATTAACTAGTATATGTCAGTAGGCAAGGGAATCACTCCTGGAACATTCAGTTGGTTTGTGATGCTGATACAATCATCAGGAATTGCGTCGCGAGGTGGCCGGGGTCAGTCCATGACTCGAGAATACTCAAAGAAAGTGAGGTGTTCCAGGCATTTGAAAGAATACCTCGTCCACTGCCTGGAATTATTCTCGGAGATAGTGGATACCCACTGAAGGAATGGCTGATGATGCCCTACGTCAGTGCTGAGGGCAGAGCTCAGCAAATATACAATGCTGCTCACATGTCAACAAGGAGCACTATTGACAGGACAAGTGGTATACTGAAGAAGAGATGGCATTGTCTTAACTCTCACAGATGAGGTGAGTATTTACTTTCTTTAGTGGTGTGTGTGTGTGTGTGTGTGTGTGTGTGTGTGTGTGTGTGTGTGTGTGCACGCACATACATGAGTACATAATCATGCTGTTGTCAAATGAAAAAAAAAGAAAATGAACTGTTTGCATATATATCATCTGTGTGTGTGTGTGTGTGTGTGTGTGTGTGTGTGTGTGTGTGTGTGTAATCAAGCAGTCATTTTCAAAAATGTATTTTCAAGTGTGTTTGTGTGTGTGTAATCATGGGGTGTAATCTTGATTTAGTGTGTGTGTGTGTGTGTGTGTGTGTGTGTGTGTGTTTGTGTGTGTGTGTGTGTGTGGATAAACCAATCATGACTGCAAATCCCAAACGGACTATGAACATGGACCAAATGGAATACCCATGTGTCTGTGGAAAGCGTTTCGCTACCACCCGTGGCATGAAGATCCACAGAACAAAGATGGGATGTGTGAAGACTCATCTGAATGAGCAGCAGCGCACTGCATCAGCAGATAAGACGTCGGAAGACCAAGGCCAGGATTTAAACCACAGTGCCAAGGACATCCACGCTGTTGGTTCGGATGAGGAATTTGCACAGGCCCTCGATGCCAGGCGCCTGAAACTCAACCTGCCACGAGCAAACGAAACTGAAGATTGGGAGAAACTGGATGCAAAAATCGTCCAAAGACTCGATGCACTGATAGGGAAAAGCACCCTGGAACACAAACTAGCCACATATGGGGACATTGTGTATGCCACATGTAGAGACGCCTATGGAGCAAAACTACCCAAAGAGAAAACACCTCCAAAGAAATCCAGACGCCAAGAAAAGATGGACAAGATCAGGGTCCAAAAGAAAAACCTCAAGATGCAAATGAAGACCGCACTGCCAGCTGAAAAACAAGGCTTGGAAAAACTGTGGAAAGACCTGAAAGAAAAACACAGTGCCCTCAGCAAAGCGGAATCTGCGAGGAAGAGGAAGAGCAAAAAGAAGAAGACACAAGAGCGCTTCTTCAGAGACCCCTTCCAGTTTGCCAGAACACTGTTTGAGCAGCCAAAATCTGGGACCCTAAGTGTGGACAAAGGAGTTCTTGAGCAGCATCTGAGGAAAACATACTCTGACCCACAGAGCAAAGCACCACTCGACATTCAAGGTCTGGTGTGGCCAACCAACCCTGAGGAACAGTTCAATGGCAAGCCTCCAACGTTGGCGGAAATCAAGAAGGTGGTCGACAAAGCCAGAGCCAAATCATCACCAGGGCCAAACGGAATACCTTACCAGCTTTACAAGAAATGTCCCAAGGTGCTGGAGTGGCTCCACAGGCTGCTGCGATCGGCTTGGAGAAACCAGAAGATCAGCGGCCAGTGGATGACGGCAGATGGTGTGTACATCCCCAAAGAGCAAAACTCAAGTGACATTAGCCAGTTCAGGCCAATATCACTACTGAACGTCGAAGGGAAAATCTTCTTCTCTGTCATGGCAGCAAGGCTGACCAAGTACCTGATGGAAAACAAGTACTTGGATGTGTCAGTCCAGAAAGGTGGCATCCCAGGCGTGGCGGGCTGTGTAGAACACGCCACAATGATCTGGGACGCAATCCAAAAAGCAAAAACAGAAAAGAGAGACCTGGACGTAGTGTGGCTTGATCTGGCAAACGCATATGGATCTGTGCCCCATGAGATGATACAGTTGGCTCTTGAGATGTACCATGTGCCAAAGAACATCCGCGACATGCTCAAGAAGTACTTCAATGGCTTCTCAATGCGGTTCTCTACCAAGGAGTACACAACAGACTGGATCAACTTGGAAGTGGGTATTGCAATGGGCTGTGCAATTTCCCCAATACTGTTCGTGCTGGCAATGGAACTCATCTTGAAAGCAGCAACAAACAACGCGAGACAAACAGACCTTGGCGATGGATACAAGATGCCTCCTCTCAAGGCCTTCATGGATGACACTACAGTGATTTCATCCAGAGAAGACGAGACACGTCATGTGCTGGAGAGGCTGGACGACATAGTTGCCTCATCCAGAATGAAGTTCAAGCCAAAGAAATCACGGAGTCTCTCACTGAGGAAAGGAAAAGTGGCCGGATCTGTGGTCTTCAGTGTTGCCAACCAGGCCATTCCAACAGTCACAGAAGAACCAGTCAAGAGCCTTGGAAGATGGTATGATGATACGCTGAAAGACACACAAAGAGCAAAAGAAACCAAGCAGATGGCGGAGGAAGGCTTGGAGACCATTGACCAGTGTGGGCTCCCTGGCAAATACAAGGTCTGGTGTCTGCAGTTCATGCTGATACCAAAGCTGCTATGGCCTCTGATGATATACGACATCTGCACCAGCATAGTGGAGGCAATGGAAGCCAAAATCAACAAGTTCACAAGGAAATGGCTTGGTGTCCCACCCTGTCTGACTGACATAGCGCTGTACTGTCGCCAAGCAAAGCTGAAACTACCCCTGAAATCCATCCTGGAGGAATACAAAGCAGGGAAGATCAGACTTCAAAGCATGCTGGAGGACTCAGGAGACAAGGTGGTAGAAGCAATTAAGCCCCAGCTGAAGACAGGCAGAAAATGGAAAGTTCAAGAGGCGATGGATTCTGCAAAAGAAAGTCTCAAGATCAGAGAAATAACAGGACACACACAGACCAACAGACAGGGACTGGGGGTGACCAAAACTGAATGGTGGTCAAAGGCCAAAGGAAAAGCCAAAAGAGACATGATGATTCAGGAGATGAGAAAAGAAGAAGACCAAAAAAGACTCCAAAAAGCAGTCCAGCAGAGCCAGCAAGGGCAATGGACAACGTGGGAGAATGCACTCCAAAGAAGTCTCACTTGGAATGACATTTGGCACATGGCCCCTCTCAGGATCAGCTTCATTCTCAGATCTGCATATGACCTTCTGCCCTCAAATGCAAACCTGGTGAAGTGGGGGAAAACAGACGATCCTGCATGCCCCCTCTGCCATGAAAAACAAACAGTGGAGCATGTCCTAAGCTCATGTAAAGTAGCCCTGGCTCAAGGAAGGTACACATGGAGGCACAACCAAGTGCTCAAAGAAATTGTACAAGTAGTCTGGGCTAGTACCAACACCACAAAAGGGAAAATCAGGACTCCAAAAGCACCCGCAACATTCTTCACGGCAGGAGGCAGCAAATCATGGCCAAGAACAACAGTGCCACTCGAAACATGCAGGCAGAGTCTGCTGGACGGGGCAGATGACTGGGAGTGCACTGCAGACCTCCCAGAATGGAAGAGTCACCCAGAGATCATCAGCAAGAGTGGCATGAGACCAGACATAGTAGTCCACTCTAAGTCAACCAAGCAACTGATCATGATCGAGCTCACGGTGCCATATGAGAACAGAATGGAGGCAGCTCAAATCTACAAGACTGAAAAGTATGCTGATCTGGCAAACAGCCTGAGGAGAGAAGGCTATCAGGTCAAAGTCCTCACTGCAGAAATTGGAGCTAGGGGGTTTGTAGGAACGTCTGCATACAGCCTCATGAAACAGCTCTCAGTTGCAGGGAAGGAAAAAACCAGAGCCCTGAAAGCAATGGCAGAAGCGGCAGAGAGGTGTTCAAGCTGGATCTGGTCAAGGAGGAACAAAAGTGAACTTCATAAGGCTTAATTTCCCTACAAATATCAGGTGTCCCTGTGGCTCAGTGGTTAAAGCGCGAGTCATTAAGTGGAAAATGAGCATGTCCAGAGGGTCATGGGTTCGAATCCCAGCCATGGCTCGTCCCAAGATGGGAAAAAAAGGGGCAGCAGAGGGACATCCGGAGTCATGAACCGGGTGTGGCCCAACCCCCCTAGAGTGTCAGGAGATAAGGGCCGAAACACTTGCTTGAAGGGGGCTTCTCTTCTGAGGACTCTGTGCTGCCACGCTCTCCACGAGTTTCTTTCTACTGGTGTACAGAACATTGCACAATTGCATGCAACATTTATATTATAGACTATTCTTCTGATACACTATTCTTCGGAAGGAAGGTCAGACGACACCGTGTTGTTTCTGTGCTGCTATTTGGTGTGCTGACAAACGTATCCCTATTAAGTGAAATGGTACCTACATTTTATCACCAAATCAGGCCTGTGCGTATTTACAGGTGAAAGTAACCTTTTCAAAATTGATAACTCCCAGCCCCCACGGTGTAGCTGTTGGCATGAGGGGATGAGAGGTGTGATTTCGTGTCACATTAGAGGAAAATTTCTGTAATTTTTCAGACCTAGCTGACTGTATGCAGAATTGAGTGTGTCACTGGCTCAAAAATGACTCAAATGAAAAGACTGGGATCACATAATCAAGTTTTCTCTACCACTTTAAAGAAAGTGTCTTTGACATACATGTTGCTAAAACGTCTTGACCAAGGGTGCATCAACAGATGTTGATCAATACCTTGTCAACTGATTTAAAAGTTTATGGTGCAACTCTGTCATTTATACTGATATGGACACAGATCTGAATGGAATGTTATTTTTACAGTCTTAGCTACCATTTAATCATGATAATTATCATTGATCCTATGAAAAAAGGAAATGTTGCATTCAAAAGTAAAGAAAAAAAGAGTTAATTTTAAGAAACTGTAAATAAGGAAAAATTGTCATGTGCTGCTTTGATAGTTTGATTGAACATAAAACAACTTACATCTGCTTTTTTAATCAGTTTTTGTATTTTTTACTATACAATAATAATAATAATAATGTATAATACTTATATAGCGCATTTCTTGTTGTACAACTCAATGCGCTTACATCCACCATTTGCACTTATTCATACAATATTCATGCACACAGCAAAAAGAAAATACACAATGGCAGACGCACCTACATGCATAAACTGTCTCACCGAACTAGTCGTGGAGGAATTTAAGAGAGATCTAGTCATCTACAGAAGAGAATAGGCTTTTTTGAAGAGGTAAGTTTTGAGCTGAGATTTAAAAGAAGAAAGAGTACGCTGATTACGAAGGTCTTCAGGGAGGGAGTTCCAAATAGAAGGTGCTCTAAAACTGAAGGCTCTTTCGCCAACAGATTTCAGAGAACGCCTAGGGATTTTCAAAAGTTTTTGTGAAGAAGAGCGAAGGGTACGAGAGCTTTGGTAGGTGCAGAGAGAAGAAGAGAGATAGTGAGGAAGAGATTCATTGAAGTGGCGGAAAGCAAGAACTGCCAGTTTAAATTGCCACCGATACTGTATGGGAAGCCAGTGCAGTTCGATCAGCATGGGAGTGATGTGCTCACACCTCCTCCTCTTCAAAACAAGTCGTGCAGCGCTATTTTGGACTCTCTGCAGCCGAGCAATCTGTTCTGCGGGAAGCCCAGCATAAACAGAGTTGCAGTAGTCCAATCTTGACATCACCATGGCACAGACTAGCCTGACAGCTACTTCCCTGGATATAAAGCGTCGGATGGAAGCAATACGTCTCAGCTCTAAAAAGGATGAGCGACAGACTACAGATATTTGATTCTGCATGGTCAGACACTGATCAATGGTAACACCAAGGTATTTGACAGAGTAACTGAAAGGCAATTCAGTACCATCAACAACCATTGACTCTGACTCAACGAGTTGAGGCAGGAGGAGGTTCCAACGGGCATGACTTCAGTCTTTTCACGACTCAAATGAATTTAAGGTCCACTTGGAAACACAGCTTGTAAAGAAGTGGTAGAAACAGCAGATGTATTTAAAAATAACTGTATGGCAGATTTTTTGAGTCTGCATCAGGCTGAATTGTGCTAACATTAAAACACGATGATATTGTAGTTCATTTAGTAATGTTTCATGCAGATTTCCAGGTATTCTGTATCCTGATAAACACCCACAAACTTGACAATGGCTCTGAACATATTTTGAGTGGTATATAAGTCTGATGAAGTAGCATTGGCTCCTACATATCTAGAAGTAATACCATTTCCATTTTGTTGTTGTTGTTTTTAACTGCATAAATGTTGGTAGAACATTTCCCATCGGTGATATGAAATAGCTATTGTGTGTTCATCAGTATTGTGATTTCACTATTGAGTGCTTTAGTCCATTGATGAATTAATTAAAAAGCCCAGATCCTTCCTGTCATTTGTTCCCATTCCACATGACTGTGTCTTCTTTGAAACAAATCCATTTAGTGAGAAACCCCGTGGACTTACACTGTGGTTTTTACTTGTGGATGTTTACACTTTTGCTTGATACATTTAATGACTCATGCTTTAGTATACATCATGCTTCCCATACATGTGCATTTATGACACTATGACAATCTTTGGGTTTTTTCCCCCTCCAGATATGAGCCTGCAAAAGCATGCAACATCATCATTTCTTGCATTATACTTCATAATGTTGCAACGACACTTGGACTGTCGGAACCGGACTCAGATTCTGATTCAGATGATTCTGACTCTGATGAATCAGATTCCGACTCCAATGAGGACGATGGAGGTGTCGTTGAACTGCCAGGACGCCTAGCACATGAAAGGCTTGTTCAAAGACATTTCCGGTGGTAAGTTTTTGCACACTCTGCTCTCTTTTTATTTATTAATAAGGTTGCAATCCTTATTGCAAGTTGAGGGAAGAAAGGCTAGAGCTCTGCATGTATTAAATAACGACTAAGGTGTCCAGTACTTGTTTCTAGTACCAGCCCTGTCTTTCACAAAATTTAAAACACACTGAGTGTGCTCAATGCTTTTATATGCAGTTGTATATGTTTGAGTATATGAAAAGTATGTTGGATACAAGAAATGAAGGAAATTGAAGTGTATAATAAATTGAATAATACATGGGAAAAAAATCCAGAAACTTTAAAAAGAAAAAAAAAAGTACAATGCATGCAGAACATTGAAGGTTTTTTCACACCCCTATTAAAAAGGTATGATAGCAGTCATTCTTAGAACATCATATGTCATATTTCTTTCTTTCATTCATTTGTTTAAATATGTTTGAATTAGAGGGATAAAGTGTGTCTATCAAATGCACAAATATTACTTTGACACAATGTCGTACTGCAATTTCCTAGACTTCATTTATTTTTCACCTGATGAATAGCACCATCTTTATCAAATAAGGAAGTTGAAGAGAAAGCAATCTGTACTTGTGCTACCTGAGGCAAATCATCCGTATGAACGTTTTGTCCCATGACATTCATTATCTTTAGCATACTATCACCCAGTACTAGTTAATCATAACGAGCCAGACATTCTGAATCTAAATGCAATCACTATGTCTTCAAAACCTGTAATTTTTTTTTTGTCTCCTCCTGTCTGCAGCCATTCACTTTTGGTACATCTGAGGCAGGAAACTTGAATGTTGGTTTCATGGCCATTTTACTGCTGGGTATATATAGTTGTGTCCCACACTCTATTCAATTTCCAGCCCAAGGAAGAACTATTTTTTAAGTACTATCAAATTTCCTTGGTTTGTGTTCCGGATTTCAGTGTTTGATCCACATTTGTTTGTGATGTGAATACCTGTTGTGAAAACCCGGGCCCATAGTTACGAAGGAGTAATACTAATAGCACAGTTATCCCTATACCAAATTTATTCAAGTAAAGAAAAAAAAAATTTTCTTTTTAAAAGCCTATATTCCTACTCTTAGCCAGAGAAGAAGTCCAGTTACCTATAATGGTTGCTTATATTGTGTTGATTAAAATGTTTATTAAGTTTTTGCAAAGAAATGTTTTTCTTCAAGTTCAACAGTTGATAAATCTATTAAAAAAATGGGGGGAAAAATCTATTTATGATGACAAGCATTTTGAACAGCAGCATTTTTTCCTGACTTCAAAACATCCGTAAATTCACTGAACCCATGTCTTGGGTGATCTGAGCCTCCTTCATCTTGCTTGAAGCACTCACAGCCAGAGTTTTTTGAGCCAGATATCCAGATGGTGAATAGCCAAGCAAATGGACGGGATGGTGCATGTGCACACACATACAGGGCAGTACCACAGGATATCTACCAAACATACTTTATAGCATACTACTACCATGTAATGCTCTAGTCTTAAGTCAGTAATTATCGCAGTGTTACTGTAAGGCTATAAAGGAGACAAAAAATTTTCTGCCCTCAGAACAGCGGGCCCTGGATATTCACAACAAAGGCATTGTTATTTTCATCCTTAATACATTTTCTTATACAGTAATGAGAAAACACAAAACTGATTAAAAAAAAAAAAAGCTTTCCACTTTTATTTCCAGAAAAATAAAGAAATGCAAACATGCATTAAACTGAGTTTTAAACACAATATAGATCTATATATGTGTGTGTGCGAGAGAGAGGAGAAGGGGATGGGTGGGAAAAAAAAAGAGGTGCATTAAACTTTCAGACAGATCTGTGTGTGTGTGTGTGTGTGTGTGTGTGTGAGAGAGAGAGAGAGAGAGAGAGGGATGGAGGAGAAGGGAAAGGGGGTCAGGGTGGGGACAAACATGCATTAAACTGACTTATAAACACATCCATGTAGCTGATTTGTCTGCACATCCTTCCCTTTTCTCTGGAGGCACAGGTGGCATGTTCAGAGGGATATTCATGCTCCTCACCAGTTGTTGCACCCCTGAATCACTTGGTATGTTTAACTGTCTTTCAAACTGAAGTGCCTGATAATAAAGATTCAGTCTCTTCAGCATTTCATTGGCCTTTTTCATTTCTAAAACCTCCAGTTCAACTTGTAGTTTCTTTGACTCTAACTGCACTCTGTGGATTTCTTCCCCCACCAGTTCAACAGTTTTTGCGTCTATTTCCATTCTTGTTGCTTCCTGGCCAGCGTCATTCTCAAGTCCTCGTTTTCTTTTTTTCAGATTTGCAAGTCTGTCTGTGGGACCTTTCACAGACGTTTTGCTCTGGAATGGCTTCGGACTTTCTATGGGGTCTTTCCCTGCGCTGGATCCATCAACTTCTTTGACGGGTGAAGTGGCCAGTGCTGCAGCATGTGACTTTCCATATGTGACTGCACTGACAGGACCAGCGAAGCTCATGTCCAGTGTTGAACTTGAAGTGTTTAAAGCAGTTTCTGAAAGTGAAAGAAAAAAAAAATGTAGGTGATTAGATCTTAGTACACAAAAACATTCTTTCAAGAAGTATGAAACTGTTGCTTGACACTGTCATCGGTGACTTTTGTTGTTGATAGGTATATAGCCTCTGGCTCACCAGAAATATGATGCCGTTTCATTATTTCTGCTTAGCAATGTAGCATCAGATTCCCATAAAATGTGAAGTTAAGAACTGTTGTCTGTGTTGCACATGTACAAACTGGATGTGGTGTAAGCATTTGGGTGCAGCATGCATACTGTATCTTGCTATTCGTTTCTTTTTATTTGTATTTGTTTGTTTCTTTTTATTTGCCCCTTTTTGTTGTTTAATTTGATGATTGTAATTATATTGCAAAGACAAAGAATGCACTTTTATTTTAATTTGTTGATTATAACTATATTGTAAAGACCAAGAGCACTCATTAGGTGTACAAAATGTTATATCAGTAATAAGCATAGTAATAATAATAAGTAAACTGCTTCTACAATATTTCATATGTAGTTTAATTTTTTTGTTTTTGGAAAAAAAATCAAAATGCTGAACGCTTGATGTTTCAATCTTCCACCACTTATTGAAACCAGTTAATGAGTGCTTACTTCCGTGTTCCTGTCACCTCACATGACCTATAGCAACATAAGGATTTCCCAAACAACTGTGAGTTGTTATGGCAAAATTTAACAACTCGCATCCAATGGCCAGACACCATCAACAACAACGAGCTCTGGGAGAGAACAAACCAGCTGCCTGCAGAACAGGAAATCAAGAAACGACTTTGGGGCTGAACTGGACATACGCTGCGGAAGCCTGCAAGCAACATCACCAGACAAGCCCTTACATGGAACCCCCAAGGAAAACAAAAAAGAGGTCGGCCAGGGAACACCTGGCGTAGGGACCTGGAAGCAGACATCAGGAACATGGGGATGACTTGGAACCAGCTGGAGAAAAAAGCCCAGGACAGGGATGCCTGGAGGTCCTTGGTTGGTGGCCTGCACCCCAGGAGGGGTGATAGGCGATGATGATGAGTATTCTTCTTTTCAAAGGGCACAACCAAAATCAGCATCAATAATGATCCAAAGTAAAGGTGACTGTTCAGGTGCCTGGTAATAATATAATTGCAAATAGCTCACACTAGGGGAATAGTACTCTGCACTGACTAACCTCAGTTTAGCAGATTTAAAAAGAAAAAGAAAAGAAAAACTTCAGATTTGTAAACATATCAAGGAAGCAAAAGCACAAAATGATTGCATATAGGCCAGGAATGTATTATGAATGAGAAACATTTGTTATGATTTTATAATCTAGAAATTGAAACAGCCAGTGAATAATCTCCCTTAGTTATAGACAGTACTTTGTGTGTCTTTCAGCTCTTCAGTAGCAGACAGGTCCATAGACGTTGGTGGGTCAGCTGTGTTTAGTGTCTCCCCAACAGGCTCGGAATCTAGGTTGAGAACATACAAACATTATGTAGCAGTTAGTGAAATAAGTTATCAAGTATATTATGCTTTGCATGATAAACATAACTTAGTTCTTGGTGCCATTTCCATTGATACCCTTTTCTGATAACACTAACAGTATTGCAATGTTCATGATCCATAATTATGATATATGCCCAAACATTTACAATTATTTGGCATGGGTCGATTAGCCTAACTAGCAACTACTACTGTAATAGATGCAATTAACAATAATTCACATGGATCGAGTGGAAGATAGCATGCAGCAATGCAATGATTAATTTGATTAAAATTGCTTTTGCTTTATAGTCATTAATTGTACAACAATGTAATAACAAGAAATGACAAATGTATAAATGTATCTATAGTGTAAAATATAGATTTTATTCCTACTGGAACATTCTTATTAATTTTAGTTATTGGTAAAGGTTGATATGCAAATTTCTCCATTTGGATTAAAGTAAACATAATTCTTATGATTTGCTTTTTGTTGTTGATTTTTTTTCAGTTTTTTTTCTCGTCATTTTATGTTGTAACAGGTAAATGAATTTAAACACACACACACACGCACGCACGCACGCGCGCACACACACACACACACACACACACACACACACACCTATTTTTATATAATAAATAATTGTGTACTGTTTGCGTTCATAACTAAATGTATCTATAGTGTAAAATAGAGATTTTATTCCTACTGGAACATTCTTATTCGTTTTAGTTATTGGTAAAGGTTGATATGCAAATTTCTCCATTTGGATTGAAGTAAATATAATTCTTATGATTTGCTTTTTTTTTTTTTTTTTTTTTTTTTTTTTTCTCCTCATGTCATTTTACGTTGTAATAGGTAAATGAATTTAAACACACACACACACACACACACACACACACAGAGAAAACACACATAATCATAATTGTGCACTGTTTGTGTTCATAACATTTTCTTACCTGCAACATTTTTGCTCTTTATTCAAATAAGGAAAATAACAACCAACAGCAAAACACATATTTTGTTGTAAACAATACCTTTTTTAGTTTTTAAAACAGTAAGTAAACAGACATTTTCTCATAAATATACATTATGTAATGTTTTCTACAATGCTGATGACAAAACTCTTGCACAGATTGTAACTTATCAACAGCATGGTTAATTTCCATTAAACTACCATTGGTTATTGTAGCTGTTATTTCCATCTATATCTTTATTTCATGCTGTTTTGCTTCTTTGAGATACATTGACTCGATTTGCAAAAGAACGTTCATAACTGAAGAGTTATTCTACTGTGAATGAGTGAAACATGCCCAGTGTCACCATGTGACATACCAAACTTGCCACTGACATATCAGTCTCTAGCCCCCCCCCCCCCCCCGTCTCATGTTCCTCATATTCCCAGTTCTTCCACAACTCTCACATCAATTTTCAGCCAAGACAACCTTACTGTCACATTTTGTAAAATTTCTTGTACTCTTGAAGGCAACAATAAAGCATGTAAGTAAGTAGCAACCTCACGACTGCAAAAAATTCCTTTATTGTGGTTGTTTTTACATCTGCTTACAACAAAGCAAAAATCTCTACAATTACACTTTTGAATATTGAACTTTAGCTAACATGATAAGTGTTACACAGTTTATTAAATATCAGTTAATTTACAATCAATGTCCACTTTAAGTTTAACCTTCACAACAATACAATGCCTAAAAACTTTAAGATTCAAGTGTTGTTGGTAATTTACTGAGCCAAGCTGATCTGCTAATTCGACTTTAGCATGTCTGGAGGCCTGTGCAAGTTTCTTAATGGAATTTGGATTATGGTTTGCTTCAAATAAATCATGCCAACCTTGTCATTGCCCGCTTCAATCATTTTTTAAAACACTACATATCACACTATTGTGCAATGATCTCAAATCTGACAAAAATTATCAACAAATCAAACCAGACCATGAGATTGGTGATAATGCATCTGGCACATCAAGTTTAAAGCTATAGGTCTATGACAAATAGTAGTTATTCGGCAATGACTCAACACGCAGTATCATTTATACGGTGCATGCATGCATGAACGCACACATATACTCAGATTCTGTGACATAAAGACACACAGGTCAGAAGTAGCTTGATGCTCAATGAGTTTTCCCCCCATGCACCTCCATTACCCCAGAAGTCATTGCACGCCAAAAAAAAACAAAAAAAACAAAAAGAAAAGATACAGACTTCAACCACCTTAACTCTCTTTCTCTCTCTCAAAAAAAAAAAGTTGTAGCACCGTTTGAAAAAGAAAAAAAAAAAATCAAGGTGTCCCCTACTCAGCACAGGATTGCTTTCTGTAAAATAGTGACAATTTAGAGGAATCCGCCCGGTGCAGAAGATACAACAACGATACTTTCTACGAAACACATTGCCTTCACAATCCCCGAATTAAAATCGTCGACAGGTGGCAAACCACGTGAAGCGCGCCTACAGTTCATAAGACGGAAATAAAGATTACTCTGAGAGTCTGTATCAAAGTGATAGGAGATACGGATTTAGCTCCCTTTTCTCCCACAAAGGGAAAAAACCGGGGGGGGGGGGGGGGGGGGGGGGTCCTGCTTGGATTAACCATTATCCAGGGTCTTGTTTGGTCATGTATGGGAAAAATGGCAGTTTGGGGGTGGTGGGGGGGGGGGGGTCCTGCTTGGATTAACCATTATCCAGGGTCTTGTTTGGTCAGGTATGGGAAAAATGGCAGTTTGGGGGGGGGGGGGGGGTGTCCTGCTTGGATTAACCATTAGCCAGGTTCTCGTTGGGTCAGGTATGGGAAAAATGGCAGTTTGAGGGGAGTGGGGGGGGGGGGGGGGGGGACCTGCTTGGATTAACCATTATCCAGGTTCTCTTTTGGTCAGGTATGGGAAAAATGGCAGTTTGAGGAGAGTGGGGAAGGGTGGGGGGGGGGGGGACCTGCTTGGATTAACCATTATCCAGGTTCTCAATTGATCAGGTATGAGAAAAATGGCAGTTTGATAGGTCTGGATAATTCGATAAGTCCACAAAATGCGAAGGAGTACATCTTCAGCTCCTTTGTCACTATTGACTGTGTGTGTGTTCGTTCGTTCTTCAATTTAACGTCTATTCACATAAAGTGATTTTAGACAGAGTCAGGGAAATAGCGTGTGTATGCATGCGTGCGTGTGTGTGTGTGTGTGTGTGTGTGTGTGTGTGTGTGTGTGTGTGTGTGTGTGTGTGTGTGTGCGCGCGCGCGATAAGAGATCTGTTACGAGCAGTTAGCTATATATAGTGATTCATACTAAAATTCTTTACGATTAACATTAGCCCAAAGCAAGTATTAAAACATAAAGGAGTACAGGATATCTGGTATAACCAAAATGTTAAGCGCTCATATATGTAGGAACACTTGTTACAAAAAGAGCCTATTGGACTAATCATCAAGGAATTAACAAAAGAAACAAGACCTGGAAGTTCTGGAAAATACACGTGCCATCAAGTCGCAGGCAGTCAATATTTTCCTTTTTGAAATATGCGCGGTGGAAAAGAAGATGCTGGGTTGTGAAACTTTCAACTGCTCCGCAGATGCAATTTAAATTTTTGCGAAATTTTGTACGGAAAGCGTTTAGCTTAAGCCTGTAAAACAGGGATTCAAGTTTTCGGTTATTTTTTTCAAGTACGTTTGCGTTGGCCAATTGATAGGTAATCTTTCCAATTTTAGCCGCATTGCTAGAAGAAAAAGTAGCTGACTGGGATTTGTCACAGCAGAGCAATTTGGAGTGAGGTAGATGTATTTTAGTAAGAACCAAATTTTTGTAGGCTTCATAAACCTTTTCAATACACGTCTTTTTTAAGAGACCATATCCTTCGTATAAACACAGAGGAATGTTGATTTCTATGGATTCGTCGGACTTTCGTGCTCCTTTTCTGGCAGCCCGGTCAGCCCACTCATTACCAGAAATCCCACAGTGAGACGGGATCCAGAAAAAATCAACTGTTGTACCTCTTGATATAAGAATACTGACAAGATGTTTTATTTCTGAAATCACCTCACCTCGATTTTTTACAGCAATAGATTCAAGGTCTTGTAGGACAGATTTAGAATTCACACAGAAAAGTGTTTTGCAGATAGTGAGTGGAGTATCAACAAGAAAGTTAAGCGCCATTAGAATTGCCACCAGCTCAGCCGTGAAGATAGAATACCCCTTCCCGAGATGAAAAGATTTTTCAACTTTAAGGGTAGGAATAACAAAACCACTTCCAGCTTTTTCATTTAACAGTGATCCATCGGTGAGAACTTTAAGGTGATGTGAATAATTACTATCGATATGAGATTTGGCAAGAGAGGACAATATATTATTGTTAACATTCTTTTGTAGATCAGTATATTTATAATCAAAACATGCGGTGTGCAATTCCCAATTTGGAATCGGGGATACAGGAAAACGATCAGCGATATTCTTCGGATCAATCTCAGCATCTTTCAATAATTTTGAGGAATATGTCATTATAGTTGTATTAGATTTAATAGATACAGCTCACTTCGGGAAATGTATATCTGATTGTAAAACTAATTCATCTTTGCTTGAGTTCTGAACAGATGAGCTACGTAGGATGAATTTAGCACAGGCCAAGTTTCTATAGTCGTCAAGGGGCAGAACTCCGGCTTCGTAATACGTTCCTGATGCACTGGCATGAAATGGGACACCTAGTGCGAGTCTAAATGCCTTGCAGTCTGCGCTTTGCAACTTTTTAAGTAAATAGTTTGGTGCGCTGAAGAACACTTCTTGTGCGTATGATAATTTTGATCTTACGAGAGATGTCGAAAGGTGTACTAAAGTTTGTGTATCTGCACCCCAATTTTGTTTACTGATTACTTTAAGAAGATTAAGACATTTGCTGGCTTCGTTGATAATATGTTCAATATGGTTGTTCCAAGTTAATTTAGAGGTAATATTTACTCCTAAAAATTTTATCTGGGTGACATAATTCAATACATTGTTATCTACCTTAAAAGTAGGAATATTGCAAGTACTTCCACCAGCGTCAAATAACATCATGTGGGTTTTTTTCTGCCGATAAACTAAGGCCGTTTTCAAACATAAATATTGCTATATTATCTAGGTCACGCTGATATGTTTTTTTTAAAAATGAAATTGAAAGATCTGACTGAAGTTTTCTTCTTTAAAGTTACGTTCATCCACATGCAAATATCGTCAGCATATTGCACCAAGGAGCAGTTTTTAGATAAATGCTTTGGGAGATCGCATATCAGAATATTAAAAAGTAGCGGAGCGATACCGATCCCTGAGGAATGCCCATTTGTAAATATCTCTTTCTGGAATAAACATTTTGTATCTTTGTTTCTATACTTCTGTTGGTCAGAAATGCTTTGATATAGTTATATACATGACCAGAAAGACCAATGGTTTTCAGTTTACATAAAAGTCTCTCATGCCAAACATGATCATACGCTTTTCTGACATCAAAGAAAGTAGCGAGGATATTTTTTCTTCTTGCAAATTGTTGTTTTACATGAGTCGTCAATTTTACCAGATGGTCTGTTGTTGATCTGCCTTTTCTAAAGCCTGCTTGTGTAGCCGGAATTATACCACGTTTCTCACAGTGATATACGAGCCTACTTAAAACAATTCTTTCCACTAACTTACATGTGTGAGAGGTGAGGGCAATCGGACGGTAACTATTTATGTTGGATCTAGGTTTGCCTTGCTTTAAGATCGGTACGACTACAGATTCTTTCCAAACAGAAGGGATACTTCCATCTTGCCAGCATTTTGTTATGATGTTATGAAGAAACGATACAAAATTTTCTGGAAGATGTTTTAACATCTCATTCGAAAGTGCATCCAGACCAACTGATGTTTTTTTTTTTTGTTTTTTGTTTTTTTTTGGTAATGATATTATTGCATTTCTTAATTCCTGTAGAGTGATATCCGCGTTTAGATAATGGTCATTTTTTTCTTCTGGATCACAATACATATCGTTATTCTTTGAATTTTCCCTCATAGCTTTGCATTTATCAGAAAGGCTATTTGTGGAACTATTCTTTGCAAACAGATCTGCGAACGCTTCGGCTTCTTGAGGAGCAGCTGGAAATTGCTCATTTTCTAAAGTAACTGGATAAATTGGAAGATTCACCCCTGTTTCATTTCATGGACCTTTGTCCAAACTTTTTTAGCGTCATGTGATCAGAGACTTCGGTGAGACAAAAGGACGACCAGTGGTCCCGTTTAGCTTTTTCAGTGACTCTGCTGCTCATATTCTTGGCCCGTTTCATAGTGACGTTGTTTTTCGGCTTGTCTTTAACATATTCTTTGTATTTTAGTTTCTTTTCACCAACAGCACGTTTGCAGGATTCCGTCCACCACACATTTCCGCTATGAACTGATCTTCTTTTGTGGTTAGTTTTTGGAATGGATTTGGTTGCAGCGTACAAGACCGATTCAGAAAAATGTGTGTACATAGTTTCAACATCAACATGGTTTTCAAGAGTTGTTACATTAAAAGACATTAAAATAGACTTGAATTTCTCCCAGTCAGCTCGTTTGTAATTATATTTTGGAATTTTATCAACTGTGTTGTCTTGTGCAACTGTAAAACCTCTGAGGGATATGGTAATAGGGAGGTGGTCACTTCCCAAAGTGTCTTTATCAACCTGCCAGGAACAGCTAAGAGCTAAAGATGCGGAGATGAAAAAAAAGATCAATTGCTGAGGGTCTATGGTTAGGAACATCTGGCAGTCTAGTGACACGCCCATCATTTAGAAGGTACAGGCCAGAATCAAGAATATTTTCTACCAGGCGATTTGAGCTAACTTTAGAGCAACAGCTGTCCCAGAAGGGAGCATGTTCGTTGAAATTGCCGGCGATCAACCACTTCTGATTTTACGCGTCTATAGTACGTAACCGGTCAGTGTTACAGTCAAATACTCCTTTTGGGAGGTATATAGAAACTATGTTTAGTGTTAACGATTTATCGAATCTTACACACACTGCGCATGAGTGAATATTTGCAGCATTTTCTGGAATTGGTGATGTTATAAGGCGGTAAGACAAATGTTCGTGTATGTAGATGGCTGTGGACACTTTTTCGCTTTTAGCAGTCTGTTGACACACTGGGGGATAGAAAAAGTTTGCCAGTCGTGGTAGTTTATCACTAGACACATTTAGTGACTGCAGAATTAAAACGGAGAATGAATTATCTGCAATGTGCTCTTGAAGGTGGGAGATGTTAGTTGCCACCGAGCGACAATTCCACTGCAATATGTCTATTTTGGGCTCTTTAGCCATAAAAAGTCAAAACAGCGACAAAAATTACTAATGCTTTTAGAAAAAAAAACAAAAAAACAGATGAATGCAAATGGTTGGTAACGAAACTATTCAACTAGAGGAGTCCGCAAAGTCATGGACTTAGGTGGGAGAAATCAGTTTAACTGGGGACAAAAAGATATAACAAAAATGACGATGTTAAATGCAATCAAAGCATTGACACTGTTGACAGAAAGACAGTCATGGAAACCAGCGGAAGAAGTCACGGCGTGGCGGTGGCACCGAGCCATGTAGCTGTAGTGGTGCCGGTACTGTCGCCGTGGACGGGGTCCATCGTCCCTGTAGGGTCTGCTGGGGACAGGTCGTGCAGATCGTCTTGGTTTGGACCAAAACAGGTGGTGAAGATGACGACCCAGGTTCCCAGCAAAGACACTCAAACCTCGTTTGGAAGGGTGGATGTTGTCCCGCATGTACTGGGCCTTGTTGCTGACATTTTCATGAGATACAAACGATACGTTCTTATCACCATGAAGACTAGACAGTACATGGGCGTTGAATATTTCACGTTTTGTGTTTAGGTCTGAAAGTCTGGTAGGAGCGACCCGGCTGATGATGATAAGCATTTTGGGATATTTCTTTCTCAGACTTTGAACGAGCTTGACAAAGTTTTTTTTTAATGTTTCCTGTGTGTCTTTTGTGTTTTTGAGATCGTTCACACCTACATGGAGTACAATGGCATCTGTATAATCCACTGTATTGTCCAACAGAGTATTCTCACATTCCTTTATGGTGTAGCACTTCTGACGTTTTACAATGTGCAAGCCATAACCCAAACCTAGTCTCTCTTCACATATGCCATTTAACACAGAATCCGAGACGATCAAAACTTTGGGGAGATCGGAGTTGCTGCCAGTTTCATATCTTTCCGAATTGTTTGCTTGTAGAATTAAACTGTTGTTTACAGCTGAGTGGTAGTAAGGTTTTGGGGAACTCTTTTTATTAGTTTGCTGGGTGTTTCCTGTACTTTTTGTTCTTTGGACAGTATCGATATGGGTTCGACACTTAAGACCAGGATCTTTCTCGTGACGTGATATCTTTTTTACAGCCTGTTTTACGTCATTTGTTTTTGCGTCACTCTGATCGTCCACTGTATGTTGTGCAGATTTCTTGACCGAGTTTGACAACATCAGAAAAACTAGGTTTACATATGTTTTTGTCAGAAACCGGTGTTTTTATTTCATTTGCTGATTTTGTATATTCTGTCTGAGTGTCACAGTCCTTTGTATTTGTGACTTTGTTGTCTTTCTGTCGTATGATGGAACACAGCTCGTCGATTCCGTCAGTGATGGTAGATTTTAGATCTAATATAGAGACATTCATTTTTTCAAGCAATAAATCTGCATTAGACCTAGAAAAGCCTTCAGCCGAAACATCTTTTATAAAACTAGTATACACATCGGGGACCTCTGTCTGATCGTTTTGATCTTGACCACGATTACGAATATCTGCCATATCATCTCGTTGGCCTGCATTTTCTTGCCCAATTTCATTTTTTTCTTTCTCGATCTCCGAAAGAAGCTGAAGGGTCATAAATTTGAAGGCACATACCTGACACATGTGTTTTCGGTGAGAACAAAAGAAAACACACAACATATAGTCCGGTAGATAAGTTCTTGACCAAGGAATCGACGTAGAACACTCGGAACACACGAGCGTGCGGCCACTGGCATTACCGTTACCTTGGGAGCGTTCACCCTGATTCAATTTTTCATTGTCTTTTTGACACAAATCTGAGGCTGCAGCCGACTTGTTCCGAGACACAACTGTAACTGGCATCTTACTGCACACATCTGAAATTTTCTTGAAGCTTTTTGAGCCCCGCGTTCTCCCCATGACTGTCTTCTGACGGGAGCAGCTAGAAGAGGATGCTGTCCATCGCCATGTTGTTACGTCATTCAGCTCAGCTCTGTGTGTGTGTGTGTGTGTGTGTGTGTGTGTGTGTTTTGATTGTAAGACATAACTCGTTCCTTGTTGATATATATAAATCAATCCTGTTTACTACTCAATAAAGTACATCAGCAAATCTTTGTCCGCTGGACAAAACATGGTGCCACAGACCTAATTATATAGGCTATAATTTTTTTTTTTTTTTTCTCCAATTTCACCATTTTCTTCTTGCTGATTTTGTTTCAAAAGGTGAAAATTTCAAATATATGATCACAGAGACAAAATTTGTCGACCGACAACGTTTTGGCGTTAAGTTCATCCCAAATGTATTAGCATGTCGCCAATTTTAAGGTCGTGTTACCGCTGTTGTTGTTGTTGTTGTTGTTGTTTTCATGTCTGTATATTACCGAAGAACTAGACTGTAGTGGATGATCATGGTGGCGGTCGGTCAACCCAAGGAAACGCCAACAAAGAAACCCATCCAACATTATGCTGCCATGCTGTGTGATCCTATCCTGTGCGCGTGGCTCTGTCCCCAGATCTCTCTGGTCATCAGCATCCCCTTCCTGGGCATCATCACCACCACCTACATCGCAGGCTCCGTCTGCGATCTGTTAAGGAAGAAGGAGATTGCCACCACGATAACCATCCGCAAATTGAGCGACTTCATCTGTGAGTAGACTTGTGCCAGTCATGTCATTGATCATAGTTGCTGCCGCTGCTGCTGCTGCTGTTGTTGCTGCTCCCGCTGCTGCTGCTGTTGCTGCTGCTGCTTCCCCTCCTCCTGCTGCTGCTGCTGCTGTACGCTTTGAGCTCAGGCGTATACCTGCAGAAGCATTCGACTAGCTCGCGTTTTTGCGATAGCCACAATGCGCACTGCTTCGGTGGGACGTCGGGAAGCTTGCCCGTCCTGTCTGGTTATAGAGTGCTTTTTAAAAGTCTCGGCAAGTGCACACCATTGAAGTCGAGAGGTGCGCACGGCTAAATATTACCTCGTGACTCTGGCAATTGTTTCCTTCCGGTTTGAGTGACGGGGTTTGAAAATGGGGCGTCTCTTTCTTCTAAGAATCTGCGCTCTCGCATCTTACACTAAAAGCGTATAATCAAAGGGAGGTGGTTAATATAATGCGTGCATTTCGGTTGTTAAATGGTTGAAAGATTAACCTGTTATTTCATTCTCTCTCTCTCTCTCTCTCTCTCTCTCTCTCTCTCTTACTTTTAATGCGAACAAAAGATAGTTTGAATGTGAAACATCCACAGAATCACCTTGTCCTGCATGCAGATACATTATTGACGACGAAGAACACTTTCAGTGCCACCGTACTGCTTATAATGAAGTGCGGACAAATTGTTCATTTTTCCAGTTAGATATAGCGAAAAGACAAGCTGTCGTGTTATCATCAGATGATGAACTTGTAATTAAATCTGTTGCGAAATTCATCGCGGAAGCATTGGAAATTAGACAGATGAAGTATAGTCAAATTTAAGATAATGCATCATAAGAGATATATGAATTACTGATATCATTCATCGCATGTGGAAGAGATCAGTAAGATACACTGTCATCGTTTGATCGAGTGGATGGTCTAGTCAGTCTTACCATTTTTTTTTAACCTTACTGTATTAAACAGTAAACAAGTTGGGTATTTTTTGCTCCCATAAGAAAACCTAACACAGAGTAACTTTTATTCAAGACTGGCACAGCCTTTTAAACTTGAATAAAGTCAGACAAATACATAGACGAACAATCTAATAGTGGGGGAAAAACAAGCGCAGGCCAACAACTGAACTATCTTTATAGTAATGACTTGGCAAAGATTTGGACTTAAGGAGAGGGGCGGAATTTGAAGATGGAGAAACTGGGAACATGAAATTAAGAAAATATGTTACAGATATGAAAACTCTTCACTAGCTGCATAAGGGAACCATCGCAATCCCTTTTGAAGGCAGATATATTTGTATTGCCTGCTCCGAGGCCTTTCGTCCGCTGGGTCGGACTCATCAGGGAGACACGGCTGGTTGTGTCTGCGCTCCTGGCGTCAAATAGAGACACACCACAGTCCATAATACTGTGGTGTTCTCACCACCAAGAGTGCAAAAAAGTGTTTGTCTTTTGATCTCCCTTGCATCTTTGGGTGGATCCTCAAGCGTAGGCTCAAAGATTGTCCCCTATATTTTATACTGTTTGCATAATGTCTTTAGTTTTTCAGCAACTTTTTTCCTCCCCACACTTTCGTTTGGTTTCATTTACTACTCTTCGCTGGCTGCTTTGGAGGTGCTATTGGATTCTTTTTTGCACTCTTGGTGGTGAGAACACCACAGTATTATGGACTGTGGTGTGTCTCTATTTGACGCCAGGAGCGCAGACACAACCAGCCGTGTCTCCCTGATGAGTCCGACCCAGCGGACGAAAGGCCTCGGAGCAGGCAATACAAATATATCTGCCTTCAAAAGGGATTGCGATGGTTCCCTTATGCAGCTAGTGAAGAGTTTTCATATCTGTAACATATTTTCTTAATTTCATGTTCCCAGTTTCTCCATCTTCAAATTCCGCCCCTCTCCTTAAGTCCAAATCTTTGCCAAGTCATTACTATAAAGATAGTTCAGTTGTTGGCCTGCGCTTGTTTTTCCCCCACTATTAGATTGTTCGTCTATGTATTTGTCTGACATTATTCAAGTTTAAAAGGCTGTGCCAGTCTTGAATAAAAGTTACTCTGTGTTAGGTTTTCTTATGGGAGCAAAAAATACCCAACTTGTTTATCGTTTACTGTTCCCTGCCTCATTTCATTTCCGATTTTGTTTTGATCAAATTGAGGTTATTTGTTTCTGTCCGTCTGTGTGTTTGTCTTTTGATCTCCCTTGCATCTTTGGGTGGATCCTCAAGCGTAGGCTCAAAGATTGTCCCCTATATTTTATACTGTTTGCATAATGTCTTTAGTTTTTCAGCAACTTTTTTCCTCCCCACACTTTCGTTTGGTTTCATTTACTACTCTTCGCTGGCTGCTTTGGGGTGCTATTGGATTCTTTTTTGCACTCTTGGTGGTGAGAACACCACAGTATTATGGACTGTGGTGTGTCTCTATTTGACGCCAGGAGCGCAGACAAACCAGCCGTGTCTCCCTGATGAGTCCGACCCAGCGGACGAAAGGCCTCGGAGCAGGCAATACAAATATATCTGCCTTCAAAAGGGATTGCGATGGTTCCCTTATGCAGCTAGTGAAGAGTTTTCATATCTGTAACATATTTTCTTAATTTCATGTTCCCAGTTTCTCCATCTTCAAATTCCGCCCCTCTCCTTAAGTCCAAATCTTTGCCAAGTCATTACTATAAAGATAGTTCAGTTGTTGGCCTGCGCTTGTTTTTCCCCCACTATTAGATTGTTCGTCTATGTATTTGTCTGACTTTATTCAAGTTTAAAAGGCTGTGCCAGTCTTGAATAAAAGTTACTCTGTGTTAGGTTTTCTTATGGGAGCAAAAAATACCCAACTTGTTTACTGTTTATCGTTTACTGTTCCCTTACTGTATTACTCCTGTGTGTGAGGACATAGGAAATGTTACGATTTATTTGTTTTCGTTAACCTTTGATTTGATACACACCGGGAATGAATGTGTACTATTTGTTTGCAAGGAAAGTAAGAGAGAAGTGTTATTGTTCTGTTACCCCCTCCCCCCTTGTCAAAAGACCTCTTGGGTAATGACAATAAAATATTAAAGAGTCAAAGTCTCTCTCTCTCTCTCTCTCTCTCTCTCTCTCTCACACACACACACACACACACACACACACACATTTTCACGCACACCCATAGCCCACAACGTACATACACTCTTACACACAGGGATAATCAAAAACAATGGCAACAATGAATTTTGGAAATCGTCCAAATTTGTGAACACGTCAGACGGTCAAGGGAGCGCGCATTTTAGATGAAAGGTGCTTGCTTTCTGATGCCCAAACACGCGCTTTGAGCGGTACGCGCTTTTTGCCAGCTCCAGTTTCTTCTTTTCGCCAGGCACACGGGTGCAGCCTATTGCGTTTTGGTTTCGTGTTCATATTCTAAGGGTGAATGCCATCGTAACTCAAGCTGCAAATCATGTCCTATAGTTTTGATGGTTCTTCTGCCCAAAAGGAGAGGCAACATACTTGTTTCAAATTTGGCGCTTTGGTTTCACATGCTTACTACGATTCTTGACACACCCTTTATACCATTGTCAGTGAACATTAGTGCTTCAAACTGGACTGTCTTCATCTGTCCGTGGGCAGGGGTGGTTGGGTCTGTGGGGTGGTTGGGTCTCTGGGTCCTCCCCAGCGCCTTCGGGTGTTTCTTTTTCTTCATTGTCAGTGAACATTAGTGCTTCAAACTGAACTGTCTTCATCTGTCCGTGGGCAGGGGTGGTTGAGTCTGTGGGGGGTGCTCGGCAGCTGGAGGGTGGTGTTTTTCGCCGGTGGGCTCTGCAGTCATGAAATACGGGCTGGTATACCCATGGGGATGCTACTTTAAGGCTGTTATGAGCTGCATCCTGTAGTTTGATTTACCTCTGTTCAGGAGCAGTTATGTCCCTTGATATCTTAATGGAGTGTCCTGCGCGTGCCTGTACCCATCGTCAACACAGCGCAGGCCTCCAAGGGTGGTACAGGACTGCTCTAAAGGCAGGTGGAGACAGTGCTTCTCTGGGTCCTCCCCAGCAGCTTCGGGTGTTTCTTTTTCTTCATTGTCAGTGAACATTAGTGCTTCAAACGCAGGCATTTACAAATATGTGCGATACTGCCATCAGATAGTCTTTTGGTCCTTGGACAACGGAGCTGCGCGCTCCATTGTCAGCCAGCTGACGTTGTTTATGGGGCAACAGGCTGTTAGCTCAGGCTGAGGTGGGATTCCTTTAAAGCAAAGTATTTACGTGTTAAAATTCAACTTCGGAAATGTTTTCGAAAGCAAACAATCAAATTGAAATCGACTGATCATTTTGTCAAAGCGACTACAGCATGAGCAGCATCAACATTCGTTGTCACGACTATCACGATCTTCATCATCATTACTATGATCATCGTCAATAGAATTAGCGTCTGCACTATTACCGTCACAGTAGTGGCACCAGCACAATTTGGGTTCCATTACAATTGTCAGAGTAGAAATAAGAACAACACCGTCATCGTCATCCTTACCATCGTCGTCGTCATCAACTTCAACGTCGTCGTCATCATCATCATCGTTGTCGTCATCATCATCATCATCTTCATCATCAACAGAACTGTAGGGCTAAGAAGATCCACCATAACACCAAAAACACTGACAACAGCAACCGTATCAGCATCCTCCTCGTCATAAAAAAACCTAAACCAAGCAAAAAAAATTAAAAAGAAAAAACCGGTGACTCTTTTCTTACATACCCCCCTCAGGCAAGATCGTGCCGGGAGGCCTCCTGGTGACCCTGGGGTTCCTGGGCCCGGAGGACCTGGCGCTGTTCATCGGGCTGTACGTGCTGATCTGCATGCTGCTGGCCTTCATGTACATGGCCTGGGTGGTCAACCCCGTGGACCTGGCCCCGGCCTACACCGGCTTCATCACCAGCATCAGCGAGACGGGCGCCATGTGGATCGCCATGGTAGTCCCCGCGCTGGTCGAGAACATGACCAAACAGGCAAGTTCGGGGGGGGGGGGGGGGGGGAGGGGGGGCATGCAAGCATGCAGAACGCGTTTTGATTGGCAGAGAGAGAGAGAGAGAGAGAGGGGGGGGGGGGGGGAGACGGTCAGGGAACTCGTGCAACGCTGGCCAACACTTCTCAACGCAGTGACTCCTGTTCAGAACCAGCTACCCTGTTAGGACTGTGAGTGGCGTGATGTTGTGATGATGGGCGAGTTGGAGTGATCGGGTCTCGCAGGCCAAATTGTAGTGACGGCAGTCGAGAACATGGCCAGAGATTGCCAGTTGGGAGGGTTAAGGTCAGAGTAGGTGGTGGTATGCTTTGCAGCTGAGGTGAGGATAATGCTCGAGGACCATGAAAGAAGATGCAAGCTGTTAAAGGAGAAGATGGGGAGGGAAGGGTGTATGTAGAGTTGGTGTTCGTTTGTGTGTGTGTGTGTGTGTGTGGTGTGTGTGTGTGTGTGTGTGTGTGTGTGTGTGCGCCTGTGTGTGTGTGTGTGTGTGTGTGTGTGTGTGTGTGTGTGTGTGTGTAGGCGCACGTGCGTGTGTGCATGTGTGCGTTACTGAAGTCCATATCATTCACAAAGCTCTAGTAGCTGTTGCGTTCTAACACAAAAAAAAGTGATTGCATGACTACAATCATGCAAATGAGCCACAAAAGATTATTCTTTAAAGTTGTTTGAATAATTCTTGGTAGCGGTCCCAAACTAACAACTGCTGCTTGAAAGCTACCAAGTTTCTCGCCTTCTTATGGATTTCAAAACATTGCCTAAGTTCCTTTGGGACGGGCACAAAGTAATAGTGCTTCAGGTGGCAGAATGGAAAGGTGACCGGGGGGGGGGGGGGGGGGGGGGGGGGGGGGGATTTGCCACTATGATTTTCTTGTGTCTTTTCACATCATAAGCTGAAATGCATATGTCAACAATTGATTTATTGAAGCTCTTGGGAGATAAAACCATGTTTATTAGCGAATTTTCCTTCTTTGTGCTCTATATTTGTGATTAGAGGGTATACTTACTTATAGACATGTCAATATGGAACTAATTGTCTAATCGTTAAATGGTTTGCAGTTCCTGATAGAAAAATGATTGTTCCATTTACAGATAGTCATCTTTTTGCAGAAACTATGCCCATTTGACAGTATTTGGCGCCACCGTTCGGTATTAAAAAAAAAAAAAACGTAAAACATACTGGCTTACTGCCATTCTCCAGTATGATCATCACCGTCAGCAGTCTGAAAGGTATCAAACGTTAAACCACATGTAGTAGTAGTAGTGGCAGTAGTAGTAGTAGCAGTAGAAGTAGTAGTAGTAGTAGTAGTAGCAGTAGCAGCAGCAGCAGCAGCGGAAGCAGTAGTAGTAGTAGTAGTAGTAGTGGTCGTAGAACTAGAGTTACAGGCAATGAGTGTAAAAATATTTTTTCATACGTAAACCAGATCTAAATCAGAAAACCAGAATCTGAGCAGGCTAGGTATCACTCACTGGGAGGAATCTGGGTATGGTGAATGACCAGTCAACAGTTGACTACATGCAGCTAGTTCTACATCCCGTCACTGAGAACGCTACTGTTCAACACATCCTCCAAGTTTCTGTTGATGCTTCAAGGGAAGTGGGCCAGAAACACACTCTGTTCACCTGTGACCTGGCTGTTGCGGGAAAGGCATACATGATTGTTTGGCAGAATGACCTGTTCAAGGACGTTGTTGTTCGCCTTGGCATATTCCATTTTTCTGTGTTCATACATGGCAGCACTTGGAAAACTCATGAGGGGATCTGGTCTTGGAGAGATCATTGTGCAGTCAGGAGTCTGCTCAAGTAGGTCGATTGATACTGTCTTGGCCGGAAAGCACTACAATCGTGCCCTGAGAGTCCACATGGTTGTTCTGGAGGCTCTTGAGCGGTTGCTTCTTCAGACATTCTTGAAGGAATCAACAGAAGCTTCAGATCTTCTGAACCAGCTGTCTGAAGATCTGCTAGGGTGCACAAACAGACATCAGCTTCAAGACACTCTCGAGAAGCAATCTGTTGTTCTCTTCAGACTGTACTGGAACTTCAAGAAGGACGAAATCACGGGGAAGAATGGGAAGACAACACAGTTCTGGTTGCAGTATGCTGAGAGAGTGTGGCTGATTCTGCATCTTCTCCGGGCTACAAAAGAAAATGACTTGGACTTGCACTTGTCATGCATCGAGAAAATGTGCCCTCTGCTCTTTGTGATGGATCGCCAGAACTACTCAAGATACGCCACAGTCTATTTCCTGAGCATTCTGAATCTCAAGCAAAATCGTCCCTAAGCAGAAGAGCTCCTGCGACATGGAGGACTCAGTGTGTTGAGATCAACAGTTCCTTCATGCAGAGTACCAGTTGACCAAACTATTGAGCAAACGATCAACTGCCGTGCAAAATCTGCAGGTGGGATCATAGGATTCAGCAGAAACAGTGCTGCCTACCTTCGCTGGTGTATGACACGTCATGTCGAGCTTCTTTTCTTGCTGCAACACTTGAGATGGCTGGCATGACTGGAGATGATGTCAAAATTCACAAAGACCTGACATGTGCAGAGACTAGAGCCAGTGAGGTGTGTGTGAAGAGTATGATGGATTCCTTCTGCAGCTTCATGGATCCCTTTTCAGTGGAAGAGAGGGGTCTCTTCTCTCTCTCATCAGGAATGCAAGCACCAGACAGCATTCAAGAAAAACTTCTATCAGCAGATGCACGAAGAAAGGAAGCCTTTCGCCAATTCGTGACAGAACGACTGGTTGAGAAAACTCTGAGTTTCCATGCTCCTCTGAAAAAAGTGGAGCTGAAGACATTTGCGAAACTGCAGAAGTCAAAGACTCCGCGATCATCTTCGAACAAACTGGTGCAAGTGGCAGCGCAGAGAGACATGTTCGCACAACTTCTCATAATCTTGCAGGAAAATAAAATCAGTTTGCAGAAGGTCATGAGCTACCCTTTGAGTCCAGTGCCTGATGGTTTGCCTGCAAAGACAGAGAAAGCAAAGCTCGCGCATCTCTTGGAGGAGACAGAGTTGAAGGAGCAACCAGATCGGGGGAAATACCATCACATATTTGACGCAAAGTTCCATCTGCATTCACTTACCTCTCTTCCCCCAACACTTGGAGACCTGGCAGACAGAATCCTGAAAAATCTGCCATCCACAGACAGGACTGATTATGTGGCAGATGTGTACAACCACAACTCCATCAAATCAATGGAACGTTCTTGTCGTGGAGAAGCTGAAGCATTCCTTCTGAAGGGTCCCAACACTATTGTTGTTGCAGGGTAGTCTTGCAGTGTTGGATAAGGTCTGGGGGAATGCTGTCATTCCTCCAGACCTCATGCTGTTGTGCAGATTAGTGAAGATAAACTGACAGCTGCTGCAGCAGAAAAGCCAACAAGCAGAAAGAAAATGGCAGGAAAAAACCATTGTCAACATGCAGATGTGACCGCTGTGACAGAGACTGCCACTCTAGCTAGCATCAAACTCTACAGCCACAGATGACACTGCTTGGGCTGAGCAGACAGCCAAGTCAGATAGCTAAATCTTAGGTTGGGTATACTCTATCCATGGTCAGCTACAACCGACGGAGACCTACAGTAGTATTGTTGTTGATAACTATAATTAAACAAATGCTATTTGACCTGGCCAGGGGTAACACAATAGCCAGAATATGACATTTTGAACATAAATAGGATTAAGTCCTGGGACCGAAGCCTAAGCTAGTCATTGCCAAGGTCATAAAACGGCTGTGAGATTTGATGATCTTTACCCTTTTATCTTCCGTTCAAAGGTAGAGGTTTGGAAGCATGCCCATTGTGCTCAACCAGCCATTGATGGGCCGTCAGGCAGAGGCTGGAAGATAACAGTGGTTTGGAGATCGACTGGTGTCAGGAGGATATACTTCCATGTGAACTTGTTGATATCCTCTGTGACCAGCCCACTCCTGAGGAGGAGAACGGTGACTTTGAACTTCTGAACCTTTGTACAGTGAAGAATCTGTTGTTAACAGTTCTGTGTAAAGGTGCAATCTTCTTACTGGTGGACAGGCGCATACTGCGACACTCAGTCATCACTCGCTTGTGTTGAGACAGATCCCTTGGTCATGGTTTATGAGCAGGTTAGCCAAAACTCTACTTAACCATTTTCTTGACACCATTTTGAAACAGGTTAACAGTTTCTGTTCAGTTGTATCCATTTCAAAACCAAATTAAAGAGTAATAGGTTGGTGCGCTAAACGTGTTAAAAAAAGATTGACAAATTAACGCATATGTCATGTTTATTTGGATGCCATTACTACAATTGTGCTTCAAACACATCAAATTTAGTATGCCCATGTAGAGCAAGCATCAGCGCACTTAAAAACAACTTGTATTTGATTTTTAAGGCATTATACAATGAGTAGTAGCATGTTTTCACCCCTACCCCCCTTTTTTTTTTAGAGTAGGAAACGGGTGATTTCTTCCAGACCTTGTTGCTCCCAAGAGCTCCAACCAATCTTTTGTTGACATCCTATGATGATGGCATATGGCCTAAGCTTTCAGAAAAACACAATGGCAAATTCCCCCCCCCTCCCCCCCCCCCCCCCCCCCCCCGCCGGGGTCGGGGGAGGGGGGGGGGGGGTATGGTCACCTGAAGTACTATAAGAGGCATTACGAAGATCCGTACACGCAAATAGAGGCACGCTTGAATGACTAGATTTAAAACACTTTTTGCAGTGTTCATTTTGACTTTTTTTTTTTCAACTTTCCACGTTTTCGTTCAGTATCTTTAGGTTCAACAATCACTCTCTGTGGGTCGTCTTTCTTTGCCAGTACAAAGTTGGGAGAAACAAACCTGTCAAAATCAAATAATGAGAATCTGTGACCGCTCTTTTCTTTTTCTTTTTTCTTTTTTTTAAATTTTGGAGCGTACTCATGTCTCAGAATCGTTTGTTTGCTAGTTTGTTTTTAATCTGCTTTGACAGTTTTATTGTCATGTCTTGACCTCCCGTGTGCAGAAAACGGCAGAAGAGTGGCGGGTCGTGATGTATATTTCGGGTGGAATCCAAGTGGTCACCTTCCTCTTTTACTTCATCTTCGGATCTTCCGAACTTCAACCCTGGAGTCGTCCCAATACGGACACGTCCGTCAACGTCCGTGTCCGACATTCCGCGTCCACTGACCGGATCACCTTGGAGACTGGGCCACCTGTCAGCCCAGGGAAAGGCAACCCGTTCCCTTCCTACCGATCGCTGAACGTGGCTGGCCAGCGGATGACCAACGGTCCTGTTAGTTCTTTCCATTCGGACACGGAGGACTCGCGCCACAGTCAAGGACATGTCAAAGTCTCTTATCATTCTGACAAAACCCGAGCCAACGGTCACGCATGTTCCACCATACCTTACCAGCAAACTGCGAACACGTGCAACATTGAGCCCGATTACGTCACAATGGGATGGCATGATGCGTCAGGAGGTTTGACAGATATTGAAGAGACCAGCTACGAAAGTATGAATTTTGACGTCAGTCAACGTCACCGTCTGACAAAGTCCCACCGGGCTTCCGAAGAAGATGACCCAATATACGAAAACGTGACACTTGAGTCGCCTGATACAGAGCCAAGTTCACCAAAGCTAAAGTCTTAAAGCAGTATAGATGTCGATAAGACCCAGTACATATCAACTGGCCAAAACTGATTCAGCGTGTGTTTGGGAGATTCCTGGGTACATAGTTTAGATTCAGTGTGCGTTTGAGGAGGAAGGAATTTCTGAAAACATTGATTCAGCATTTATTTGTGTGGACAAAACTCCTGGACATACTCGGTATACATTTACTGTGGAGAAAAGTCCTGAAAACATTAAGTCAGTGTGCGTTTGTTGTGGACAAAGACCCTCCAGCGTGCATTTGGTGGTAATACAATAAGCATGTTGATTCACCGCGCGTTTTTGTTTTTCTTTAAATTTTATTTCTCACAAAAATTCCGAAGAGCATAGATTAGAGATGCATTTATTGAGAAATGTATTAAAACATTGATTCAGCATGCATTTGGTGTGAGGAAATATCCAGACAACGTTGATTTAAGGTCCATATGTTGTGGAAGAAATTCCTTAAAATTTGATTTAACATGCATATGTGTGTGTGTGTGTGTGTGTGTGTGTGTGTGTGTGTGCTGAAAACATTGATTTAACATGCTTTTGTTGCAGGGGGTGGGGGTGGGGGGGGGGGGGAATTCCTCTAAAACATTGTTTTAGCGTATATTTGTGGTTGGAAAACGTCCTGAAAACATCAGTACAGCATGTATATCTTTCAGGAGAAAATCTTGAAAATACTGATTCCCGTACGTTTCATTGTCGGAGAATTAATGGAAACGTCGATTCTGCATGCATTTATAAATAGAGAAATACGTGGAAAAAGTGCTTTAGTATCTACTCGTTGTAGGGGGAATTTCCGAATAAGAGGATTCAGTATGCTCTTTTAGCAAAACATTGCTTCAGTGTCTTTTTCCCCCCTGTCTGATACTTCTGTGTAGCTCCAGTGGTATAATCCCCACACTGCTCATTCCCTGACCCATTCACCAGTCAATCCCAGGCTTATCCAGTCGCAGCCTCGGCACGGGCAATCCACAGGGAGAGTCAGTGTTAAGTCGTCAAGAGGCAACCCACCAGAGGAGACACTGCACTGCTGCCGAATCGCTTCGATGGTGTTCAGTGGTGCCTGTGCTGAGTCAGCATACACAGGGCACCACCTAATGACGACAATAATGGCTTTGTCCCGCAGCCAGCGTGAGTGATCATCCCCATGTCGCCACCATGTTCGTCCAGCGACAGTCATGAACTGGCTGATACTGGCAACCGCGACAGAAAGTCACCAAGGGCATAGACGGGGCGGGGGGGGGGGGGGGGGGGGGGGGGGATCTAAACTGAGATCACCATGATAACAGAACATGAAGGGCCGCATAATTTCAGACTTTTTGTTTCAAATGCTGAGTGATGAGGATGAGGTATGATTACTATGATGCTATTGAGTTACAGTCAGATATCAGACTGCTTGACAAGGTTTTACTCTACTTCTTACTTTTAAAACATCTCCTGGCATTAACCAGGCCTCGGAGATACAGACACCTGCAGTGTTGGTCTCGAAATTCGAGCAGCATGCTCAGAGACGCATCTTTTGCTGGACGAGACGGGTATTTTCCCAACCAAGGCAATCCGACTCATTTCCCTGACGTACTAGGTCAGGTGGTCACAAATGGCTAGGAGCCCGTGTATCTCATCAATGCCTGTTCTTCGACAATATATTATGGAACATGGGGAGAAAGATGGGATAGGGAGTGAACAGGGTACCTTTGCGGTGGGGATATAGTTGGGAACTACAGGGTCTTCCTCTTCGTGCCAATAGATAAATAGATTAAGAAATAAGTACATAAATAGATGGATATAAAATAAATGAATAAGCAAATCACCCTTACAGCAAGTGTACTAGGGTCCACCTAGCTGGATCTAGCCAGAACCTAGGCGGGCCTTAGGTGGGTCCTAGGACCCTTGCTGTCTGGGCAATAGAAGCAACGCGCACTTGGAGGAAAGAGTTAGTCATGTTTAGGTTATCCATTCGTTTTGCGAGATGTTAGCGAGTTTGCCTTTTGTGACCACTATCCGCTCTCTCTCCCTCCCCCCTCCCTTTCTCCCCGATCGGTCATCAATGTTTGTGTGATGGTGATCAGATTCGCCCCAATTTCACTTCTCCGCTCCGCGAGGATGGTCTAAAGTTCCTTGACGATTCTCCGAAACAAAAATCAGATTAATGTGCCCAGTTCACGGATGATTGTTTCACTCAGTTCACATGCTGTAAACATAGAAATTCTAGGGAAAAAAAAAGCAACTTGTCGTTATTGAATCATGTCAGGTCTTGACAAAATATGAAAGACATCCTGGCATTGTTTTGGAAGATTTTCTTTCAATTGTCAAATTCATTACAAAATTGTACATAGACATACCAATCATGCAAACAAATACACAACAGTAACTTTAAACAGTCGTGAATGTACATCAACCTGAAAAACCTAATCATCAGTTCAGTTTACTAGTGACATAATACTTCAAACCATCGTGAATATACATCAGCTTGAAAAACCTAATCATCAATTCAGTTTACCATGACATAATAATGCTTACAACCATAAGCCATTAAAAGCGCTTTCATATATAACTAACCATCCATGCATACCGGCCACTGTGTTATGCTTATCATTATGGCATGAAAACTCATCTGTATAAGGCTGACCAAGACACATAGATATTCTGGTCCACACTCGATTTGAACAAGTTATCCCCTTCAATGTAAGTCTAATTCTAAGCACACGCAAATTCGCATTTCAAGGAGTCATATAATTATCAAATGATTCTGATCGAACTCACTGTGCCGTTCGAAAGCAGAATGGAGCAAGCGTACCTCTACAAAAATGAGAAGTATGCCAGTCTAGCGAGCAGTCTGAGGGAATCTGGCTACCAGGCCCGCATCCTCGCCATAGAAGTTGGAGCAAGGGGATTTGTCGGCTCATCAGCCTATGACATCATGAAACAGCTCGGGATTTCAGATTTAAAAAAAAAAAAAAAAATGGACCAGAACCCTGAAGGCAGTGGCAGAAGCAGTTGAAAAGAGTTCCAGCTGGATCCGATCGAGGAGGAACAAAAGTGAACTTCATAAGGCTTAAATTTCCCCACTTTGAAAAGGAGTCCGTTAGCAGTGGGGTAAGACATCCGTCTAAAAAGGCATGCCTTAAGACGTCTACCCATCCAAAAGTTGCGGGTAGTGCGAGGGGAGAAAAAGTTGGCAGTAGAAAGGCATCTGGAAGTCATGACATGGATGCGGCCCGGCCCCCTTAGAGAGTAAGGAGTTCAGGGCCGAAACACTTGTCTAAGGAGGGGTTTCTTCTCTGAAGACCTTCTGCTGTCAAGCTCTCCCTAGAGTTTCTTTCTACTGACACATGGTTAGACCATTGACTTCCGGGAATAGCCCGGAGGACGTTCGGAAAAAAAAAACCGGATGACACTGGGAAAGACTAGACCTACGGACTCTATGATCTGGCTCCCCACCTTCATCTTGTCACACTTGCTACCAGTACGAAAAGCGAAAGACGCTCCCAGGATTCACAGAAAGGGGGAGAGAATGATGAATCCATCGGCGCCAACCGGAAATGCACAACGGACTAGGAGTAATGAACAAGTGGAATTCCCGTGTGTCTGTGGAAGGAAATTCTCTACTGAGCGCGGCATGAAGATCCACAGAACGAAAACGGGCTGTATGAAGACTGATGAATGAACAGCAGCGCACTGCGCCCGCAGGTAAGACTAAGAAGTAGCAGCAAGGGAACAGAAAAGTGACACACCTCACGTAATGCACACTCAGCAAAATTAACTGAAAATACCATCAACGAACAGTTTTACGAGTTTTAGAAAGTTCAGGCACTTTCTAGCGTCACAAACAAGATATAGATGATTTTTGCGTCACAGATATCGAATATTCTCTCTCTCTCTCTCTCTCTCTCTCTCTCTCTCTCTCTCAACATTTTTGGCAAAGGCCTACATGTGTACACAATGAAACCAAAGTTCTGTGAGCCATTTTGATGCATTCGTCATCATGACTAGCGTCTGTATCCTTATCGGATTGGAAGTCGATGTGTGACGTCACACGTTGTGTCATTCCTCGATCATAATGACGTGTTTGCTCCATGAAACACGTCGTCGTCTCCGAATGGAGCTTGTCGTACTCTGCTTGGTGCTGGGTCTGCGAACACGAGAAGACAAAAGACATGTTAAACTTTCTGTGCTACAAATTCGAAGAACACATTCCATTTGTATGTAGACTGAATAGTTGACGTTCTCTTAATCAAACATCATAATGTAAAAAATTTGTCATGACTGATTTTTGTTGGGTCGCATGTCACTGTGGTATGAAGTGGAATGAAATAGCAGACAGTCTCGCAAAAGAAGGAGCAAATAGAATCGCTGAAAATGTATTAAACAATCCCTTAGATTTGTCCTCTTGTGAATTAATCCAAATTATGGACAAGTATATACATTAGCAGAATTTTAGTTTTTAAAAAATGGTTACTTTACCATTGTGCCCAAGGCACATTGTTAGATTAATTCATAAATCAAAGCTGAATACATGGAACTCTGAATATTCCCATGGTATTACTTGTGTCTGCAGAGAACACATTTCTGCGCATCATCTTTTGTTTGAATACTCAGTGTTGACCTCGTTCTATCAGGAAAAAGGTATTGAGATGAATAACTTTGATATTGCCAATACTGGCTTATATGGTTCATATGTTGCTGAAATTGTCTTGGTTATTTCGCAGTCACAGGTTGCAAAATTTTATAAAGATCAACAATTTTGTGTACCACCAGGGTATTTCACTTAGGTAAATATGCATATATCAGATGTGGGTTTGAAAATACTAACATGGATGATAAGTTGAGTATGGAGGTTTTTGTATGTTTTATTTTTAATAAGTGTCTAATATCATCTGACGATGAAAAGACATTAAATAAACCATGAACTGAACTGAAATTTGTCACGAGTGAAAACAGGCCTACAGCAGCAGGGGTAGATCTGAGGGGAGGATTTCAAGCTCCTGGAGTTGCAGATCCCCCCCCCCCCCCCCCCCCCTGCACTCCCGGCCCCCAGAGGAATCTAGTGATAGTACTATTAATGCAGATACTTAGATAGCGCGGTTCCCCAATCTGTGAGTGGGTTCGCGGCGCTTAACTAAAGACATGTAAAAGATGATAGGGGAATAAATGAGATTAATGACATATTAATGAGACTGTATAGATCTACATATGCTCATCTGATTAAAAAAAAAAAAAAATCAACAGTGAAAGTCATCTTAAATAAGACAAGCTCCCCCCCCCCCCCCCCCCCCCCCCCCCCCCCCACCCCCCCCTTTTCCAAAAAAAAATACATAAATAAAAATTGCGCCTTTTCTGCCCCCAACCCCTCCTCCTCCGATGGAAAATCCGACCACCTTATAAAAAAAAAAAAAAAAAAACATCTGCCCCTTTCTCCTTACCCCCACCCCCACCCCGCCCCTTCCCGCTTTTACAACAACAACAACAACAACAACAAAATGGCAAGTAGGTTTATTGCACTCCGACCTCGGTTCGGACCCCAGCCCCATCCCACCCCACCCCCATTCATATGTACTTGTTCCGACGCCAGTCAGTCTGGTAAGTCAGGCCAGTGACGCTGAGCCCATCGGGAAAACATTAAAAGACTCTGAAAATTGTAAGGGAGAGCGCAGACACCCGCCACGACCTGGTTTCGCCCTTCGCTAGCCACCAGGGAAAGTAATGCTAAATACGCGCTCAAAGAGTTACTTCCCTTGTAGGATCTTTACAGAAAAATCATATGGACTAAAAAACCCACAAAACGCCAATGTTTGTATCTCCAGTAAGTTTTAATATTGCATAAAAATGTGGTGCCTCATCTAGCTATCAAATCACAAACAGTAATTTCGAATTGTTCACATTCGGTGGAAAAATTGATAGATATCATATTGAATGAATTCTATATTCGCGTTTTTTATCTGCAGCCTGACCAGTATTTTAACAGAATCCTCTGCAAGGTTCGTTTCTTCTTTCCGTAAAGTTTCGTTAAAATCAGTTCATTATTTGTGTAGCCTAATCTTGTTAACAAACAAACAAACAAATAAATAAACAGACGCAGATAGAGATGAAATGTCCCAGGTGAAAAATACAGCAAACACATAAAATAAAAAAAAAGAAAAGGGAAAGAGGAGGAGTGGGGGCAGCTTTCAGCCTGAACAATGTTGACAACCGTCCCACGAATTAAACTACCGTTGCTGCCGCTAGAGCGGCTACGAATGCTGTTACTATTATAATCAAACAAACAAGCGAGGAAAGAAAGTAAAACAGTACAAGGGCAGAGTGCTGACCACTGCCATGGTCCAATGAATTTTGGTCAGCTCTGTACATCAGTTCAAGAGCGAAGACAACATTATTTTTTGCGAGGGGAAGTCATATCTGGTGGTACCGTCTGGAGTTACTTCCTGTGTAATTAAAAGATTTTTTTTTTTTTTTAAGTGTCAACATTTACATAACTAGAAGTTTGTAATGTTTCATGAAAATCTGTTACATCGTACATGTTCACTAGGTTGTAGTTATAGTAACTTAACAGAGTTCATGTTCAGTGCACAGTGTGCATAATAACCGTGCAGTAATGAGCACAAATCCCGGATCCGTCGTCTGATCCAGGATCTGCACCATGAACATTGACTGACGTCGTCCTTGGGCCACACATGCCGTCATTCCACCACGTTTTGTTGAAATCAGTTCAGTAGTTTGTGCGTCGTATGATTTGTGATCGTTTAGCTGACCAGTCTTGGGTCCATCGTTTGACTTGGACCCACTTTCGGGTTCTTTACCTGCGCCATATTCCATCTTCTGACAGACCTTGGTTTGAATGGATCGAGTAATTTTGGAATAATCCCACAGATAAATGAATATGTAACAGTGTAAATGATGTGTGAATTATCTTGAACAAGTTCTGTCTCCTTCTTTGCCCGCCCACCCCCTACCCCTCCCTCCCCAATCCTCCGCCCACCCTCTCCCTCAAGTTTTTTTTTTTTTTTTTTTTTGACTTAAGGGTAAACAGACTGACTGAAAGGTAAATTGGTGCTACTGGCATACCTGTAATCGATGGCCTTGACCTTGCTTGACGGCCTCAGGCATACTAGGCAGCATCTGTCAGAGAAGTGCCCGAAGCAAGAGTCAGCATCAAATCAGTTAATCAGTCAGTCAAATCAATCGGTGGTAGATCCTAATACTTTCTTACTTCGGTGTTGCAACAAGTTAATCCTCCATTAAGGATCGCTCGTCTCAAATTAAGACAAAAATTATAGTAGTCATTACATAGCATGACTTGTACTGGGTTGTAGGATACTGTTTTGGCTGCATTGCATCACAGTGCACAGTATTATACGTGGTAAACTGCCATACATTGCTACACATTGCGCAGCAATGACTTGCTTTATATTGTGGGCAATGTATTATATTCGTAAAGTGCTGTATTATCCGACAGAGTACAATGATTTATATCGCATTTACAATAAGATACTGCCATAAATTGCATTAATCTTGAGTGTCAGTGCATTATGTTGTAATCATTAGATTATACCGATACATAGCATTAAACTGCATGCATTCTTTTGTAATATAATGTAGCCTATTTCACGCATAACTCTGCAACAAACGGGATTGAGTTGCGTCGCAGTGATTTTCATATCTAATATGTTTTTGATGCATCACATAGCTATAAAACGCGTTGCATTCAAAAGAATATTCAGTGCTTATTACATAAAATTGCCTTTGGAATAGTCTCAACGAAAAAGATGACAGACAGTCAAAATGAAAGAAGTCTCGCCACCGCCACCACCTCTTCCACCCCCTCCCTCTCCAGTCCCCCCTCCATTTTTTATTTCTTTTTTATTACTTTTTTTTTCCAAACTGTTTCATCTTCTGCGTCATCTCAGTGCCATTCACTTATCCTGGCCCTTTCGTACACAGCCACATCCAGACTTGTCTGGCCACAGTTTGTAGCACAGACAGCAACCAGTGTGATGAGATCACCACGAGGCCACCACCCACGGCACAGCTGCCGCGTCACTGTGGTGGTGTTCAGTGGTGTCTGTTCTGATCCGACATAGCGAGGGGGCATCACTCTGTAAGAATGTTCTGAGCCGACATAACGAGGGTACATCACTCCGTAAGAATGTTCTGAGCTGAAATAACTAGAGGACGTCACTCATTAAGAATGTTCTGATGAGACATAAGGAGGGGAAATCACTCTGTAACAATGTTCTGAGCCAACATAGCGAGGGGGACATCACTCAGTAAGAATGTTTTGGTCCGACATAAATAGGGGACATCACCCAGTAAGAGTGTTCTGGTCCCACATAACAAGGGGACATCACTCTATATGAATGTTCTGAGTCGACAGAACCACGGAACATCACTCTGTAAGAATGTCCTGGTCTGACATAACGAGGGGACATCACTCAGTAAGAATGTTCTGGGTCCGACATAACGAGGGGACATCACTCAGTAAGAATGTTCTGGGTCCGACATAACGAGGGGACATCACTCTGTGAGAATGTTCTGAGCTGACATAACGAGGGGACATCACTCATTAAGACTGCTCTGGCCCCACATAACGAAGGGACATCACTCCATATGAACACTCTGAGCCAACATAACGAAGGGACATCACTACATATAAATGTTCTGATCCGATATAACGAAGGGACATCACTCCGTAAGAATGTTCTGAGCCGACGTAACGAGGGGACATTACTCGGTAGGTCCCCGTCTGACGACAATCTGAGCCAGCGTTGGTGAAACCCCCTACCGACCCCATCTGTTTCGGAAGGTACTATCATACCCGTTCAAAGACAGTTAAGTCTCTATAACTTGCCGATACCGAATAGACTGACACCAATTCATCATTGGCTTATACGTTGAGGGGAAATGAGATTGCCAAATGAGCAGGGTATTGAGGGCTACGGAACGGGAACATTTTGGTGTTCAATAATTATCAGTAATGATAATCATGCTTGTGAGTTTCATTTTGGTAACAAGACATGCGGCAGACAATGGCACCTGAACACGTCACCAATTAATATCGTGTATGGGACAAGTTAAAAAAAAAAAAAAGCGGCCAGTGCACGCACATAGTACAGAGGCATACATATAGCAAGCCGTCAAAAAAAAAAAAAAAAAAGAAAAGTGGAACATACATATACATATATATGGGGCGTATTCAAAACTTCGGTTGGTGCATATGCACACACGATAATGTAATATATAGGATGTGCTTAAACATTTAGTTGATGCAGTGCAGATACATATTACATGCATATACCTCTATGTTAGTGTGGGGCGTGTTCAGGAACTAGTTCGGTGCACTGTGTATGCACGAGAACATACCGAATGGTTTTCTCCTCAGCCACGTCATCCAGAACTCTGAAGCTACCAGCACAGGTGGAAGGGGGCGTCACCGCTTCTGAACGTGCTGTCTCTATGCATTTGAACCATAGTCTGGGAACAGACAGTGCCCATATAGCAGAACTGTCGACATGACCCCCACCAACGGCATATCCATCCGCTCTTAGCCCCCCCCCCCCCCCCCTCCAGCAACCATAACCACACATGCGCACACACACACATACGCACACGTATACACACACACCACACAACACACACACACACACACACACAGCGCGCACACACACACACACACACACACACACACACACACACACACACACACACACACACACACACACACACACACACACACACGTGCACACAACACACACACACACACACACACGTGCACACACACACACACACACACACACACACACACACACACACACACACACACACATACAACGGAGAGAGAGTGAAGTGTACTCACTCAAAACTGACCAAGACAAATATTTGAGAGAACTATAAAATAGGCATTCTGGCTCACCCACCTCCGCCAGCTCCAACCGGCTAAAGCCGGTTTCGCTGTTGCTCCGCCGGCTTACCCAGAGTGCCTATTTTATAGTTCTCTAATAGTAAACACTTTACAAACATACATAATGTGTAGGATTATCTGTTTTTAACACTAATTTAGAAAACTTTTGAGACTTAAGTTTTTGCTTAATCCTTCGTTTTTCTTGATCGTTTTCAATAACATCATTTTCACGCATACATTCATCAAATGCGTCTCTGTCTTTCATGTGGAATAAAACTACAGTCTTTAATTGTTCTCTAAAGTCTTTTAAAACTGAGTTATATTTTTGACATAAAATCCACACACTTATCCTAGCATGTCTTCCACTGAAAGCTAGTTTTGATAAAGTGTTTCTTTTTTTGACTATATCCTTTTCTGCCGAACAATCATCTATAATAAATAATGTCTGCGTTCCCTCAAACAGTTTAAAAAAATGTTCTAAACACTCACTCAGTTTATTGCTAGGGTCAACTAAATAGATTTCATCATCCGTCCATATAAACCTTCTATCGTGATATGCTTTGTTCCATTTAAGTGTCGGACAGAAAATTACAATATGATCAAAATTATAACGATAAACTGTTTGTAATAGGTCGAGGACAAATATTGTTTTTCCACAAACCAGTCTGTCCACAAATCAATGAACAATGAGGGGTTTTTGACATAAAGTTTAACATCGGCATTGACACCAAAGTTGTCTGCTCCATAGTTTTTAAAACAGAATTTAATCTAATCCAGTTATTGTTTTTATCATACTCTCTGTCAAAACTTGTTCAGTATAATAAAACCCTATAAGGCCCAAATGTGTAAGATTAATCCAGTTCAGTTCTGTAAGATCGTTTCTATTTAGACTAATATCAATTTTGTTGCTTGTTGTTATGACCTTAATATCCTCGCCATTGTAAAGAACGACGACAGTAACTTTAAGTTTGTCAACGTCTAAGTTTTGCCAGCTAATAAGAATTCCTTTCATAAGATTGTCACTGACGCCCAGAGCTCCATTTCTCGCCTCATCTTTTAAGACAGAAATTTTAAATATCATTGTGAACGTGTCTCCTAATTTTGTGCGTGGAATGAACTGTAATTTTGTAGAAGCTTTCTTTAAAACCGATTCTCTTCTGTGGAGGATGTACTGTTTGTCCCCAAACGGCTTTATTTCGATCTCTTTCCGACTGTTGTCCTCTGGCATAAGACTTACATGTAAAGGGCCAGAGTTCAATGCTTTTCTGAAACTTTTTTGACGGTCAAAAAATGTAAATGGGCTTAAGAATTCAAATTTTATGTCCCATTCTAAATATGGTTCTAAGTGCCATTTGTTGTCAGTTTTTCGAACTATTTTATATTCATACTGACCTGTATTATTTGCTTCTACATTGCGTAGTTGTTCTAGTTTAGGAAACCTTTTGTTGTCGTCAACCTCTTTGCGCTTATAATAACCATCTTTAGTGTACTCAAAACCATATAAAGTGCCTATCTCACCGTTTTGTTCAAAGTCCTCAACGTCTGCAAGGTCTTTTAATTCTAAAGTTACACACCTCTCAGGCGCTAATGTGACCCCCGAATCGTCTGGTCCACGTGACATTTTTTAAAACAACGCATTATTTTATTTCCAAAACAATGTGCAGGCTGTCACATTTGACGACTTTTCCTGTTTTATCTGTGATCTTTATATTAAATGATCTGACCCTCCCACAAGCTAATCTTTTAAACTGTAAATTAGGGAATTGTATAATTTCATAATCGCAATATGCAGCTTTCCCTGATGGAAGAGCTCTTAAAACAGTTGAGGGCCTTCCATCATATAAGTTTTCATCAGTGCTCAGCTCGTCCAAATGAACATAGAGTAATGAATGTAATGCAAGATCGAGCGGATATTCTCCCTCATAAGTAGTTTCGTCTGGTGCAACTCTAAATTCATGAACGGCATAATTGTCAGTTGCAAAGCCTAACATTTTAGCTAGCTCTCCATCAAAAAGGTAACTTACTTCTTCTTCTTCAGGTTTGAATGTCAACATTATTTTCAAATTTGCATTGTTAAGTTTGAGAGTAATGTCGAAGTTACTCATTGCTTCTTTTAGCGAGCAAAACCCGTAATAACCATCAGGTATGGTTAACTGGCTAACTAAGTTTCCTCTATTGTCAAATTTTGAAATCTTATTATTCCTCTTGGATTGACTTATATTAAACCATACGACTTTGTAAAAAATTTCATGGAGTGCGACCCTTTGGGTTCCGCATTCATTATCAATAGCATATTCTAAAAACGAAGGACTGTCTTGAGTTGTTATTGTTACAAACATTTTTAAAACAAATTTAAAAATGAGTGCTTTCAAATATACTAATGCAAAATATTCTGTCGGGCCGCACTACAATCTTAAAAATATAACAACTGACACCCTTGACATTTCTGTGACTCAGTCTGACGCCTTTCAAGTAAAGGTTAGTACTCCATTGGATCGTTATCTTAACCCTCCTATTAAAAAAGACTACATCCCGAAAGTGTGGTTCAGTCATCCGATGCAGTTTTATCAGAACCAGTTAAACTTTGCTGTGTTTTGCGCATCAACTGGGTGTGGAGTGTCGTATGCTGATCATTTAAATCATCCTGATCCTTTGGTGAGGTCAGTGTATAGATTTCATTTTTATTACACCTTCAGACGTATTTTATCTGAACTGCAAGCGCCATTACCAAATGACAAAACGTTTAATCCATTCAGCAACAGAATAGATTACAAGGCTTTTGAAAGGATCTGTAACGAATTTGATATTGACCCAAAGACAGACTTTAGACAAAAGTTGGATCTTAATCATGGTTTAGGCACTCTTTATTATTGGGGCGTGCACAGAAAGTATAACTATGATTGGAATCCTCCTTACACATCTTTCTCTTCAGGCACAACTGTTCACCTCGGGTCCATAGAGCAAGAGCATAAAACAGCATGGACAACATTTATTTTGGATACTTCTAAGGGCCTAACTAGAGCGGGAATAGAACGAATAAACGACTCTATTCGTACTTATGTTTGGTGTTTGCTAGGTTCGCAAGCACAAACGAGATCAAACATAATTGATCCTTCTACTGGCTTTGACGCCCAAAAACAGTATTTAGCAAATTTAGAGGATTCTATTAATTCTGCAATTGATTTGCCTTCAAGTATTAAAAGGTACCAAAATGTTTTACAATACGCAAGATCGAAAGTAGACTTTGCTGTCGGCACTGGTTTATACATGCTACCTTCTGACCTCAGGCTCCAGGTAGGAACAATAATAAACTACAATAATGAAATCCTTGTGGCGGGCAAAGAACAGAAAGTTGGGAAAAACAACATAAATTCTGAGCCAGTAATATTACAAACAATAAACAAACAAGCTGACCCTGCCCGTGTAGTCGACCCCCCAAGAATAAGTCAACCAGTTCTCAAGGCCCAAAGCCCCAAGGTTGTTGAAGACTCTGTTCACGATGACAAAAAAAATAATGACCATGAATATGAAAAGACAGCACTTGTTTTTGGATTAACTGGCCTAGGATTACTCCTTCTTTATCTTACTAAAAATTAACCCAACTATTAAGACAACTAATGTCCATAAGTGCTCGGCCATAAAGCCAACTACTTTGCTTGCAGTAGACAAAAGCCAGCTAACGACACTCCCTAATATGCCAGGTAAAGAGTCTATGGCCTTAGTGGCTAATTTTTTTAATAAACCCGCAAGATGATCAAGTTGTTTTTTTTACCCATGATTTATCAGGCGGCGATGGAGGAGATGGTGGCGGAGGCACTAACCCTTGCCCACCGCCGCCTGTAATAGCCAACACCAGTGTACTTATTGCAAATCCTAAGGCTGTTATAACACTTGCTAATGTGACACCTTGCTCTCTAAACAGTGTTTTTATTCGTTCTGCTAACGTTGTGTCTTCATATAAAATTCTTTGGATAGTTTCTCTTATTCTGCTCACTTGAGTTCGTAATTGTTCTCGGTTAGTAGACAACACTTCTAGTCTTGCTGATCTCTCTTGTTCAAGATCTTTTAGTCTTTGTGTTATTCTTTCTTTAACATCATGGCCTAAGTTGTGGTCATCAGCCTCAACTAGTTTTTCTTTTTCTCTTTTTATATGCTCATCTAGTTCACCCAGTTTTGCTAAATTGTTTGTTAATTCGCCTCTGATGCTTTTCAAAGCATGATCAAGGGCTGTTATTTCTCTCATAGGTAGCGGCGGATCGTGCATAGTTTTTAATACTGTTTCTTCTGAAAAACTGGTTTCTGCTTGTATTATTTCGTCTGCTGTTGGGCTTAAATCTTTAAGTTCCATGTTTTGTATTTGGTTTTCTGTTGGGAGTTCTTGTAGTGTGTTTTGAAGTTTAGCAACTGCCTCACTGTCTAATCTTCGCGGTTTAGCAATGCCAAGGCGATTTTGATCGCTCACACTGAGCCTTTGTCTAATTGTAGTCTTTGCTAAAAACTTTGATGGGTCTGGTTTAGATGTAAGCTGTACAGGTTGTCCTTGCTCGTTTTTAAAAATCAAATGGCCATCTTTTGTTTCAAAATCATTAGGGTCTATAAATTCGGGAGGTTCTTGGCCTAAACTTTGATAAAATGATTTGACCTTACTTTCTGTTAATTCACGCCGCAATGATTGTAATGGATGTGTCAAAGGAGTCATTTCACTCATGTCGTCTCCAGGATCAAAAACATCATAATCTTCTTCACCTTCCATGTTTTAAAAATAATTTATTTTTGTTTTATAAAAAAATGTCACAAGCATATGGCTCGATTCTTGACCCGCATAGAAGACTGAAAGAGCCCTTTGGCGTGAAGGGAAATAAACAGAATATTATTGTTCCAAATAATCCATCTACTATTGATTCAGATCAAATTCTTACTGTTAAATTTCCAGACCTAGGAGCAGATGAAGTGATTGTGCCGGGATCTGCACGGCTTACTTTTAAAATAGAACTTGATTCAGCAACAGACGTAAACAGGACAGTTGTACAGAATCTGGGACGGGCAATCGTTAAGAAAATTTCTATAAAACTTGAGGGGCAAGAAATATTTTCTTTACACAATGCAGACATATTTTTAATCTATTCTGATCTATGGCTAACCGATAATGAAAGGGCCGATCTTGCGTTTCAAGGAATCGAAAATAACGAAGCACTAAAACACAGAATAGACGCCGAAGATGCTAAAGCCGGCAACAAGTATGAAGCTGTAAGTTTTGCTTATGGAAATCGCTTTTCCATACCCTTAGATTTTGAGTTGTTAAAAGCGCATGCGCCATACTTTCAAGGAGCATTAAAAGACAGATTGTCATATGAACTAACTTTTAATGAATACAAACGTGTCATTAAATCTACAGACACTGATTCCAAGTACAGCATTTTCGACATCTCGTTAGAGTTTGACATTGTTAGCAACCCTAACTTAGCAAGGCTGATTGAGCAACAATATCAGTCAAAATTAGCAATATATTACGAAAGAGTGATTCATCATACTAAATATCCTAAAAGCAGGGCAGACACAATATGGAACTTTAGTTTTAGTGCCGCAGCAAGATCCCTTAAAGGTATTTTATTGCTGTGTGAAGATGAAGAACCATTCAAAAGACAAAGTGAAAAGTTTATCAATCCTAAAATAACGAAAGTACAATGTTCAATTGAGGGTAGTCCTAACCAAGTCTACGGTAGTGGGCTTAAACCTTATCATCATTTTGATGAAATAAGAAAATTGTTTGGAGGCGGGAGGTCTAGAAGTCCAACAGTAGACCTTGCGTCTAAAGATCTACACCTTCACAGTGTTAGACTTGATGAATATTTAACAACGAAATACGGTTTATGGATTGACCTAAGGTCAACAGAGGATAATCAGTTGCATGGGAGTGGGAGAACAGTTAAAGACGTAATAAACATTCAAATTGATAAAGAAAAAGAGAGTGATAAACCACTTAATGTACATTTGTTTTTAATATATGATGCGCAGCTGAATATTCAAGATAACAGATTGAAAGATATCCAATACTAAATTATTTTTATTTTAAAAAAGCATGTCTGTTACGACTTATCCAAAAGTGCCCAAAGAAGAGAACTCTGTTGCTGTAGACATAAAAACTTTCAGATTAACAAACATAACACAAATGCAAACCCAACTAGAGCAGGACCTTTCAAAATACAGTAAAACCAAACGAAGGTATTCTGCTGTCTTTAATGCTGTTACATATGTTAATACTGGAGCATCGGCGGTTAGTGCTCTATCAGCAGGAACAAGTGTAGGTCTCTTAGCAACAGGCGTAGGTGCACCGGTAGCTATACCTCTAGGTGGTTTGTCTTTAACTCTTGGCCTGTGTTCATTGGCTGTAAGTGCTGTCAGCAAAAAAATAAAAGCTAAACTCCAAAAGCACACAGCTATGGTTCAACTAATAACAGCTAAACTTAGTTCCTTCAAACTGACAATAAATAAAGCACTTGCCGACTCGAACATCACGGATGAAGAATTTAGTCGCCTACAGGCTGATTTTGAGGACTACAAAAGACAAAAGTTTGATCTTCAAAGAAAGGCAAGGGCAACTTTTTCTCAACAACCAGACACCGACCAGATAAAAAAGGAATGTTTAAAAAAAGTAAACGAAACATTAAACTCTGTTCTAAACAGCTCACATTAACAACCCCAAAGGGCGTTTATACTTTAGTTTATGAGTCCAAGCACAAAAAGACCGTTGATATTGATTCTGATTAAGTATTTTTTTTTTAATTTAAATAAATATTTTGATTTAGAAAAGAAACTCAGCATGGATAAGATATATGAAGGTTCAGATGAATTGTTTGAAGCAATGCTCGAGGAAGAGCGTTTGTCAAAAGCTTTAAATGAGGTCGTTTTAGAAGTTATTGATCCAACAAACGTGCAGGCAAGCGTTGTACATGCTATTTCTCAAGTTCCAAGTAAACTAACAATAAACCCCCCAGTTAAAGTAAGGATAGTTGTTTTAATCGACTATATAACAATAAACGAAGAAAATCTAGAAGTCTGGGTCTCAACTAAACAGCAGACTATTCTTTCTTATAATGACTTAACACCCGGTTGGGCAGATCAACTTCTTACACAGTTTAATGAAGCCTCTGAAGCAGCTAAAATGAGAGGCTCTGGTTGGTCAGAGGGTGAAGTCCTAGACATCAGATTAAGACAGGCTAAGTATGAGCCGATTGTAGGCAAGTCTTACATTCCACTGCCTCCAACATTAGTTGCAAAGAAAGCAGTTCTGAACATAAAGAATTCAGACGACAAATGTTTTATGTGGTGCGTTCTTGCTAGGCTGCATCACGTTGCCAAAAATGCAGAGAGAGTATCTAACTATTTACAGTGGGCCAATGATCTTAACTTTAACGGCCTTGAATTTCCTATGGCTGTAGACAAAATTGATCAGTTTGAAAAACAAAATCCACCAATAACTGTTAATGTCTACACATGGTCTGAAGAAACCAACCTTCTGCCAATTAGAGTGTCAAAGAACAGTCCAACAATAGGCGAACCAACCAAAACTCATGTAGACTTACTCCTGATGCAAAGCCTTAATGGGTTGCACTACACTCTAATACGCACAATGAGTAGATTACTAGTGCATACTACAAAACAACATAGCAAACAAGAATTCTGTAGAAAATGTTTAACAAGAATTCCGTCCGTTCAAGCTGCGAGCGAACATTAAAACATTGTATTAGCCCAGTTGACTGTGATACAGAACTAATTACGCCCGGAGAAGGCAGTAAAGTTAGTTTTAAGAACTGGAAACGGTTGCAAACTAGTCCATATGTTGTTTACGCAGACTTCGAATCACTCATTGTTCCTTATGAAGGACCAACCCCACAGAAACTTCCTAAAACAGTCTTAATGAGTAATCATCAGATTTGCTCATTTGCCTTCATCATTGTTAGGTCGGATGGCGCCCATTCAAAGCCAGAATTATACAGAGGACCAAATGCTGCAAAATACTTCTTAAAACGCATGCAGCAAGTGCGTAATGCCTGTTCTAATAATCTAAACTTATCTGAAATCATAATGACGCCTGAAGACCAACAACAGTATGACTCAGCCACTCACTGTTGGATTTGTGGGGCGGCCTTGGTTGCCACCGCAGAGAATCCAACAGTAAGAGACCATGATCACATTAGTGGAAAGTTTAGAGGAGCAGCACATAACAAATGCAATCTTCAACTAAAGTTTGAACCAAAGACATGGAAGCTGCCTATATTCTTTCACAACTTGCAAGGTTACGACTCTCACCTTATAATGCAAGCAGTAACTAGCGACTTCAGGGTGTCATGCATTGCACAGTCATCAGAAAAGTACATGTGTTTCACTTTAAATAACATGTCTTTCTACGACTCTATGCAACACATGATGGGTTCATTAGAGTCACTGGCTATGTCCTTAAAGTCCTGCCCAATAACAGAAGAATATTTTGACCCAACTCTTGTTAGAAAGGGCGTTTACCCTTATGAGTACATGAACAGTTGGCAAAGGTTTGACGAAGATACACTTCCGCCTAAAGGCGCGTTCTTTTCTAGTCTCAGAGGAAAGGACATCAGTGATTCTGATTACCAGCATGCTCAAGATGCGTGGCAGAAGTTAGAGTGTAAAACGATGGGAGACTATCATGATTCCTATTTAATGGCGATACCTGTTTGTTGGCGGACGTCTTTGAAAATTATAGGAAGACCTGCATGAAACATTACAGCTTGGATCCCGCGCATTACATTTCTGCGCCCGGGATGAGCTGGGAGGCTTTCTTAAAATTTACTGGAGTACAAATTGATTTATTGTCTGACCTGCCAATGCTTCAGATGATTGAAAACGGATTGCGTGGGGGAATCAGTATGGCGTCGCACCATTACTGTAAAGCAAACAACAAATACTTGGACGACTATGATCCAAGTAAAAGGTCTAACTATCTCATGTATTTAGATGCAAACAATCTGTATGGATGGGCAATGGCGCAATCACTTCCATTACGCAACTTTAAAATGTACACAGATACGAATAATATTCAAAAAGCATTAAAGTGGTTGGGCAGTTTGACGCCAGATCAACAGTGTGGATACATTCTAGAAGTTGACTTAGAATATCCTCAGAAACTCCATGACCTGCATAATGACTATCCATTAGCAGCAGAAAGTCTAAAGATGGCAAAAACAGAACCACCTAAACTTGTGCCTAATCTTCGAGGCAAAAAAAATTATGTCTGCCATTACAGGCTTCTACAATTTTATTTAAGACATGGTTTGAAGTTGACAGCTGTTCATCGTATAATTGCTTTTGATCAAGAACAGTTCATGAAACCATACATAATGAAGAACACTGATCTCAGAACTAAATCCACAGATGCTTCAGAAAAAGACTTTTTCAAGTTGATGAACAACAGCTGTTTTGGAAAGACTATGGAGAATCCGCACAAGCGTAAAGATGTTAGATTGGTCACCAGAGAGAACGATGCAATTAAGCTAACTTCTAAACCTAATTATCAGGACTTCAGAAGATTTCATGATCAGCTTTTTGGCATAATGATGAAAAAAAAGAAAGTCAAATTGGATAAGCCCGTTTTTATTGGGTTTACTGTTTTAGAGCTGTCGAAGCTTTTGATGTTAGAATTTCTTTATGACTACTTTAAGCCCTTGTATCCTGAGTCCAAAGTACTTTACACAGATACAGATTCCTTTGTAATCGACATCCCTACTGAAGATATCTATAAAGACATGGAATTAGAAGTAGCTAAAGGGCATGCGGGATGGTACGACACATCTGATTACCCTAAAGATTCGCCTTTGCATTCAGATATTAACAAGAAGGTTTTAGGTAAGATGAAGGATGAATTATCTGGAGGTGTGATCAAGGAGTTTGTTGGTTTGAGGTCGAAAATGTACAGTCTTTCAAGCCAAAAAAAAGTTGTTAAAAAAGCAAAGGGAATATCTCGTAGTGTTGTGCAGTCAAGCATAACCCATGACAACTACAAAGAAGCATTGTTTGGCAATAAGACTTTTCATCATGACAATTACAAGCTGCGATCTAATCTGCATGAGATTAACACAACAGTTGTAACAAAACGGTCTCTTGACCGCACTAACACAAAAAGAGTATTTGTTAATCCAGAGTTTTCATATGCAATTGGTCATTGGAGAATAGTATAATCATATGTCTTTAGGCTTATATTTTTCAGCAATCGCACGTTCAATTATATCATCATCTAATTTAGCAAAATTAATATTATTTATTAATGCTAGATGTGCTTTAATTTTTTTTGTCATTTCACAATATTCATGTTTCCATAAATCAAAATCAAAATAAAAGCTTTGGGGTTTAAAGCGATTGTCTGGCGATTGTTCTAGCCAGGGATTGTCAATCTTCTCAAATACTTCTTTAATGATATACTGATACTCAAATAAATCTTGCATTAATTTTAAAGACTTTTCCTTTGCCATTTCTGCCATTTCCCTTTGAGCTTCCATTTTAAACCCAAATGTATTTGCGTAGATTAAAACAGTTCATTAAGCTTAAATATATCACCAACCAATTCAACCAAATTATTATCCATTACTGCTAAATGGCTCGAATTTTTTTAATATATTCTTGCTCCCAATCAAAATTTGAGGTTTTGTCTAGCATGGCATAATCAATCTTCTTAAATATTAGTCTAATAGCAAGATTATAATCAAATATTTTTCGCATTATTTCTAAGGACTCTTCCTTCACCATTCTTGCTTCCAGTGCCATTTTACGTAAGGATTCTTCCTTTTCCATTCTTGCCGCCATTTTAATTTAAATTAAAAAATAATTAAGCGACTGGAACTGTGTCTGGAGGGATTATCTGCAGTTCTTCCTTCACAAAAGATCTTCGGGGGGCTGGTCGTTTTGTTGTGTCAGTTTCTCGTAAATAATACACGGGGGATTCATTTTCACAATTTTTTTTATCTCATATGGATCAACACTCCAAACTGGATCTGTTGCCCTGATGCGGGTGTCCCCTTCTGCTTCTCCCGGTAAATAAAGGTACCTTACTTTCAAACCAAATGGTAATAGTTTGCTTGATGAAGACTCTCCTTCAACAACATTTATTTTTGTTTTTTTGATTGCTTGTACTGGTTTTAGACCTTTAAATTCTTCATTATTCATTGCACGTAAACTGAGGGCAGTCCTTCTAACCCATTCTGTGTTGCGAGAATTGTCAATCAGCTCTCTGTGATACTGGTAGGAAAAAAGCCTTTCAGATAACTGTTTGTTAAAGTTTTCAACCAAACCCTGTGATCTGTGAACACCCGGAATGCCTCTTTTAATGGTAACTCTATGTTTTAACAATAATTGATTCACTTGTCCTTTAAATTCTTTCCATCATCGACTTGAATCATGCGAGGATAAGTTAAGGGTCCTCGTTGATATATCAGTTGTAAAGCGACGCAACAGCAGAAGCACTCTTTTGTGTTAATGGTTCAGCATCTTTGTATCTTGAAGCTATGTCAATGACTGTAAGTGCGTACTTAAATCTTTTTCGTCTAATCGTATCATGGGGTAAATATAGAAGATCCATTTGATGGGTGTCGTTCGGTATTGTGTTGACAAAGTGTGGTCTTTGTATTCGTTTAGGCGCTGGTAAATAAATTTGCCAAATCGCTTGTTTAGATAACCATTCTTTTGCTGTTTGTTCACTGACTCCCGCTGCTTGGCTAAGCTTTTTAATTGCCGTTATTCCCTTCCAATATCCTTTTGGAGAATAATAGATTTGTACATTTTTTATTCAGCCAATACTTTGTGCAACAAAATACACAGCGGTCATGCCAAAGACAATAAACAATATTTCTTGCATCTTTTGTTTTTCTGATGGTTGATAAAAAGTCGCTAAATTTTGGTGGGGGCAATGTTTCAACTTGTTTGCCTGTTACTAGAAAATATTCTTTTATTGCCTGGTCAACATCTTTAAATGTGTAAGCTGCATGTCCCTGTTGTTTAAGTCTGTCGTTAATAAAATCTAACTGCTCCATTCTTTGCTTTTCATAGGTGTCTTGTGCAGCAGCTAGTTGCTCCATAGCTTTGTTATGTCTTTTTCTCTCTTGCCGTTCATCAGTAGTTTACTAAATGCGTAATTACTTCCGCTAAAAGCAAGCGCATTAACCACAGCGCCACCAATCATCATTACGAGTGAAGCCATTTTTATAAATGTATTTTTTTTAATTTTACATATTGATACTGTCTGGAATTATTCCTTGCTTAACTAAAAATCTTTCGTAGCAAATGAAGCTGTAATAACAGCAATTAGCTTTGCTGAGTCTTCAAAGTCTAGTTTGCCAAGATCTGCTGGTTTTATTTTTAACAGGCTTTTACCAAGCATTGTGTATCCTACACTTAGGCCTCCAATAACAGCAGAATGGTATACAAGGTTAGTAATAGTTTTTTCGGTGCTCATTTTTAAAAAATAAAATAATATTTATTTATTAATAAAACATGAACTGCGATGATTTACTTCCTGAACTTACAAATGATCAAGTTGATGACCAAGCTATTATGCGCCAAAAGAAAGGCTGTATTCTTTGGCAGCGTGTGGAAAAACAAAACAGTACCTTGGAAATGAATTCAGCATAGAACAGATTCAACAGATGTCGCACAAGACATTGTAAAGTATCACAACAGGTATGAAGCGCAACTGGGGTCAAGAATGGTCAAAAGTGTGGACAAACGTTCTTAGTTTGTACACTAAACTCGTTAGTAGATTTGCGCCCATTGATTCTGAACAAGATTTTATGTATGATTTAACAGCAGGATCCGTTTTAACAAAGTCATTAGAGTCTCTAGGATGTGATCTATATTACAGATTTGGAACATTATTTCGCCAGTAATATGGGATTAATTACTTTTAATCATATAGATTTTGTTTCCCTTCAAAATGACCGAGCCAGAAAATCAGCAGATCAGAAACATTGATCATGGAGAAAGTGACCAGTAAAAAGCCTCCTCATCCTGGGCGTGTTGCAGCAGGAAAAAAATTAGCAGAGTGGAACAAACAAAAAAAAATTAATGTTGCAATCACAGAATATAACTCATAATGAAAAAACACCAGTTGTGCCAGAGCCACAACAAGAACAAGTTGTTTCATCCCGCAACATCATCATGGATTATTTGGATTAAAAGAGTTAGCATTTTTGGCGTCATTGCTGTTGGTGGGGGTGGTTATTACGTTTATAAAACATATAAAGAAAGACAGCAAAAACCAAAGCAGCCCAAAAAATCACAGCCACTAAATACAAAATCTGAACAAAAAAGAATACCAGAACCGCCAACAACAAAAGATCATTTTGATCCATTTGATATGCAGTAATATTTCAAGAACTTAATAAATAATTATAAGTGACTTGAATAAGAACTTGATAACGACTTCATGACGACTTGATGAAAACTTAAATAAGAACTTGATAAGAACTTGAGGTAACTTGATTAAAAACTTAAAGTAACTTGATTAAGAACTAGATTAAGAATTTGGGTAACTTGATTAAGAACTTGGGGTGACTTAATTAAGGACTTGGGGAAACTTAATAAGGACTTGGGGTGACTTAATTAAGAACTTAATTAAGGACTTGGGGTGACTTAATTAAGGACTTGGGGTTGACTTAATTAAGGACTTGGGGCGAAAAGTGGAACTGGTAGGACCACTTCTCATTTGATATGTCAGCCACTTGCTTTGTGACTGAACAGGATGTGCGTGGGCGCTGTGCAGTGATTTGTTGTCGGGCTGGCCTGCAACTACTAGTTAAGCGCGATGAAGAACAGAGAAAGAGGCAGCTCACGCTATAGCAAAGAACGTGTTAGCGCACGCCCGCTGTGCGGACAGACCGCGCCGCGAGCCCGGTGAGAGAAGAAACGCAGTAGGCGCGCAAGGCGTGTTTTATTGATTTTTAGGTCAGAACATAGGGAGACACACAGTTTGTAAACAGGACGCTCAGCCTGCTGACTTACTGCGTCGTTATAATTGTGTTGTCTTGGTCTTGCAAAAAAGCTGACAGTCAACCGACTGGTAGTACAGACTGTTTGGGGGAACGCAGACACTATTTATTATAGATGACTTCGGCCAAAACTGGCTTTCAGTGGAAGACATGCTGGGATAAGTGTGTGGATTTTATGTCAAAAATATAACTCAGTTTTAAAAGACTTTAGAGAACAGTTAAAGACTGTAGTTTTATTCCACATGAAAGACAGAGACGCATTTGATGAATGTATGCGTGAAAATGATGTTATTGAAGACGATCAAGAAAAACGAAGGATTAAGCAAAAACTAAAGTCTCAAAAGTTTTCTAAATTAGTGTTAAAAACAGATAATCCTACACATTATGTATGTTTGTAAAGTGTTTACTATTAGAGAACTATAAAATAGGCACTCTGGGTAAGCCGGCGGAGCAACAGCGAAACCGGCTTCAGCCGGTTGGAGCTGGCGGAGGTGGGTGAGCCAGAGTGCCTATTTTATAGTTCTCTATTTGTCTCTAGTCACGTCTTAACCCCCCCCCCCCCCCCCCACACACACACACACACACTAATTAATTATGAACATGTAAACAGCATTCCTCATTTACAAGTCAAAAATATGTACCAATATAGAAATTTCATTTCAATATTTCATAAAATAAAACTTGATGCCTTAAAAACTAAATATACAAACGAAGCAAAATGTATTTGTGGAGAACGAAGAATAGCCAGCAAGCATCTGCTGTTTGACTGTTTGCCTCTTCAAACACATTTACCACCATTATCAGGCATG
>CM065731.1:25256141-25289956 GCA_033310375.1 Conus canariensis | reverse complement strand
AAAGTCTCTCATGCCAAACATGATCAACGCTTTTCTGACATCAAGAAAGTACGAGGATATTTTTTTTCTTGCAAATTGTTGTTTTACATGAGTCGTCAATTTTACCAGATGGTCTGTTGTTGATTCTGCCTTTCTAAAGCCTGCTTGTGTAGCCGGAATTATACCACGTTTCTCCCCAGTGATTTTTACGTGCCTACTTAAAACAATTCTTTCCACTAATTTAAACAGGTGTGAGGGGTGAGGCAATCGGACGGTAACTATTTATGTTGGATCTAGGTTTGCCTTGCTTAAGATCGGTACGACTACAGATTCTTTCCAAACAGAAGGGAACTTCCATCTTGCCACATTTTTTTATGTGTTATGAAGAAACGATAAAAAATTTTCTGGAAGTGTTTTTAACATCTCATTCGAAAGTGCATCCAGACCAACTGATTTTTTTTTTTTTTTGTTTTTGTTTTTTTTTGGTAATGTATTTATTGCATTTCTTAATTCCTGTAGAGTGATATCCGCGTTTAGATATGGTCATTTTTTTCTTCGGATCACAATACATATCGTTATTCTTTGAATTTTCCTCATAGCTTTGCATTTATCAAAAGGTTTATTTGTGGAACATTCTTTGCAAACAGATCTGCGAAGCTTCGGCTTCTTGAGGAGCAGCTGAAATTGCTCATTTCTTAAAGAACTGGATAAAATTGGAAGATTCACTCCCTGTTCATTCATGGACCTTTGTCCAAACTTTTTTAGCGTCATGTGTCAGAGACTTGGGTGAGACAAAAGGACGACCAGTGGTCCCGTTTTGCTTTTTCATGACTCTGCTGCTCATATTCTTGGCCGTTTCTTTAGTGAGTTGTTTTTCGGCTTTCTTTTAACATTTTCTTTGTATTTTATTTCTTTTCACCAACAGCACGTTTGCGGGATTCCGTCCCCCAAACACATTTCCGCTATGAACTGATCTTCTTTGTGGTTAGGTTTTGGAAGGTTTTGGGTGCAGCGTACAAGACCGATTCAGAAAAATGTGTGTACTTTTTTCAACATCACATGGTTTTCAAGGGGTTGTTAATTAAAAGACATTAAAAAAACTTGAATTCTCCCAGTCAGCTCGTTTGTAATTATATTTTGGAATTTATCAACTGTGTTGTCTTGTGCAACTGTAAAACCTCTGAGGGATAGGGTTTATAGGGAGGTGGTCACTTCCCAAAGTGTCTTTATCAACCTCCAGGAACAGCTAAGAGCTAAAGATGCGGAGATGAAAAAAAAGATCAAATTGCTGAGGGTCTATGGTTGGAACATCTGGCAGTCTAGTGAAAACGCCCATCTTTTTAGAAGGTACGGGCCAGAATCAAAATATTTTCTACCAGGCGATTGAGCTAACTTTAGAGCAACAGCTGTCCAGAAGGGCATGTTCGTTGAAATTGCCGGCGATCAACCACTTTGATTTTACGCGTCTATAGTACGAAAACCGGTCAGTGTTACAGTAAAATACTCCTTTTGGGAGGTATATAGAAACTATGTTTAGTGTTAACGATTTATCGAATCTTACACACACTGCGCATGAGGAATATTTTGCAGCATTTTCTGGAAGTGGTATGTTATAAGGCGGTAAAGACAAATGTTCGTGTATGGGAAAATGGCTGTGGACACTTTTTCGCTTTTAGCAGTCTGTTGACACACGGGGGATAGAAAAAGTTTGCCAGTCGTGGTAGTTTATCACTAGACACATTTAGTGACTGCAGAATTAAAACGGAGAATGAATTATCTGCAATGTGCTCTTGAAGGTGGGAGATGTTAGTTGCCACCGAGCGACAATTCCCTGCAATATGTCTATTTTGGGCTCTTTAGCCATAAAAAGCAAAACGCGACAAAAATTTCTAATGCTTTTTGAAAAAAAAACATAAAAAAACAGATGAATGCAAATGGTTGGTACGAAACTATTCAACTAGAGGAGTCCGCAAGTCATGGACTTAGTGGGAGAAATCAGTTTAACTGGGGACAAAAAGATATAACAAAAATGACGTGTTAAATGCAATCAAAGCATTGACACTGTTGACAGAAAGACAGTCATGGAAACCAGCGAAGAATCACGGCGTGGCGGTGGCACCGAGCCATGTAGCTGTAAAGGGCCGGTTTCGTCGCCGTGGACGGGGGGCCATCGTCCCTGTAGGGTCTGCTTTGGGGGCAGGTTTGTGCAGATCGTCTTGGGTTTTGGGCCAAAACAGGTGGTGAAGATGACGACCCAGGTTCCCAGCAAAGACACTCAAACCTCGTTTTGGAAGGGTGGATGTTGTCCGCATGTACTGGGCCTTGTTGCTGACAATTTTCATGAGATACAAACATACGTTCTTATCACCATGAAGACTAGACAGTACATGGGCGTTGTATTTCACGTTTTGTGTTTAGGTCTAAAAGTCTGGTAGGAGGGGACCGGCTGATGAGATAACATTTTGGGTTTATTCTTTCTCAGACTTTAAACGAGGTTGACAAAGTTTTTTTAATGTTTCCGGGGTTTTGTCTTTTGTGTTTTTGAGATCGTTCACACTACATGGAGTACAATGGCATCTGTATATCCAAATGTATTGGTCCAACAGGGTATTCTCACATTCCTTTATGGTGAGAACTTCTGACGTTTTACATGTGCAACCCAATAACCCAAACCAGTCTCTCTTCACATATGCCATTTACACAGAATCCAGACGATCAAAACTTTGGGGAGATCGGAGTTGCTGCCAGTTTCATTATCTTTCCAAATTTGTTTGCTTTTTGAATTAAACTGTTGTTTACAGCTGATGGTAGAAGGTTTTGGGGGAACTCTTTTTATTAGTTTGCTGGGGGGTTTCCTGTTACTTTTGTTCTTTGGACAGTAATCGTATGGGTTCGACACTTAAGACCAGGATCTTTCTCGTGACGGATATCTTTTTTACAGCTGTTTTACGTCATTTGTTTTGCGTCACTCTGATCGTCCACTGTATGTTGTTTCAGATTTCTTGACCGAGTTTGACAACATCAGAAAAACTAGGTTTACATATGTTTTGTCGAAACCGGTGTTTTTATTTTTATTTGCTGATTTTGTATATTCTGTCTGAGTGTCACAGTCCTTTGTATTTGTGACTTTGTTGTCTTTCTGTCGTATGGGTGGAAACACAGCTCGTCGATTCCGTCAGTGTGGTAGATTTTAGATCTAATATAGAGACATTCATTTTTTCAAGCAATAAATCTGCATTGACCTAAAAAGCCTTCAGCCGAACATCTTTATAAAACTAGTATACCATCGGGACCTCTGTCTGATCGTTTTGATCTTGACCACGATTACGAATATCTGCCATATCATCTCGTTGGCCTGCATTTTCTTGCCCAATTTCATTTTTTCTTTTCTCGATCTCCGAAGGAAAACTGAAGGGTCATAATTTGAAGGCCATACCTGACACATGTGTTTTCGGTGAGAACAAAAGAAAACACACAACATATAGTCCGGTTAGATAGTTCTTGACCAAGGAATCGACGTAGAACACTCGGAACACACGAGCGTGCGGCCACTGCATTACCGTTACCTTGGGAGCGTTCACCCTGATTCAATTTTTCATTTGTCTTTTGACACAAAAATGGGCTGCAGCCGACTTGTTCCGGACACAACTGTAACTGGCATCTTCTTGCAACACATCTGAATTTTCTTGAAGCTTTTTGAGCCCCGCGTTCTCCCCATGACTGTCTTCTTTACGGAGCAGCTAGAAGAGGGTGCTGTCCTCGCCATGTTGTATTAAACAGTAAACCGTTGGGTATTTTTTGCTCCCCTAAAAAAAAACCCAACACGAGTAAAAATTTTATTCAAGACCCGGGACAGCCTTTTTTTACTGTTTGCATAATTCTTTATTTTTTTAAACAACTTTTTCCCCCCCCATTTTTCGTTTGGTTTTTTTTTATTTCCTTTTTGCGGCTTTTTTGGGGGTGCTTTTGGGATTTTTTTTTTGCACTCTTGGGGGAAACCCCAAACCTATTATGGACTGTGGTGGGGTCCTTTTTTACCCAGGAGCCAGACACAACCCCCCTGTCCCCCCGATGAGTCCGCCCACGGACGAAAGGCCTCGGAGCAGGAAATACAAATATATTTTTGCCTTAAAAAGGGATTGCGAGGTTCCCTTTTGCACTAGTGAAGATTTTCCCATATCGAAACATATTTTTTTTAAAATTTAAATGTTCCCATTTTCTCCTTTTTAAATTCCGCCCCCTCCTTAAAGTCCAAATCTTTCCCAAAGTCATTACAATAAAGATATTTTTCAGTTTTTTGGCCCGGCGCTTTTTTTTTTCCCCCACTTTTGTTTGTTGAAAAAGTTTTTGGGCTGACTTTTTCAAGTTTAAAAGGTTGTCCAGCCCTTGAAAAAAATTTTACTCGTTTTAGGTTTTTTTTTGGGACCCAAAAATACCCAACTTGTTTATCGTTTACCTTTGTTCCCTGCCTCTTTTTAAATTTCCTTTTTTGTTTTTTTAAATTTTAGGTTATTTGTTTTCCGTCCGTCTGTGTTTTGTCTTTTTATCTCCCTTGCATCTTTGGGGTCCTCAAGCGTAGGCTCAAAGTTGTCCCCCTTTTTTTTATACTGTTTGCATAAAGTCTTTGTTTTTTTAGCAAAATTTTTTTTTCCCCCCCACACTTTCGTTTTTTTTTTATTTAAAACTTTTGCTGGGGGTTTGGGGGGGCTATTGGATTCTTTTTTTTCACCTTTGGGGGTGAGAACACCAAGTATTAGGACTGTGGTGTGTCCTTTTTTGGCCCCGGGGCGCAGACATAACCAACCGTGTCCCCCCTGATGGGGGCCGACCCAGCGGACGAAAGGCCTCGGAGCAGGCAATACAAAAATATCCCGCCTTCCCAAAAGGGGGTTGCGATGGTTCCCTTTTCAGTAGGAAGAGTTTTTTATATCTGTAAAAATTTTTCTTAAAATTTTTTTTTTTCCCAGTTTTTTTTCCATCTTTAAAAATTTCCCCCCCCTCCTTAAGTCCAAATCTTTTCCAAATCATTACTATTAAAAATAGTTCAGTTTTTGGCCTGCGTTGTTTTTTTCCCCCCCTATTAGATTGTTTTTGTCTATTTTATTTGTCTGACTTTTTAAATTTTTAAAAAGGGGGGGGCCAGTCTTGAATAAAGGGGGGTGTCCTGCGCGGCCCGTTTCCCCTGGTTTCCCCAAAAGGCAGGCCTCCAAGGGTGGTAAAAGGAAAGCTCTAAAGGAAAGGGGGGACGTGCTTCTCTGGGTCCCCCCCAGCAGCTTTGGGTGTTTCTTTTTTTTTCTTTTTCAGTGAACTTTTTTTTCTTCAAACGCAGGGGATTTACAAATATGTGCTTTCTGCCATCGATTGTTTTTTGGTTTCCCTTTGGGCAACGGAGCTGCGCGCTCCACTTGTCGCCCGGGTGCGTTGTTTATGGGGGGAAAAAAGGTGGTTTGCTCAGGCTGAGGTGGGATTTCCCTTTTAAAAACCCAAAATATTTACGTTTTTTAAAAATTTTAAACTTCCCGGAAAAAATTTTTTGGAAGCAAACAATTTTAATTTGGGAAAAAGGTTTTATCATTTTGTTTAAAGCGGCTAAGCATGAGCGCATAAAATTGTTGCACGAAATATTCCCGTTTTTCATCAAACATTACTTTTGATCAAACTTTAAAAGAATTTGCCGGGCTGCACTTTTTCCGTCCAAAATGTGGCACCAGGGGCAATTTGGGGGTTCCCTTACAAATTGTTTAGAGTAGAAATAAGGAAAAAACACCTTTAAGTCTTTCCCTTTCCTTTGTTGTCGTCATCAAACTTCAACCCTTTGGTTTGCATAATTTTTCTTTGTTGTGTCTTAAACATCTTTTTCTTCTCATCAACCCGAACTGTTAGGGTAAGAAAATCCCCAAAAACAAAAAAAACACTTTACAACCGCAAAACCCTTTTCGCATCCCCTCGTCAAAAAAAAAACCTAAAACCCCGCAAAATAAAATTATAAAAAAAAAAAACGGTGCTTTTTTTACTTAAAAAAACCCCCCAGGGGAAGATGTGCCGGGGGGCCCTTTGGGACCCTGGGGTTTTCCCGGGCCCGGAGGCCTGGCGCTGTTCATCGGGCTGTACGTGCTGATTGCATGCCCGCTGGCCTTCTTTTACTGGCCCGGGTGGTTTAAACCCCTGGACCTGGCCCCGGCCTACACCGGCTTCACACCAGAAACAGCGAGACGGGGGCCCCTGTGGACCCCCCTTTGGGGAGTCCCCGCGCTTGGTTGAGAAAATGACCAAAAAAAGGCAAGTTCGGGGGGGGGGGGGGGGGGGGGGAGGGGGGGCATGCAAGCAAAGCAGAAACCCCGTTTTGATTGGCAGAGGGAGAGAGAGAGAGAGGGGGGGGGGGGGGGGGGACGGTTTAGGGAACTCGTGGGAAAGCTGGCCAAAATTCTCAAAGCAAATTTACTCCCCGTTCAGAACCGCTTTCCCTGTTGGACTGTGAGTGGCGTGATGTTGTGTTTTTGGGCGGTTGGAAATGAAACGGGTCTCGCCCGGCCAAATTGTAGTGACGGGAGTCGAGAACCTGGCCAAGAGATTGCCAGGGGGGGGGTTTTAAAGGGCAGAGATGGTGGTGGGTTTTCTTTGCAGTGGGGGAGGATAATGTCGAGGACCAATTTAAAGAAGATGCAAAACTGTTTTAAAAAAGAAGATGGGGAGGGGAAAGGGGGTAGTTTGAGTTGGTGTTCGTTTGTGGTGTTTTGTGTGTGTTTTGTGTTGTGTGGGGTGTGGTGGATGTTTTTGTGTGTGTGGGGGTTTTTGTGTGTGTTTTGTGTGTGTGTGTGTGTGTGGGTGTGTGTGGGGTGTGTAGGCGCACGTGCGTGTGTGCATGTGGGCGTTACTGAAGTCCATTTAATTACAAAGCTCTAGGAGCTGGGTTTCGTTTAACACAAAAAAAATGTTTGGGATGGGCTACTTTTATGCAAAAGGCCACAAAAGATTTTTTCTTTAAAGTTGTTTGAATTTTTTTCTTGGTTTTTGGTTCCCCCAAACTAAAAAAACCCGCTGCTTTTTTAAAGCTAAAAAAAAATTTCTCGCCTTCTTATGGTTTTTAAAACATTGCCCCAAGTTCCCTTTTTGGGAGGGGCACAAAGAAATATTTGCTTCGGGGGGCCCCAAAATGGGAAAGGTCCCCCGGGGGGGGGGGGGGGGGGGGGGGGGGGGGGGGGGATTTGCCACAAATGTTTTTTCTTGTGTCTTTTAACATCATAAGCTAAAAAAATGAATATGCCCCAAAAAATTGATTTATTGAAGCCCCTTTGGGAGAAAAAACCCATGTTTTTTAAAGGGAATTTTTCCTTCTTTGTGTTTTCTTTTTTTTGTGTTTAGGGGGGTTTTTATTTAAATTATAGCCCATGTCAATTTTGGAACTAATTTTAAATTGTTAAAGGGTTTTTGCATTTCCCTGATAGAAAAATGATTTTTTTTTTTACAAAATAGTCACCCTTTTTGCCGAAACTATGCCCATTTGACAGTTTTTGGCGCCACCGTTCGGTATTAAAAAAAAAAAAAAACGTTTAAAAAAATACTGGCTTACTGAAAATTTCCCGTTAAATCTTCCCCTCAGCAGTCTAAAAAGGTACAAAGTTAAACCACTTTGTAGTGTAGTAGTGGCAGTAGTAGTAGTAGCAGTAGAAGTAGTGTAGTAGTATTTTGTAGCAGTAGCGCGCAGCAGCCGCGGAAGAAAGTAGTAGTAGAAAGTATTTGTAGTGGCCCTTTTGGGGAACCTTAGGTTACAGGCAATGAGTGAAAAAAATATTTTTTCATACGTAAACCAGATCAAAACAAATTAACCAAAATTCTGAGCAGGTTTGGTTTTAAATCACTGGGGGGGAATTTTGGGTTTGGTAAAATGACCTTTAAAACATTTTGACTACATGAAGCTGGGTTTCATCCCGTCACTGGGGAACGCAAATGTTCTACAACCCTAAAAAGTTTCTGTTGATTGCTTCAAGGGAAGTGGGCCAAAAAAAACACTTGTTCCTGTGACCGGCTTTTGGGGGAAAAGGCAAAATTGATTTTTGGGCGAAGGGACCTGTTAAAGGGGCTTTGGGTTGTTCCCCTTTTGGCTTTATTCCATTTTTCTGTGTTCTTTCATGGCACCCATTGGGGAAAAATTCATGAGGGGATCTGGTCTTGGAGAGTTTCATTGTGCATTTCAGGAGCCCTTCAAGTGGGTTTCGTTTGAAAACTGTTTTGGGCCCGGAAAAAGCACTAAAAATCGTTGCCCGGAGAGTCCCATGGTTGTTCGGGGAGGGGGGGGCTCTTGAGGGGTTTTGGCTTCTTCAGACATTTTTAAAAAGGGAATTCAACAAAAGTTTTCGATTTTCCCTAAACCAGCTGTTTTGAAGATCTGTTTGGGTCCCACAAACAGACTTCAGCTTAAAGACACTCCCCCGGGAAACCCCAATTGTTTTTTTCTTTTAGACTGTACGGGAAAATTAAAGGGAAGGACGAAATCACGGGGAAGGGGGGGAAAAGGACAAACAAATTTTGGGGTTGCGTAGGGCTGAGAGGTGGGGCTGATTCGGGCATTTTTCCCCGGGCTACAAAAAAAAAATGACTTGGATTGCACTTGTCTTGCACCCGAGAAAATTTTGCCCTTTTGGTCTTTGTGATGGTCGCCAGAATTACTAAAGGGTTTTAAGGCCACAGTCTTTTTCCTGAGCTTTTGAATCCCCAACCCAAAACGCCCCCTAAGAAAAGGGAGCCCCTGGGGCATGGAGGACTCAGTGTGTTGAGATAAAACCTTTCCTTCTTGCGGGTTTCCCGGTTGACCAAACTATTGAGCAAACGTTTCAACTCCCGTGAAAAACTTGCAGGTGGGTTTCTTAGGTTTTCAGCAGAAACAGTGCTCCCTACCTTCGTGGTGTTTAGGGGCCCACTTTAAATGTCGAGCTTCTTTTCTTGCTGAAACACTTGAGATGGCTGGCATGACGGGGAGATGATGTCAAAATTCACAAAGCCCTGACATGTGCAGGGGACTAGAGCCGGGTGAGGTTTTGTGTAAAGGTATGATGGATTCCTTCGGCAGCTTCAGGGAAATCCCTTTTCAGTGGAAGAGGGGGTCTCTTCTCTCTCCCCATCGGAAAATGAAAGCCCCCCGGGACGATTAAAGGGAAAAAACTTCTATCAGCAGTTGCACGAAGAAAGGAAGCCTTTGCCTTTTCGTGCAAAACGAAAGGGTTGAAAAAACTCTGAGTTTCCATGCTCCCCCTGAAAAATGTGGAGCTGAAGACTTTTGGGAAACTCCCAAAAGTAAAAAAAGACTCCGCGATCTTCTTCGAACAAACTGGTGCAAGTGGCAGGCAGAGAGACATGTTCGCAAAAACTTTCATAATCTTGCGGAAAATAAAACAGTTTGCAAAAAGGTTTAAATGGCTACCCTTTGAGCCCCCGTGCCTGGGGTTTTGGCCTGCAAAGCCCAGAGGAAAGCAAAGTTTCGCGCATCTCTTGGAGGAACAAAGGGGGAAGGGGCCCAAACCAGATGGGGGGAAAAAATTACCATCACATATTTAAACGAAAAGTTCCATCTGCATTCATTACCTCTCCCCCCCCCAAAAACTTGGGGGGAACCTGGCAGACAAAATCCTGAAAATTTTTGCCATCCACGACAGGACTGATTATGTGGAAAGATGTGTAAACCACAACCCATCAAATCAATGGCGTTCTTGTCGTGGGGGGAAGTTTGAAGCTTTCCTTTAAAGGGGGCCCCCAACACTATTGTTGTTGGGGTAGTCTTGCGTGTTGGGGTTAAAAGGTCTGGGGGAAATGCTGTCATTCCTCCGGCCTCATGCTGTTGTGCAGATTGTAAAGGGATAAACGACAGCTGCTGCAGCGAAAAGCCAACAAGAAAAAAAAGAAAAGGGGCAGGAAAAAAACCCATTGTCAACATGCAGATGGGGCCCGCTTTACGAGACTGCCCTCTAGCTAGCATAAAAACTTACAGACAGTTGACACGGGTTGGGCTGAGAAGACACCCAAAGTCAGATAGCAAAAATCTTAGGTTGGGTATACTCATCCATGGTCAGCTCAACCGACGGAAAACCTACATTTAAGTATTGTTTTTGAAAAACTAAATTAAAAAATGCTTTTTGACCGGGCCCCAGGGGTAAAAAATTTAGCCGGGTTTATGACATTTTGAAAAAAAAATTTGGATTAAGTCCTGGGACCGAAGCCAAAGCTAGTCATTCCCAAAAGGTCTTTAAAAGGGGCTGTGAGATTTGATGATTTTTCCCCCTTTTTATCTTCCTTTAAAAGGGTTTAAAAGGGTTTGGGGAAGCATGCCCATTGTGCTCAACCAGCCATTGAGGGGCCCTTTCAGGCAGGGGCTGGAAGTTAACAGTGGTTTGGAGATCGACGGGTTTGTCAGGAGGATATACTTCCCTGTGAACTTGTTGTTTTCCTCTGTGACCTGGGCCCCCTCCCGAGGAGGGAACGGTTGGGCTTTGAACTTTGAAAACCCTTTTTCAGTTTTAAGAATCTGTTTTTAAAAAGTTTGGTTTTAAAGGGCAATTTTTCTTTAAATGGTGGGGCAGGCGCTTTCTGCGACACTCATCATCAAAACCGCTTGTGTTGAGACCGATCCCCTTTGGGCATGGTTTATGAGCAGGTTAGCCCAAAAACTTTAATTAACCATTTTTTGGGCAAAATTTTGAAACAGGGTTAACAGTTTCTGTTCAGTTGTATCCCCTTTCAAAACCAAAATTTTTTGGGTAATTTGGTTGGTGCGCTTTAAAAAGGGGTTAAAAAAAGATTGAAAAAAATTAAAACTTTTGTCAGTTTATTTGGATGCCATTACTACTTTTGGGGCTTCAAACCCCATCAAATTTAGTTTGCCCATGTTGAGCAAGCTCAGCGCACTTAAAAACAATTGTAAATTTTTTTTTTAAAAGGGTTTTTACAATGAGTGTAGCATGTTTTTTACCCCTACCCCCCTTTTTTTTTTTAGAGTAGGAAAAGGGTGATTTCTTCCAGACCTTGTTGCTCCCAAGAGCTCCCAAAACCCCAAAACTTTTTTTTGACATCCCATGATGTTTGGGATATGGCCCCAAGCTTTCAGAAAAACACAAAGGGAAATTCCCCCCCCCCTTTCCCCCCCCCCCCCCCCCCCCCCCCCGGGGTCGGGGGATGGGGGGGGGGGGGTTTTGGGCACCTGGTTTTTTAAAGAGGCAAATTTCGAAGATCAGTACAGGGAAATAGAGGCCCCGTTTTAATGAAATAGATTTAAAAAACCCTTTTTGGGAAAATGTTTATTTTTTATTTTTTTTTTTTTAACTTTCCACGTTTTGTTTTAGTATCTTTAGGGTTAAAAAATTCCCCTTTGTGGGTTTGTCTTTCTTTGCCGTACAAAAATTGGGAGAAACAAACCCGTCAAAATTTTAAAAAATGAGAATCTGTTTACCCCCCTCTTTTCTTTTTCTTTTTTCTTTTTTTTTAAAATTTTTGGGGCGTACTCAAGTCTCAGAATTTGTTTGTTTGCAGTTTGTTTTTAATTTTCTTTGACAGTTTTTTTTGTCATGTCTTTAAACCCCCAGTGTGCTGGAAAACGGGAGGAAGAGTGGCGGGGTCTGATGTAAATTTCTGGATTGGAATCCAAGTGGTCACCTTCCTTTTTTTACTTAATTTTTCGGATCTTCCCAATTCCAAAACCTGGGTCGTCCCCAAACGGACCGGGCCGTTTAAAAAACCCTGTCCGACTTTCCCCCGTCCCCCTGAAGGACACCTTTGGGGAAATGGGGCCAAACCCGTTTTAGCCCCGGGAAAGGGAACCCTTTCCCCTTCCCACCGATCGTGAACGTGGTGGCCAGGGAAAGCCAAAAAGGGCCTTTTATTTTTTTCCATTCGGACACGGAGGACTTTCCCCGGGCCCAGTCAAGGGGAAAAGTCAAAGTCTCCCTTTTCATTCTGACAAAAAAAAGAGCCAACGGTCCCCGCAGGTTTTCCCCTTTCCTACCAGCCCAAAAATGCGAAAAAGTGCAACATTGGGGCCCGGTTTTCGTCCCCAATTTGGGTTGGGCATGTTTCGTTTAGGAGGTTTGCAGGGTAATTTAAGGCCAGCTTTCGAAAGTTTTGAAATTTTGGGCGTTTAAATCAACCCTTTACCGCTGAAAAAAAGTCCCCCCGGGCTTCCGAAGTAGATGAACCCAAAATTCGAAATCCCTGACCTTTTTGGGCGCCTGATAAAAGAGCCAAAATTCACCAAAAACTAAAGTCTTAAAAGGAAATTAGATTTTCGATTTTGACCCAGTACTTTTCAACTGGCCAAAAAATTTATTCGGGGTGTGTTTGGGGGGTTTCCCGGGGGGACATAGGGTTTTTTTTCCGTGTGCGTTTGAGGAGGGAAAGGGAAAATTTTGGAAAAAAATTTTAATTTAGCTTTTTTTTGGTTTTGGGCCCAAAAAACCCCCGGGCATTTTACGGTTTTTAAATTTTCTGTGGAGAAAAGCCTGAAAAAATTAAAATCAGTGTGGTTTGTTGGGCAAAGGGCCCTCCCGCGGGGGCATTTGGTGGGAATTTTTTTTAAACCATGTTGATTCACCGCGCGTTTTTGTTTTTCTTTAAATTTTATTTCTCAAAAAAAATTCCCCTTGGGCATAGATTTGAGATGAAATTTTTTTGAGAAATGTATTAAAACATTGATTCAGCATGCATTTGGTGTGTGGAAATTTCCCGGGAAAAAGGTTTATTTTTGGTCCATATGTTGTGGAAAAAATTCCCTTTAAAATTTTATTTTTTTTTTGGGTTTTTTGGGGGTGTGTGTGGGTGTGGGTGGGGGGGGTGGGGGTGCTGAAAAATTTTTAATTTTTTTTGCTTTTTTTTTTGCAGGGGGTGGGGGGGGGGGGGGGGGGGGGGAAATTTTTTTTAAAACATTGTTTTAGCGTTTTATTTGTGGTTGGAAAACGTCCGAAAAACATCAGTTTCAGCTTTTATATCTTTCAGGGGGAAAAATTTTTGAAAAAAAACTGATTCCGTAAGTTTCATTGTCGGGGGAATTAAGGAAAAGTCGATTTTGGGATTTCATTTATAAATAGAGAAATTGTGGAAAAAAATGCTTTTGTAAACTACTCGTTGGGAGGGGGGAAATTTTCCCTTTTGAGGATTCCCGTATGTTTTTTTAGCAAAAAATTGCTTCCCGTGTTTTTTTTCCCCCTGTCTGATACTTCTGTGTAGTTTCCCGTGGTATAATCCCCCCATTTCTCATTCCCCGCCCATTTTAACCCCGTCCCAAACCCAAAGGGGGCCCCCTTTTTTCCGTCGCAGCCCGGCACGGGGAAACCCCAGGGAGAGTCCCGTGTTAAATTTGTCAAGAGGCAAAACCCCCCAGAGGAGCACTGAAATTTGCGAAACGCTTCGATGGTGTTTTAAATGGTGCCCGTGCTGGGGTCAGGAATTTCACAGGGCACCACCCAATGAACGACAAAAAAGGCTTTGTCCCCCAGCCAGCGTGGTGTTTATCCCCATGTCGCCACCATGTTCGTCCAGCGGGCAGTCAAGAACTGGCCCTGATACTGGAAACCGGACAGAAAGTCCCCAAGGGCATAGACGGGGGCGGGGGGGGGGGGGGGGGGGGGGGGGATCAAAAAACTGAGTAAACCATGATAACAAAACATGAAGGGGCCCCCAAAATTTTCGACTTTTTGTTTAAAATGCTGGGTGATGGGGAGGGTTTTTGTTTTCTATGATGCTATTGAGTTACAGTCGATACAGATTTGCTTGAAAAGGGTTTTTTTACTCTACTTCTTATTTTTAAAAACACCTCCTGGCATTAACCAGGCCCCCGGGTTAAAGGACACCTGCAGTTTTTGGGTCTCGAAATTCGAGCGGGCATTGCTCAGAGACGCTTCTTTTGCGGGGAACGAAAAGGGTTTTTTTCCCCAAACCCAAAGGGCCCAATCCGATTTTTTTTCCCCTGACGTACTAGGTAAGGTGGTCAAAAAAGGGTAGGAGCCCGTGTATTATCAAATTTCCTGTTTTTCGACAATATATTATGGAACATGGGGAGGGAAAAATGGGGTAGGGAGTGAACAGGGTACCTTTTTTCGGTGGGGATTTTGTTGGGAATACAGGGTCCTTTTCCCCTTCGTGCCAATTTGATAAATTGTTTTTGGAAATAAGTACTTTAAATAGATGGATATAAAAAAAATGAATAAGCAAAACCCTTTACAGGGAAGTGTACTAGGGTCCACCTAGGTGGATTAGGGGCCAAAAACCTAGGCGGGCCCTTTGGTGGGTCCTAGGCCCTTGCTGTCTGGGCAATAAAAAGCAACGGCACTTGGAGGAAAGAGTTTTCATGTTTAGGTTATCCATTCGTTTTTCCCAGGGTGTTTGCGAGGGTTTTCCTTTTGTGACCAAATATCCGTCTCTCTCCCTCCCCCCTCCCTTTCTCCCCCTTTGGTCATCAATGGTTTTTGTGATGGTGATTTAGTTTTGCCCCAAATTTACTTCTCCGCTCCGCGGGATGGTCCCAAATTCCCTTTACGATTCTCCCAAACAAAAAAAGATTAATGTGGCCCCCGTTACGGATGTTTTTTTTCACTCAGTTCACAAAGCTGTTAAAAATTGAAATTTTTAGGGAAAAAAAAAGCAACTTGTCGTTTTTGAATCTGGGCAGGTCTTGAAAATATTGAAAGACATCCCGGTTGTTTTGGAGATTTTCTTTCAATTTTCCCAAAATTTATTACAAAATTGGAAAAAGACATTCCAATCATGCAAACCAAAAAAAACACCAGTAACTTTAAACAGTCGTGAATGTAACCAAACCCGAAAAACCCAATCATCAGTTCGTTTTCTAGTGACAAATAAATTCAAACCCCTCTTTAAATACATCAAGCTTGAAAAAACCTAAACATCCCAAATTTATTTTTTTTTTTAAATTTTGCATAATAATGCTTTTCAACCATAAGCCATTAAAAACGCTTTCATATATAAAATAAAAAAATCCTTTCAAAACCGGCCACTGGTTTTGCTTTTTCATTTTTGGATGAAAACTAATCTGTTTAAAAGGCCCGACCAAGGGAAAAATAGATTTTCTGGTCCACAATCATTTGAACAAGTTACCCCTTTAATGTAAGTTAATTCTAAAACACACGCCAAAATTTTGCATTTTTTAAGGGGGTCATATAATTATTTAAAAGATTCCCGATCGGGAAACCCCTGTGGGCCCTTCGAAGGGAGAAAGGAGCAGGTTCCTCTTAAAAAATGAGAAGTAGCCAGTTAGCGGGCGTTGAGGGGGGTCGGCTCCAGGCCCGCCCTTTCCCCGCCTTAGAAAGTTGGGCAAGGGGGGTTTGCCCGGCCCCCCCTTTTACCTATGAACCCTCTTTAAAAAAAGTCGGGTTTTTTTAGATTTAAAAAAAAAAAAAATGGACCAAACCCAAAGGGCAGGGGCAAAGCGTTGAAAAGGTCCAAAGCGGTCCGTCGAGGAGGCAAATGCTTCAAAGGCTTAAATTTCCCATTTTGAAAAGGAGCCCGTTGGTGGGGTAAGACTCCGTCAAAAAAGGCGCTAAGCGTCTACCCATAAAATTTTTTGCGGGTGTGCGGGGGGGTTTGGTAAAAAGGCATTGGAAGAGGGACATGGATGCGGCCCCGGCCCCCTTAGGAGTAAGGGGGTTCAGGGCCGAAACACTTGTCAAGGAGGGTTTCTTTCGAAGCCCTTTGCTGTAAGCTCCCCCTGAGTTTTTTTCTACTGACACATGGTTAGACCATTGACTTCCGGGAAAGCCCGGAGGACTTGGGGAAAAAAAAAAACCGGGGGGCACTGGGAAAGCAACAACGGACTCTATGATCTGGCTCCCACTTCATCTTGTCACACTTGTACCAGCGAAAAGCGAAAGCGCCCCCAGGTTTCACAGAAAGGGGGAGAGAATTAAAATCCTGGGCCCCAACCGGAAATGCACAACGGACTAGGAGTAATAAACAAGTGAATTCCCGTGTGTCTGTGGAAGGAAAAAATTTTCCCACTGGCGCGGCATGAAACCACAGAACGAAAACGGGCTGTAGAAGACTGATGAAAGAACGCAGCGCACTGCGCCCCCCAGGTAAAACTAGAAATAGCGCAAGGGAAAAAGAAAAAAGGACAACCTCACGTAATGCACACTCAGCAAAATTAACTGAAAATACCATCAACGAACGTTTTACGGTTTTAGAAGTTCAGGCATTTTCTAGCGTCACAAACAAGATTAGATGATTTTTGCGTCACAGATTCGAATATTTCTCTCTCTCCTTCTCTCTCTCTCTCTTCTCTCTCAACTTTTTTGGCAAAAGGCCTACAGTGTCACAATGAAACCAAAGTTCTGTGGCCATTTTGATGCTTTTGTCATCATGACTGCGCTGTATCCTTATCGGATTGGAAGTCGTGTGTGACGTCACACGTTGTGTCTTTCCCGTCATAATGCGTTTTTTGTCCATAAAACACGTCGTCGTCCCGAATGGAGCTTGTGTACTCTGTTGGTGCTGGGCTGCGAACACGAGAAGAAAAAGACATGTTAAACTTTCTGTGCTACAAATTCGAAAACACATTTCCATTGTTTTGATAAATTAGTTGACGTTCTCTTAATAAAACACTAATGTAAAAAAATTTGTCAGACGTTTTTTGTTGGGTGTGTCACTGGGGATAGGGGGAATGAAATAGCGAAGCTCGAAAAAGAAGGAGCAAATAGAATCGCTAAAAATGTTTTAAAAAACCCCTTAGTTTGTTCTTGTAAATTAACCCAAAAATTATGGACAAGTTAACATTCAGATTTTAGTTTTTAAAAAATGGTTTATTTTACCTTTGTGCCCCAAGGCACATTGTTGATAATTCATAAATCAAAGGAATCATGGAATCTGAATATTCCCCGGGTATTACTTGTGTCTGCAGAGAAACATTTCTGCGCATCATCTTTTGTTTGAATACCCCATTTTGACCTCGTTCATCAAAAAAAGGTATTGAGATGAATAACTTTGATATTCCCAATACGGCTTTTGGTTCATAGTTGTGAATTGTCTTGGTTTTTTCGCAGTCACAGGTTGAAAATTTTTATAAAGATCAACAATTTTGTGTACCACCAGGGTATTTCATTTGGGAAATATGCATATACAGATGTGGGTTTGAAAATACTAACATGGATCCCCCCCCCCCCCCCCCCCCCCCCCCCCCCCCCCCCCCCCCCCCCCCCCCTGACCCCCCCCGGGGCCCCCCCGGGAATCTAGTGAAGTACTATTAATGAAAAAAAATTTGATGCGGGGTTTCCCCCAAAACTGTGGGGGGTTTTCGGGGGCCTTAATAAAGACAGTAAAAAATGTGGGGAATAAATGAGTTTTAAAAATTTTTTAATGGACTGTAAATCTACTATGCTCATCTATTAAAAAAAAAAAAAAATAAAAAAGTAAAAATTCATTTAAATAAGACAACCTCGCCCCCCCCCCCCCCCCCCCCCCCCCCCCCCCCCCCCCCCCCCCCCCACCCCCCCCCCCCCCCCCCCCCCCCCCCCCCCCCCCCCCCCCCCCCCCCCCCCCACCCCCCCCTTTTCCAAAAAAAAAAATACATAACTACAAATTGCGCTTTTCTGCCTCCCAACCCCTCCTCCTCCGATGGAACAAATCCGACCACCTTATAAAAAAAAAAATAAAAAAACATCTGCCTTTCTCCTTCCCCCCACCCCCACCCGCCCTTCCCGCTTTTACAAACCCAAACAACAACAACAACAACAAAATGGCAAGTAGGTTTATTGCACTCCGACCTCGGTTCGGCCCCCCCGCCCCCAACCACCCCACCCCTTTCATATGTCACTTGTTCCGACGACAGTCCCAGTCTGGTAAGTAAGGCCCGTGACGTGAGCCCATCGGGAAAACCATTAAAAGACTCTGAACGATTAGTTAGGGCGAGCGCCCAGGACACCCGCCACTGAACCGGTTTTCGCCCTCCGCTCGCTCCCACCAGGGAAAGTAATGCTACACTCCGCGCTACAAAGCTTCCTTCCCTTGTAGGCTCTTACAGAAAAATCATTCAGGACTAAAAAACCCACAAAACGCCAATTATTTGTCTCTCCAGTACGTATTTAATATGGCATAAACATGGGGTGCCCTTCATTAGCTATCAACTCACCAACAGTAACTTCGAATTGTTACAACCATTCGGTGGAAAAATTGGATAGATATCATATTGACAATGAATTCCTATATTGCGGTTTTTATTCATCAGCTGAACCCGTATTATTTTTAACAGAATCCTTGCAGGTTCGTTTTTTCTTTCCGTAAAGTTTCGTTTTAACAATATCAGATTCATTATCTTGTGTAGCCTGAATTTAGTTAACAAACAAAACAAACCAAATAATTAAACAGACGCAGAAGAGATTGAAAAGTCCCAGGTGAAAAATACAGCCAAACACCCCTAAAATAAAAAAACAAGGAAAAGGGAAAGCGAAGGAGTGGGGGCAGCTTTCAGCCTGACCAATGTTGACAACCGTCCCACCGAATTAACACTACCGTTCGCTGCCGCTAGAGCGGCTAGACATGCTGTTACTATTATAAATCAAACCAAACAAGCGAGGACAGAACGTAAACAACCGTACACGGGCAGAGTGCTGACCACTGCCCTGGTCCCAATGAATTTTGGTCAGTCTGTACATCGTTCAAGAGCGACCGCCTAACATTATTTTTTGCGAGGGGAAGTCATATCTGGTGGTACCGTCTGGGAGTTACTTCCTGTGTAATTAAAAGATTTTTTTTTTTTTTTAAGTGTCAACCTTTACATACGAGGAAGTTTGTATTGTTTCATGAAAATCTGTTACATCGTACATGTTCACTAGGTTGTAGTTATCGGACTTACAGAGTTCATGTTCTCAAGTGCACGTGGGCATACTAACCGTGCAGTTACTGTGCAACAAATCCCCGGATCGTCGGCTTGCTTCCCGGACAATCTGCACCATGAAAAATTGGACTGACGTCGTCTTGGGCCACACATGCCGTACCTTTCCACCACCGTTTTTGTTGAAATCCAGTTCATAGTTTGTGGCGTGTATGATTGTGTGAATCGTATAGCTGCCCCAGTCTTGGGTCATCGTTGACTTGGACCCAATTTCGGGTTCTTACCTGCGCCTTATTCCATCTTTGACCAGACCTTGGTTTTGAATGGATCGAGTGAAATTTTGGAATAAATCCCCGCTAAATGAATATGTAACAGTGTAAATTGATAGTGGTGAATTATCTTGAACAAGTTCTGTCATCCTTCTTTAGCCGCCACCCCTACCCTCCCTCCCAATCCTCCGCCCACCCTCTCCCTCCAAATGTTTTTTTTTTTTTTTTTTTTTTTTATTGACTTAAAGGTCAACAGACTGACCTGCCAGGTAAAATTGGTGCTACTGGATACCTGTAATCGATGGCTTGACCTTGCTTGACGGCTCAGGCCATACTAGGCAGCTCTGGTCCGAGAAGTGGCCGAAGCACGAGTCAGCTCAAATCAGTTAATCAGTCCAGTAAATAATCGGTGGTAGATCCCTAATACTTCTTACTTCGGTGCTGTTGCAACAAAGTTCATCCCTCCTTTACGGATCGCTCCGTCTCAAAATTAAGACAAAAATTATAAGTAGTCAATTATAGCATGACTTGTACGGGTAGGGTGTAGGATTACTGTATTGGCTGCATTGCATCACAGTGCACAGTATTCTACGTGGTAAAACTGCATACATTGCTACACATTGCGCAGCAATGACTTGCTTTCTATTGTGGGCAATGTATTATATTCGTACAAAAGTGCTGTATTATCCGACAGAGTACAATGATTTTATTATCGCCTTAACAATAAGTACTGCCATAAATTTGCATTATCTTGAGTGAAGAAGTCTCGCCACGCCACCACCTCTCCACCCTCCTCCCAGTCCCCCCCCTTTTTATTTCTTTTTTTTACTTTTTTTTCCAAATGTTTCTCTTCTGCGTCATCTCAGTGCCATTCACTTCCTGGCCCTTTGTACAACCCCACATTCCAGGACTTGTTTGGCAAAGTTTGTAGCACAGACAGAAAACGTGTCGGTTTTGAGTCCCCACGAGGCCCACCCCACGGCACAGCTGCGCGTCCCTGTGGTGGTGTTCATTTGGGTGTCTTTTTCTGATCCGCCCCTGCGAGGGGGCATCACCCCTGTAAGAATGTTCTGACCCGACATAACGGGACACCCACTCCGTAAGAATGTTCTGAGCTGAAATAACTAGGGACTTTAACTCTTTAAAGATGTTTGATGGGGACAAAAGGGGAGGGGAATTCATCTGTAACTTTTTCTGACCCAACATAGGGGGGGACATAAACCAGTAAGAAGTTTTGGTCCGACATAAATAGGGGAAAACACCATAAGAGTGTTCTTGTCCCCTAACAAGGGGACACCCACTCTATATGATTGTTTGGTCGACAGAACCACGGAACTCACTCTGTAGATTGTCCTGGTCTTTACATAACGAGGGGACATCACTCAGTAAGATGTCTGGGTTCCGAAACGGGGGACACCTCAGTAAGAAATGTTCTGGGTCCGGGCATAACGAGGGGACATCACCCCTGTGAGAAAAGTTCTGGCTGAACATAACGGGGGACATCACTCATTAAGATGCTCTGGCCCCACATAAGAGGGAAATCACTCCTTGAACACTCCCGAGCCAACATAACGAAGGGCAAACACTACATTATGTTCTGATCGATATAACGAAGGGACATCCCTCCGTTTTGAAGTTTGAGCGACCCCCTAACGGGGGACATTATCGGGGCCCCCGTCTGACCCACAATTTTGAGCAGCGTTGGGTGAAACCCCCCCTACCGACCCCATCTGTTCGGAAGGTACTATCATTTCCCCTTAAAACCCGGGTTTAAATCTTATAACTTGCCGAACCGAATAGACTGCCCCCCCCCCCCCATTCATTTTATTGGCTTTACGTTGAGGGGGAAAATTTAGATTGCAAATGGCAGGGTATTGAGGGCTACGGAAGGGAACATTTGGTGTTCAATAAAATTTTCAGTAAAAGATTCCTGTTGTGGTTTCCCTTTTGGTAACAAGACATGCGGCAGACAAAGGCACCCGAAACGTCACCAATTAATATGTGTAAGGGACAGTTAAAAAAAAAAAAAGCGGCAGTGCACGCACATAGTAAGGGCATCAATAGCAAGCCGTCAAAAAAAAAAAAAAAAAAAAAAAGTGGAACATACATTACAAATATATGGGGCCCTTTTTCAAAACTTCGGTTGGTGCATATGCACACCCGTAAAGTAAAATTATGGATGTGCTTAAACATTAGTTGATTTTCCGTGCGTAAAATATTACATGCATATACCTCTTGTTAGTTGTGGGGGGTGTTAGGGGAAATAGTTCGGTGCATGTGTATGCCCAGAAATTTCGAATGGTTTTTCCTCAGCCAAAGTCATCCAGAACTCTGGGAAATACCAGCACAGGTTTAGGGGGCGTCACGCTTTGGGAAAAAAGCTGTCTTATGCATTTGAACCATAGTTTTGGGGCAGCAGTGCCCAAATAGCAGAATGTCGACATGACCCCCCCCAACGGCAATCCCTCCGCTCTTAGCCCCCCCCCCCCCCCCCCCTCCGCAAAACCTTTAAACCCCAAATGCGCCCACCCAAACCCATCGCAAAGTATACACAACACACACACACACACACACACACACACTACCCCAACTCCAAACGCGCGACACACACACACAACCACCCACACACCAACACACACACACCCCACCACACACACACACACACGTGCACACACACACACACACACACAACACACACACCACACACAACGTGCACCCACACCCACACACACACACACACACACACCACCCACCACACACACATACAAGGGGAGAGAGGTGAAGTGTACTCACTCAACTGACCAAGAAATATTGGAGAACTATAAAATAGGCATTCTGGCCACCCACCTCCGCCAGCTCCCAACCGGAAAAGGGCCGGGTTTCGCGGTTGTCCGCCGGCTTACCCTGAGTGCCTATTTTATAGTTCTCTAATAGTAAACACTTTACAAAAAATACAAAAATGGGGTAGGATTATCTTTTTTAAACACTACTTTAGAAACTTTTGAGACTTAAGTTTTTGCTTAATCCTTCGTTTTTCTTGATCGTTTTCAATAACATCATTTTCACGCATACATTCATCAAATGCGTCTCTGTCTTTCATGTGGTAAAAATACAGTCTTTAATTGTTCTTTTAAAGCTTTTAAAACTGAGTTATTTTTGACATAAAAATCACACACTTATCCTAGCATGTTTTCCCAAACTGAAAGCTAGTTTTGATAAGTGGTTCTTTTTTTTGACTATACCCTTTTTGCCGAACAATCATCTATAATAAATAATGTCTGCGTTCCCTCAAACAGTTTAAAAAAATGTTCTAAACACTCACTCAGTTTATTGCTAGGGTCAACTAAATAGATTTCATCATCCGTCCATATAAACCTTCTATCGTGATTTGCTTTGTTCCATTTAAGTGTCGGACAGAAAATTACTATATGATCAAAAATTATAACGATAAACTGTTTGTAATAGGTCGAGGACAAATATTGTTTTTCCACAACCAGTCTGTCCAAAATCAATGAACAATGAGGGTTTTTGACATAAGTTTAACATCGGCACTTGACCACCAAAGTTTGTCTGCTCCATAGTTTTTAAAACAGAATTTATCTAATCCAGTTATTGTTTTTATCATACTCCTGTTCAAAACTTGTTCAGTATAATAAAACCCTATAAGGCCCAAATGTGTAAGATTAATCCAGTTCTGTTCGTAAGATCGTTTCTATTTAGACTAATATCAATTTTGTTGCTTGTTGTTATGACCTTAATATCCTCGCATTGTAAGAACGACGACCAGTAACTTTAAGTTTGTCAACGTCTAAGTTTTGCCAGCTAATAAGAATTCCTTTCATAAGATTGTCCACTGGACGCCCAGAGCTCCATTTTCGCCTCATCTTTTAAGACAGAAATTTAAATATCATTGTGAACGTGTCTCTAATATTTGTGCGTGGAATTGAACTGTAATTTTTGTAGAAGTCTTTCTTTTAAAACCGATTCTCTTCTGTGGTGGATGTACTGTTTGTCCCCAAACGGCTTTATTTCGATCTCTTTCCGACTGTTGTCCTCTGGCATAAGACTTACATGTAAAGGGCCAGAGTTCAATGCTTTTCTGAAACTTTTTTGACGGTCAAAAAATGTAAATGGGCTTAAGAATTCAAATTTTATGTCCCATTCTAAATATGGTTCTAAGTGCCATTTGTTGTCAGTTTTCGAAACTATTTTATAATCATACTGACCTGTATTATTTGCTTCTACATTGCGTAGTTGTTCTAGTTTAGGAAACCTTTTGTTGTCGTCAACCTCTTTGCGCTTATAATAACCATCTTTTAGTGTACTCAAAAAACCATATTAAAGTGCCTATCTCACCGTTTTGTTCAAAGTCCTCAAACGTCTGCAAGGTCTTTTAATTCTAAAGTTACACACCTCTCAGGCGCTAATGTGACCCCCGAATCGTTCTGGTCCACGTGACATTTTTTAAAACAACGCATTATTTTATTTCCAAAACAATGTGCAGGCTGTCACATTTGACGACTTTTCCTGTTTTATCTGTGATCTTTATTTATTAAATGATCTGACCCTCCCACAAGCTAATCTTTTAAACTGTTAATTAGGGAATTGTATATTTCATAATCGCAATATGCAGCTTTCCCTGATGGAAGAGCTCTTAAAACAGTTGAGGGGCCTTCCATCATATAGTTTTCATCAGTGCTCAGCTCGTCCAAATGAACATAGAGTAATGAATGTAATGCAAAAATCGAGCGATATTCTCCCTCATAAGTAGTTTCGTCTGGTGCAAACTCTAAATTCATGAACGGCATAATTGTCAGTTGCATAAGCCTACATTTTAGCTAGCTCTCCATCAAAAAGGTAACTTACTTCTTCTTCTTCAGGTTTGAATGTCAACATTATTTTCCAAATTTGCATTGTTAAGTTTGGAGTAATGTCGAAGTTACTCATGCTTCTTTTAGCGAGCAAAACCCGTAATAACCATCAGGTTGGTTAACTGGCTAACTAAGTTTCCTCTATTGTCAAATTTTGAAATCTTATTATTCCTTTGGATTGACTTTATATTAAACATACGACTTTGTAAAAAATTTCATGGAGTGCGACCCTTTGGGTTCCGCATCATTATCAATAGATATTCTAAAACGAAGGACTGTCTTGAGTTGTTATTGTTACAAACATTTTTAAAACAAATTTAAAAATGAGTGCTTTCAATATATACTATAATGCAAAATATTCTGTACGGGCCGCACTACAATCTTAAAAATATAACAACTGACACCCTTGACATTTCTGTGACTCAGTCTGACGCCTTTCAAGTAAAGGTTAGTACTCCATTTGGATCGTTATCTTAACCCTCCTATTAAAAAAAGACTACATCCCGAAAGTGTGGTTTTCAGTCATCCCGATGCAGTTTAATCAGCAACCAGTTAAACTTTGCTGTGTTTTGCGCATCAATGGGTGTGGAGTGTCGTATGCTGATCATTTAAATCATCCTGATCCTTTGGTGAGGTCAGTGTATAGATTTCTTTTTTTATTACACCTTCAGACGTATTTTATCTGAACTGCAAGCGCCATTACCAAATGACAAAACGTTTAATCATTCAGAAACAGAATAGATTACAAGGCTTTTGAAAGGATCTGTAACGAATTTGATATTGCCCCAAAGACAGACTTTAGACAAAGTTGGATCTTAATCTGGTTTAGGCACTCTTTATTATTGGGGCGTGCACAGAAAGTATAACTATGATTGGAATCCTCCTTACACATCTTTCTCTTCAGGCACAACTGTTCACCTCGGGTCCATAGAGCAAGAGCATAAAACAGCATGGACAACATTTATTTTGGATACTTCTAAGGGCCTAACTAGAGCGGGATCGAACGATAAACGACTCTATTCGTACTTATGTTTGGTGTTTGCTAGGTTCGCAAGCACAAACGAGATCAAACATAATTGATCCTTCTACTGGGCTTTGGACGCCCAAAAACCCAAGTATTTAGCAAATTTAGAGGATTCTATTAATTCTGCAATTGATTTGCCTTCAAGTATTAAAAGGTACCAAAATGTTTTACAATACGCAAGATCGGAAAGTAGACTTTGCTGTCGGCATGGTTTATACATGCTACCTTCTGACCTCAGGCCCCAGGTAGGAACAATAATAAACTACAATAATGGAAATCCTTGTGGCGGGCAAAAAACAGAAAGTTGGGAAAAAAACCAACATAAATTCTGAGCCAGTAATATTACAAACAATAAACAAACAAGTGACCCTGCCCGAGTAGTCGACCCCCCAAGAATAAGTCAACCAGTTCTCAAGGCCAAAGCCCCAAGGTTGTTGAAGACTCTGTTCACGATGACAAAAAAATAATGACCATGAATTATGATAAAGACAGACTTGTTTTTGGATTAACTGGCCTAGGATTCTCTTCTTTATCCTTACTAAAAATTAACCCAACTATTACGACAACTAATGTCCTAAGTGCTCGGCCATAAAGCCAACTACTTTGCTTGCAGTAGACAAAAGCCAGCTAACGACCCCTCCCTAATATGCCAGGTAAAGAGTCTATGGCCCTTAGTGGCTAATTTTTTTAATAAACCCGCAAGATGATCACGTTGTTTTTTTACCATGATTTATCATGCGGCGCTGGAGGAGATTTGGGGGCGGAGGCACTACCCCTTGCCCACCGCCGCCTGTAATAGCCAACACCAGTGTACTTATTGCCAAATCCTAAGGCTGTTTTTAACACTTGCTAATGTGACACCTTGCTCTCTAAACAGTGTTTTTATTCGTTTGCAACGTTGGTGTCTTATATAAAAATCTTTGGCATAGTTTCTTTATTCTGCTCACTTGAGTTCGTTTAATTGTTACTCGGTTAGTAGACAACATTTAGTCTTGCTGATCTCTTTGTATCAAGATCTTTTAGTCTTTGTGTTATTCTTTCTTTAACTCATGGCCCCAAGTTGTGGTCATCAGCCTCCAACTAGTTTTTCTTTTTCTCTTTTATATGCTCATCTAGTTCACCAGTTTTGCTAAATTGTTTGTTAATTCGCCTCTGATGCTTTTCAAAGCATGATCAAGGGCTGTTCTTTCTTTCATAGGTAGCGGCGGATCGTGCATAGTTTTTAATACTGTTTCTTCTGAAAAACTGGTTTCTGCTTGTATTATTTCGTCTGCTGTTGGGCTTAAATCTTTAAGTTCCATGTTTTGTATTTGGTTTTCTGTTGGGAGTTCTTGTAGTGTGTTTTGAAGTTTAGCAACTGCCTCACTGTCTAATCTTCGCGGTTTAGCAATGCCAAGGCGATTTTGATCGCTCACACGCGCCTTTGTCTAATTGTAGTTTTGCTAAAAACTTTGATGGGTCTGGTTTAGATGTAAGCTGTACAGGTTTGTCCTTGCTCGTTTTTAAAAATCAATGGCCATCTTTTGTTTCAAAATCATTAGGGTCTATAAATTCGGGAGGTTCTTGGCCTAAACTTTGATAAAATGATTTGCCTTACTTTCTGTTAATTCACGCCGCAATGATTGTAATGGATGTGTCAAAGGAGTCATTTCATCATGTCGTCTCCAGGATCAAAAAATCATAATCTTCTTCACCTTCCATGTTTTAAAAACTAATTTATTTTTGTTTTATAAAAAATGTCACAAGCATATGGCTCGGATTCTTGACCCGCATAGAAGACTGAAAGAGCCCTTTGGCGTGAAGGGAAATAAACAGAATATTATTGTTCCAAATTAATCCATCTACTATTGATTCAGATCAAATTCTTACTGTTAAATTTCCAGACCCAGGAGCAGATGAAGTGATTGTGCCGGGATCTGCACGGCTTACTTTTAAAATAGAACTTGATTCAGCAAACAGACGTAAACAGGACAGTTGTACAGAATCTGGGACGGGCATCGTTTAAGAAAATTTCTATAAACTTGAGGGCAAGAAATATTTTCTTTACACAATGCAGACATATTTTTAATCTATTCTGATCTATGGCTAACCGATAATGAAAGGGCCGATCTTGCGTTTCAAGGAATCGAAATTACGAAGCACTAAAACACAGAATAGACGCCGAAGATGCTAAAGCCGGCAACAAGTATGAAGCTGTAAGTTTTGCTTATGGAAATCGCTTTTCCATCCCTTAGATTTTGAGTTGTTAAAAGCGCATGCGCCATACTCTTCAAGGAGCATTAAAAGACAGATTGTCATATGAACTAACTTTTAATGAATACAAACGTGTCATTAAATCTACAGACACTGATTCCAAGTACAGCATTTTCGACATCTCGTTAGAGTTTGACATTGTTAGCAACCCTAACTTAGCAAGGCTGATTGAGCAACAATATCAGTCAAAATTAGCAATATATTACGAAAGAGTGATTCATTCATACTAAATATCCTAAAAGCAGGGCAGACACAATATGGAACTTTAGTTTTAGTGCCGCAGCAAGATCCCTTAAAGGTATTTTATTGCTGTGTGAAGATGAAGAACCATTCAAAAGACAAAGTGAAAAGTTTATCAATCCTAAAATACGAAAGTACAATGTTCAATTGAGGGTAGTCCTAACCAAGTCTACGGTAGTGGGCTTAAACCTTATCATCATTTTGATGAAATAAGAAAATTGTTTGGAGGCGGGAGGTCTAGAAGTCCAACAGTAGACCTTGCGTCTAAAGATCTACACCTTCACAGTGTTAGACTGATGAATATTTAACAACGAAATACGGTTTTATGGATTGACCTAAGGTCAACAGAGGATAATCAGTTGCATGGGAGTGGGAGAACAGTTAAAGACGTAATAAACATTCAAATTGATAAAGAAAAAGAGAGTGATAAACCACTTAATGTACATTTGTTTTTAATATATGATGCGCAGCTGAATATTCAAGATAACAGATTTGAAAGATATCCAATACTAAATTATTTTTATTTAAAAAAGCATGTCTGTTACGACTTATCCAAAAGTGCCCAAAGAAGAGAACTCTGTTGCTGTAGACATAAAACTTTCAGATTAACAAACATAACACAAATGCAAACCCAACTAGAGCAGGACCTTTCAAAATACAGTAAAACCAAACGAAGGTATTCTGCTGTCTTTAATGCTGTTACATATGTTAATACTGGAGCATCGGCGGTTAGTGCTCTATCAGCAGGAACAAGTGTAGGTCTCTTAGCAACAGGCGTAGGTGCACCGGTAGCTATACCTCTAGGTGGTTTGTCTTTAACTCTTGGCCTGTGTTCATTGGCTGTAAGTGCTGTCAGCAAAAAAATAAAAGCTAAACTCCAAAAGCACACAGCTATGGTTCAACTAATAACAGCTAAACTTAGTTTCCTTCAAACTGACAATAAATAAAGCACTTGCCGACTCGAACATCACGGATGAAGAATTTAGTCGCCTACAGGCTGATTTTGAGGACTACAAAAGACAAAAGTTTGATCTTCAAAGAAAGGCAAGGGCAACTTTTTCTCAACAACCAGACACCGACCAGATAAAAAAGGAATGTTTAAAAAAAGTAAACGAAACATTAAACTCTGTTCTAAACAGCTCACATTAACAACCCCAAAGGGCGTTTATACTTTAGTTTATGAGTCCAAGCACAAAAAGACCGTTGATATGATTCTGATTAAGTATTTTTTTTTTAATTTAAATAAATATTTTGATTTAGAAAAGAAACTCAGCATGGATAAGATATATGAAGGTTCAGATGAATTGTTTGAAGCAATGCTCGAGGAAGAGCGTTTGTCAAAAGCTTTAAATGAGGTCGTTTTAGAAGTTATTGATCCAACAAACGTGCAGGCAAGCGTTGTACATGCTATTTCTCAAGTTCCAAGTAAACTAACAAATAACCCCCCAGTTAAAGTAAGGATAGTTGTTTTAATCGACTATATAACAATAAACGAAGAAAATCTAGAAGTCTGGGTCTCAACTAAACAGCAGACTATTCTTTTTATAATGACTTAACACCCGGTTGGGCAGATCAACTTCTTACACAGTTTAATGAAGCCTCTGAAGCAGCTAAAATGAGAGGCTCTGGTTGGTCAGAGGGTGAAGTCCTAGACATCAGATTAAGACAGGCTAAGTATGAGCCGATTGTAGGCAAGTCTTACATTCCACTGCCTCCAACATTAGTTGCAAAGAAAGCAGTTCTGAACATAAAGAATTCAGACGACAAATGTTTTATGTGGTGCGTTCTTGCTAGGCTGCATCACGTTGCCAAAAATGCAGAGAGAGTATCTAACTATTTACAGTGGGCCAATGATCTTAACTTTAACGGCCTTGAATTTCCTATGGCTGTAGACAAAATTGATCAGTTTGAAAAACAAAATCCACCAATAACTGTTAATGTCTACACATGGTCTGAAGAAAACCAACCTTCTGCCAATTAGAGTGTCAAAGAACAGTCCAACAATAGGCGAACCAACCAAAACTCATGTAGACTTACTCCTGATGCAAAGCCTTAATGGGTTGCACTACACTCTAATACGCACAATGAGTAGATTACTAGTGCATACTACAAAAAACATAGCAAACAAGAATTCTGTAGAAAATGTTTAACAAGAATTCCGTCCGTTCAAGCTGCGAGCGAACATGTAAAACATTGTATTAGCCCAGTTGACTGTGATACAGAAACTAATTACGCCCGGAGAAGGCAGTTAAAGTTAGTTTTAAGAACTGGAAACGGTTGCAAACTAGTCCATATGTTGTTTACGCAGACTTCGAATCACTCATTGTTCCTTATGAAGGACCAACCCCACAGAAACTTCCTAAAACAGTCTTAATGAGTAATCATCAGATTTGCTCATTTGCCTTCATCATTGTTAGGTCGGATGGCGCCCATTCAAAGCCAGAATTATACAGAGGACCAAATGCTGCAAAATACTTCTTAAAACGCATGCAGCAAGTGCGTAATGCCTGTTCTAATAATCTAAACTTATCTGAATCATAATGACGCCTGAAGACCAACAACAGTATGACTCAGCCACTCACTGTTGGATTTGTGGGGCGGCCTTGGTTGCCACCGCAGAGAATCCAACAGTAAGAGACCATGATCACATTAGTGGAAAGTTTAGAGGAGCAGCACATAACAAATGCAATCTTCAACTAAAGTTTGAACCAAAGACATGGAAGCTGCCTATATTCTTTCACAACTTGCAAGGTTACGACTCTCACCTTATAATGCAAGCAGTAACTAGCGACTTCAGGGTGTCATGCATTGCACAGTCATCAGAAAAGTACATGTGTTTCACTTTAAATAACATGTCTTTCTACGACTCTATGCAACACATGATGGGTTCATTAGAGTCACTGGCTATGTCCTTAAAGTCCTGCCCAATAACAGAAGAATATTTTGACCCAACTCTTGTTAGAAAGGGCGTTTACCCTTATGAGTACATGAACAGTTGGCAAAGGTTTGACGAAGATACACTTCCGCCTAAAGGCGCGTTCTTTTCTAGTCTCAGAGGAAAGGACATCAGTGATTCTGATTACCAGCATGCTCAAGATGCGTGGCAGAAGTTAGAGTGTAAACGATGGGAGACTATCATGATTCCTATTTAATGGCAGATACCTGTTTGTTGGCGGACGTCTTTGAAAATTATAGGAAGACCTGCATGAAACATTACAGCTTGGATCCCGCGCATTACATTTCTGCGCCCGGGATGAGCTGGGAGGCTTTCTTAAAATTTACTGGAGTACAAATTGATTTATTGTCTGACCTGCCAATGCTTCAGATGATTGAAAACGGATTGCGTGGGGGAATCAGTATGGCGTCGCACCATTACTGTAAAGCAAACAACAAATACTTGGACGACTATGATCCAAGTAAAAGGTCTAACTATCTCATGTATTTAGATGCAAACAATCTGTATGGATGGGCAATGGCGCAATCACTTCCATTACGCAACTTTAAAATGTACACAGATACGAATAATATTCAAAAAGCATTAAAGTGGTTGGGCAGTTTGACGCCAGATCAACAGTGTGGATACATTCTAGAAGTTGACTTAGAATATCCTCAGAAACTCCATGACCTGCATAAATGACTATCCATTAGCAGCAGAAAGTCTAAAGATGGCAAAAACAGAACCACCTAAACTTGTGCCTAATCTTCGAGGCAAAAAAAATTATGTCTGCCATTACAGGCTTCTACAATTTTATTTAAGACATGGTTTGAAGTTGACAGCTGTTCATCGTATAATTGCTTTTGATCAAGAACAGTTCATGAAACCATACATAATGAAGAACACTGATCTCAGAACTAAATCCACAGATGCTTCAGAAAAAGACTTTTTCAAGTTGATGAACAACAGCTGTTTTGGAAAGACTATGGAGAATCCGCACAAGCGTAAAGATGTTAGATTGGTCACCAGAGAGAACGATGCAATTAAGCTAACTTCTAAACCTAATTATCAGGACTTCAGAAGATTTCATGATCAGCTTTTTGGCATAATGATGAAAAAAAAGAAAGTCAAATTGGATAAGCCCGTTTTTATTGGGTTTACTGTTTTAGAGCTGTCGAAGCTTTTGATGTTAGAATTTCTTTATGACTACTTTAAGCCCTTGTATCCTGAGTCCAAAGTACTTTACACAGATACAGATTCCTTTGTAATCGACATCCCTACTGAAGATATCTATAAAGACATGGAATTAGAAGTAGCTAAAGGGCATGCGGGATGGTACGACACATCTGATTACCCTAAAGATTCGCCTTTGCATTCAGATATTAACAAGAAGGTTTTAGGTAAGATGAAGGATGAATTATCTGGAGGTGTGATCAAGGAGTTTGTTGGTTTGAGGTCGAAAATGTACAGTCTTTCAAGCCAAAAAAAGTTGTTAAAAAAGCAAAGGGAATATCTCGTAGTGTTGTGCAGTCAAGCATAACCCATGACAACTACAAAGAAGCATTGTTTGGCAATAAGACTTTTCATCATGACAATTACAAGCTGCGATCTAATCTGCATGAGATTAACACAACAGTTGTAACAAAACGGTCTCTTGACCGCACTAACACAAAAAGAGTATTTGTTAATCCAGAGTTTTCATATGCAATTGGTCATTGGAGAATAGTATAATCATATGTCTTTAGGCTTATATTTTTCAGCAATCGCACGTTCAATTATATCATCATCTAATTTAGCAAAATTAATATTATTTATTAATGCTAGATGTGCTTTAATTTTTTTTTGTCATTTCACAATATTCATGTTTCCATAAATCAAAATCAAAATAAAAGCTTTGGGGTTTAAAGCGATTGTCTGGCGATTGTTCTAGCCAGGGATTGTCAATCTTCTCAAATACTTCTTTAAATGATATACTGATACTCAAATAAATCTTGCATTAATTTTAAAGACTTTTCCTTTGCCATTTCTGCCATTTCCCTTTGAGCTTCCATTTTAAACCCAAATGTATTTGCGTAGATTAAAACAGTTCATTAAGCTTAAATATATCACCAACCAATTCAACCAAATTATTATCCATTACTGCTAAATGTGCTCGAATTTTTTTAATATATTCTTGCTCCCAATCAAAATTTGAGGTTTTGTCTAGCATGGCATAATCAATCTTCTTAAATATTAGTCTAATAGCAAGATTATAATCAAATATTTTTCGCATTATTTCTAAGGACTCTTCCTTCACCATTCTTGCTTCCAGTGCCATTTTACGTAAGGATTCTTCCTTTTCCATTCTTGCCGCCATTTTAATTTAAATTAAAAAATAATTAAGCGACTGGAACTGTGTCTGGAGGGATTATCTGCAGTTCTTCCTTCACAAAAGATCTTCGGGGGGCTGGTCGTTTTGTTGTGTCAGTTTCTCGTAAATAATACACGGGTGGATTCATTTTCACAATTTTTTTTATCTCATATGGATCAACACTCCAAACTGGATCTGTTGCCCTGATGCGGGTGTCCCCTTCTGCTTCTCCCGGTAAATAAAGGTACCTTACTTTCAAACCAAATGGTAATAGTTTGCTTGATGAAGACTCTCCTTCAACAACATTTATTTTTTGTTTTTTGATTGCTTGTACTGGTTTTAGACCTTTAAATTCTTCATTATTCATTGCACGTAGAACTGAGGGCAGTCTTCTAACCCATTCTGTGTTGCGAGAATTGTCAATCAGCTCTCTGTGATACTGGTAGGAAAAAAGCCTTTCAGATAACTGTTTGTTAAAGTTTTCAACCAAACCCTGTGATCTGTGAACACCCGGAATGCCTCTTTTAATGGTAACTCTATGTTTTAACAATAATTGATTCACTTGTCCTTTAAATTCTTTTCCATCATCGACTTGAATCATGCGAGGATAAGTTAAGGGTCCTCGTTGATATATCAGTTGTATAGCGACAGCAACAGCAGAAGCACTCTTTTGTGTTAATGGTTCAGCATCTTTGTATCTTGAAGCTATGTCAATGACTGTAAGTGCGTACTTAAATCTTTTTCGTCTAATCGTATCATGGGGTAAATATAGAAGATCCATTTGATGGGTGTCGTTCGGTATTGTGTTGACAAAGTGTGGTCTTTGTATTCGTTTAGGCGCTGGTAAATAAATTTGCCAAATCGCTTGTTTAGATAACCATTCTTTTGCTGTTTGTTCACTGACTCCCGCTGCTTGGCTAAGCTTTTTAATTGCCGTTATTCCCTTCCAATATCCTTTTGGAGAATAATAGATTTTGTACATTTTTATTCAGCCAATACTTTGTGCAACAAAATACACAGCGGTCATGCCAAAGACAATAAACAATATTTCTTGCATCTTTTGTTTTTCTGATG
>CM065731.1:25241141-25248641 GCA_033310375.1 Conus canariensis | reverse complement strand
GTGTGTGTGTAGGAGGGAAAGGGGGGGGGGGGGAGGAGCAAGCACATCCGTGTTTCCAAGAAAAATGCAAAAATCACATATGTTAAAGAAAAGAAACTACTTTCGCCATCAAGAAGAAAAAAAAAAAAAAGAAGAAGGAAGGGGAAAAAAATGAAAGAAAGAAAAGCCAACCGAGAAAGAAAGCAAAAAAGTTGAAAGAAAAGAAACAGAGGTTAGACACAATGTTAACCTCCGTCACTCTGGCACGCGCACGCCACCATACACCTACTTGTCCAGCAGTGCGAACGAGCATGCAGTCACGTTGGAGATTGTATCGGTGCCTGCCCCGTCTCTTAGACGTGATCTGATTGGCCACGGTCAGAGTGCCGTCAGAGGTCAAGGTCACCCACCTCTTCCTCCACATTTTGCCAATGATGGATTCTGCGCAGTGAGCGTTACAAGCAGGATGTGTTATTCATATTTTCTCCTTTGAAATAGATGCATTTCAATTTTTTTGGGGAAAAAAAGGTAATTGTACACCATAGATGTAATTGTATGTGTTATTACTAATGAGTCCGTTCCATTATCACTGTCTTATTTTTGACTTGAATTGACGACACAAAGAAAGCACCAAACTGTCCAGCAAATAATAGTATTAATAGATATGCCCCCTTCCCCGACCCATCATCCTGTCATTCCTCCTCCCCTCACTGCCTCCCCTCCCATCTCTTTCTCCCCCCCCCCCCCTCCCTGTGCTTTCACATGTTAAGGTGTGCAACATTCATAATCTCTACTCTGTGATGGAAATTCGATAGCTTTCTGCGATTTGTTATTGAACTCAGTTCTCACCACAATGTCACATCATCCCTAAAAAGTCTTTACTTTCACTTATAACATACACGCCACACACACACACACACACCCACGCGCGCGCGCGCATGCACACGCACACAAGCACAAACATACAAACATGCACACACACGTGTACGTATGTGATATTGTATCACATCATATTACATTAAGTTATACTATGTCATATTGTTTTGTATTATGTCATATTATTTAATATGTTATATGATATATGTTATAAGTTTGTATTACAGTATGTTATATTATATAATATTATATATCATATTACATTATATTATGTTAGATTATCTTATATTGTATTATACTATATTATATTACATTATATTATATCATATTGTATTATGTTGTGTTCTGTTATGTTTTATTATGCTATGTTATGTTACGTTAAGTTACATATTCCTTGATTTCTCAATTCTGATTTGCTGTAGAATCCATGTCAAAGTCTTTAGGCTCAGCAATGTTCTGACAATGTCGTTTAAACGCACTAGATGGTGCCCTCATCCACTCTGGCTCCACGGCTATAAGATGTTATTGTCCTCACACCTGTCGCCACAACAAGCACCGCGAGCAGCGAGTTGAGAGGTCGTTGGTTCAGAGGCATTTACTGAGGGAGTTTTCCCCCTCAGTCGGTTTCTACCCAAAGCTGAGTGTACTATGGGCTGAAATGGAGAGTCTGGAACCCCACAGTCATACCTATCCACTGTATGGATACTTCTGAGAGTGCTGCTCTAGTTTCCCAACCAAAACTGCAGGTGTCTTGCATCTGCCGGGCCTGGTCGAGACCGGGAAATGTTGTGAGAGGAAGCGTTAAGTGCAGGCCTGTCATGTAGTCTGAGATCTGAATGGAACTCGACAGCATCAAGTTCGTCATCTTCTTCATCGTTCAAGATGGAAAAGTCCCAAAATCTCTTGCCTCTAATGTACTGTTTCGTGGTGACCTCAGTTTCGAGTTCATTTCCTCTCCTTGGGCTCGTCCGTCGTGAGATCTCGTCAAAGTCAGCGGTATCAACAGGTTGATAAGCGACTGTTGTCGTTAGTATGTTTAAAAGGCGGTGTTTTGCGAATCTTGGATCAGAACATACACAGCCCGCTGGACCACCACTGAAAAAAGACCCAGCAACAGTGCAGTGTCTTCTCTGGTGGATTGCCCCGTGAAAACCTGCTCTATGTGATTGTGACAGAACAAAAGTGGGTCTGACCGTGTATGGTTGGGGGTAGTACCGCAGATGGAGACACAGAGGATGAGACATCACAATGATAAGTTACTGAGTGCGTAACTAACAAAATAATGAGGGTTTTTTCTTTTTTAACCACGATGTGTAAGAATTTGTTTTACACGTTTATAATCATCCTGGATCTGCGTCTAGATATAATATGTTGCAACATCCTGCACAGACTTTTTTTTCGTACAAATGGAGGGGAGCACGGAGAGCAGGGCTGGGGGGGCGGGGAGGGGGGGGGGGGTGCAGGAGGAAATCTTTGTGCTTAAACAGAAGGTTCTCAGCAGCCTTAATTTCGTTGGCTGTCCCAAGATGGTGATCGCTGAGGTCGTTCCACCTTGCAGTGGTTCTGGTTCCTTCTGTTCTGTTTATGTGGAACGATGAAGAAGTGTATGTTCCCGACAGCTGTTCCTAACAATATCATTTATTACATCTTTTTTGTTTATCCCACATTCTGAGCTCACTTCTTAACATTCTCATATGTTACATCTTTGTTTGGTTTACCACATAGTCTGAGCCAACTTCTTGACAGTAGAATGTATTACATCTTTTTTTTGTTTACCACATAGTCAGTCAGAGCCTATTTCTTGACCATGCTATATCTTACATCTTTTTTTGTTTACTACGTATTCTGAGTCCACTTCTTCACAATATTATGTGTTGCATCTTTTTTGTTTGCCGCATATTCTGAGCTCAGTTCTTAACAGTATCGTTAGTTACATTTTATTTGTTTGTTTGTTTGTTTTTGTTTGCCACACATTCTGAGCTCACTTCTTAACAATGTTATATGTCACATCTTTTGTTTATTCGTTTGTTTGTTCACCGCATATTCTGAGCGTATTTCTAAACAATATTATGTGTCACGTTTTCATTTTAGTCCGCTAGATATTCTGTGCCCTCTCGGTGCCGTTGGTTCTATCCGCCCATTCGGCTGTCCGATGCAAAGCTACACCCAGAATAGACTCTTGTGGGAGGTGGTGAGCCGGGATGTGGAGGTCGGGAAATGGAGGTGACAATAGGTGGTTGATGGTTGGTGTATAATTTCTCTCCGAGCGCGCGAGCCTCTCTTCGCTGTGTATGTATGTTGTGTGTGTGTGTGTGTGTGTGTGTGTGTGTGTGTGTGTGTGTGTGTGTGTGTGTGCTTGCGCTTGTGTGTGTGTGAGTGTGTGTGTGGTGTGTGTGTGTGTGTGTGTGTGTGTGTGTGTGTGTGTGTGTGTGTGTGTGTGTGTGTGTGTGTGTTCGTTCGTTCTTTAATTTAACGTCTATCCACCTAACAGTGGTCTTAGACAGAATGTAAGTGTTATGTGTGTGTGCATGTGATGTTTTTGGGTGTATGCATGCGAACGGTTGGTGTTGATTTTGGGCGTACGTAGGTATGTATAATGCAATTAGGCCTAGATAAAAAAAACAAACAAACACATAACTGAATCCAAAACTATAAAAGTGTGTGTGTGTGTGTGTGTGTGTGTGTGTGTGTGTGTGTGTGTGTGTGTGTGTGTGTGTGTGTGCGTGTGTGTGTGTGTGCAATTTCAGGCAATGAATCAGTCATCTAATTTACATTCTGCATCAAAACGGGAAATATAGCAAAACACAACCAAAAAAAAAACACATAGCACAAAAATCCAAAACGAAAGAACCCAACACAATAGTGCAGCGCTCACGTTTGTGAAATATCCACCCGGATCGTAACCACGTGGGTCCCGACGCACCCTGGTGAGAGGACTCCAAGGAACTCATCCTCAAGCCAGGGGAGGAGGCACACACACTGGACATACTGCGGCGACAACGTCGACAGTCCCTATCCTGCTCCCCGCTCCCATCTTTCCCCAGCCGTCCGAGAGAAAACGCCGAGGCAAGAGAAATGAAGTTCACCACGACCCCAAAACCAGAATGTCCAGCTGAGGTCACGTCTCGGTCTCTCTGGCTGACCAGGTCCAGGCTAGACCGCATGTGTAGTAGCGAGTGCATCGCTGGGTGCTTAAGAAGAGCGGGGTCGTCACCTCTAGGTATAACACACCTTGGGTCCGTTTTATGCTGTGGCTTTGGCGGTGGTTTTATGGTCGGTCACCAAACACAGGCGCTTGTCATCTCTGCGTCTGTTGGTTTGTGTATAAGCAGAGTCACTACCGTACCAGTTTTATCACAACTTGGTGGAAGTCCTTCGAATGAGACTATAAACCGAGGTTCCGTGTGTGAACGCACGCATAACATCTTGCACACACGTAAAATCCCATCACCAACTTTCAGATGAGAAGGCCAGTTTGGCCTTTGGTATGGATGACACGTTACACATAGCATGCACCCTGCGTGAGAAATGGAAAGAATGAAAGAAGTAAGGAAATTGAGTGAGCGATGTTGAACAATATTGACTGGATGACACGGGAAACGCCTGAATGAAGCGCCAGCTGGCAGCTCTTCAGTCGGCACTACCCAGGTAGGCAGCCCGTTGTGTAAACGAATGTAGATTGTACAGCGTTTAGAGCTTCGTATTTATCCGAGGATAGGCGCTATATAAGTATTCATTATGATATGATAATAACAAGATGAGAAGCGGTCCATGAGAAAAGCTGGTGAATTTTTAGTGTGGACCATTGTGAGGACTGTGTGGATCAAACGACGAGTTCAAATCTACTTAGCATAATCACACAACGACCCGTAAACCCACCTATCTCTCTATCGCCCATCCTCGGTCAGAGATTCATCTCCTTAGGCGCTTTACAGTTCACGCTGTCGTTGACACGACCGGCTGTCTACCTCGGTAGAGCCGACTGAAGAGCTGCCTGCTGGCGTTACATTCAGTCGTTTCCCGTGACATTCAGTCCGAGTTTCAGTCACTCAGTTTTTTTTTTTGTTTTTTTTTAACTCAGTCTTTCCATTTTTCACAGAGAGTGCGTGGTATGTGTATACGTGTCATCCGTACCAACGTTCAAACTGGCCTTCTCTTTCAAACGCTGGTGGTGGGATTTTACTTGTGTGGTGGACGTTATGCGTGCGTTCGCTCACGGAACCTCGGTTAATAGTCACAATTGTAGACCTGTCGTGAAATAGTCAGGACCTGTGTTAAACACCGAGGGAAGAATACCTTGTACCGAGACGGCCGGGTGAGATTTGAACCCGCAACCAATAGGATCACCAGGATCACGAGTCCGGCGCTATACTACTGAGCCACTCCGGTCCCAAACTTAACGGAACTGAGTGGAAGAAGATATATAGCCCAAGGACAAAATCATTAAGTTTCGATGGTGCCGATCCGGATCGAAGAGTGGATCATGTATCCGTTCAACCTAGGCGGCCGGAGAAGGCGCTCTTTCGTGTGCAATTCCAGCTGACAAGCAGCACTTCCCTTTGGGCATCGGACCCTGTAACAGATACAGAGGATTATGAATTACATACAAACCAGGGAACCGCTCACGAAATATCAATAACAATATGATCGTATATAATTAGAAAATACTCGAGAGAGAGAGAGAGAGAGAGAGAGAGAGAAGAGAGAGAGAGAGAGAGAGAGAGAGAGAGAGAGAGATGCAACTCGGACTATACGATTCACGGAATTCTGTCAACTCTCAAACAACAGGTAATAATTAAGAAAGCCATTCATTAGCAGCGGTGGTCTTGGAGAGGTGGTGTGTGTGTGTGTGTGTGTGTGTGTGTGTGTGTGTGTGTGTGTGTGTGTGTGTGTGTGTGTGTGTGAAAGGGGGGGGGGGGGGGTACTCGCTTCCAAACTGAGAGAATCCCAGGTTTCAAGATCGAGTCTCAAAGTCTGCAGTTTCACTTCTTCCCTGATCTTTTCTCTAGACTTTAAGTGTTGAGCTGAGTACCGTCTTTTGAATAAAATTATACACCAAGGCTCCGCGTGCAGCTTTACATGCATGTAAAATAACCCACAGCAAATGGGAAACATTCTGTGACAATATGAATATGATAATATTCATTACAACACCAGTATGGCGCTTTATACTTTTAACAACACAAATTTATACAAAAAATACTATGTCAATATCAGCTTGACGAAATATATCACAACATCAATATGACAGAATATAGTATAACAACACCGAGCATGACTAAATATAGCTACAACACGTTCATGGCGAACTATAGTATGACAACACAACTATGGCAAAACGGCTGTTACACGAGTGGAACTGAGGAGGGGGGGGGGGGGGGGGGGGGATACGGAGCACAAACATAATGGAATACGGCAACGAGTAAGCCTGCTTGAGAGAATGTACTGTGACAACACAAGCATGATGGAATTAAACAGATATTGCAGCATGAATACGTCAGAACATTAAATGAACGAGTATGAGTGTAAAGGATGATAGTGTGACAATAAGACAATGACAGGATACAGTATGACAACGAGAGAACGATAGGAATAAGACAGAAGACCACGAGCAGAGAGAGAGAGAGAGAGAGAGAGAGAGAGAGAGAGAGAGAGAGAATAAAACGACAGACGCCTGTGTGAACGCCCGAGACTAATCCGGATCTGATCGCCGATTAGACCTGCTGCGCTTTTGTATTACAGGCTTTTGGCCCTGTTGTATATGCTTTCAAGATTTTGCTCATTGTAGCGGACAATCTTAAATTATGACGATACCCCCCCCCCCCCCCCCTCCGCTTCCTTTTATCTTCCCTTTTGTCTCTCTGTCTGTCTCTCCGTCTGTTCGTCCGCCTGTCTGTCTGTCTCTCTGTTTATCTGTCTGTCTGTCTATCTGTCTGCCTGTTTGTCTGTCTCGCTCTCTCTCTCTCTCTCTCTCTCTCTCTCTCTCTCTCTCTCTTTTCTCTCTCGCCTTTTCTCTATTGCTCTTCCTGCCTTCCTCCCTCCACACACACACACTCTCTCTGTCTGTCTGTCTGCCTCTCTCTCCCTCTCTTTCTCTCTCTCTCTCTCTCTCTCTCTCTCTCTCTCTTCCCCCCCCTCTCTCTCTCTCTCTCTCTCTCTCTCTCTCACAGTAACCCGGGTAACATATTTCATCCTGCATCGGAACAGTTTACTCCATCTGCAGCCAGTTGCCAGGAAAACCATGCAGTGGATAAGCTCAAAATATATAGGTGGCTTTAGCCAAGTCACGTGCAAGCCCCCCATTTAAAGTATACCTCTCTCTCCCTCTCTCTCTCTCTCTCTTTTACACACACGCACGCACACACACGCACGCACACACGCACACACACACACACACACACACACACACACACACACACACACACACACACACACACACAGAGTTTCTTGTAAGTGCAAGTCGGTATTTTGAGAACAGCACAGCATTTATATTGACTCCTTACAAAATAAGAAGTTGATGAAATATCTATCAGCCTAATCATAACATCACAGCTGTAAAACGTCCGACCATACACGTTGACCATTATCTTGTAAAACATTCATTAACTGGTCACTGTCAGAGCTCTTGCTATGTCGAAAGAAAGA
>CM065731.1:25208641-25233641 GCA_033310375.1 Conus canariensis | reverse complement strand
GCGCGCGCGCGCGCGCGCGCACAGAGAGAGAGAGAGAGGGAGGGAGAGCACATATACATAGCCTACTTAATTCTTTTTCTGAATAAACTTTCAGTTAAAGCTACAGTCGCTGAATGGCTTAAAACACACACACACAAAAAACAAACAAACAAACAAACGAACAAACAAACAAAGAAACGAGCTGACAAATAAGCAAAGAAACAAAAACAAAGAGTATTAAAACGCTCCAAACACAGGACAGTCGCAAGAGTCGGTGGTTACTCCGGCAAGTACATCTTTGTATCTCTCAGACAGGCTCTTAACTAAGAGAAAGTATCACTTGCATTTCCGTTTGTACTTTATATCCTTGCATTTTTATTCTTGCATAAGGGGGATCACATAACTTTAATCTTTGGGCTTTTACGTAAAGAGATTCGGTCGTGGTTGAGTGGACACAGTGGAAGAACGACCGTGAGAAGGAGGTGAAAGACCGGAGACACGGTCCCCAAAAGCTTCCCTGCTGTTACTTTGTCCCACAGAAGATTTTCGTCTTAGCTGAACTTCGTCGATCAGCTCTGATCAACAGTGGGGTAAGGGACTCCACTTGATCAATACATGTTTGTAGTAAGTTATTGTAAGTAGTTCCAGTTCCAGTATATGAATAAACCGATTAATAGATGGAAAGGAATGAAATAATGATTGAATGAATGTATTAATTATCAAAATGCATTGTGTTTTGTCCTGTTGTCTGTTTGTCTGTAACGTCTGGCGGAACTAATACCGTTACTTTTTCTTTTTAATTTTAAAAATTTTTTTTTTTTAAATACCGTTACTTTTTAAAATTTGTATTAATTATCAGTTAAATTTCAATGAATGAATGAATTGATTAACAACCAGTGTAACCTGCTTTCAACACCACCAAACAGCAAATACTGAGTGTCCCAACACAAAATATACAGATCTTTTTGTTACTTCTCATCAAATTTGTTTTGCTTTTAATTGGGAATAGCAATCAAAATTTAAACCATTAAAACTTTTCCATGTCACTCCTGAACCCCTCAGAATAATAAGTCTTCACATATAGTACCTTTGAATGAAACTGACGGTCAAAATTCGAGTAACTGACATTTGCCTTTTGGATTAATTTAAACAATCGATGATTTCTTATAGTTGCCTTCCCAATGAAAGAAAAAAAAATATTAAAGAACAAGATTCGAAAGAAAGACTTAACATCAGAATACAGATAATGAAGGAAGAGGGAAAAGTCAGTAAACAAGAACAGCAACACTAACAAAGGAAAAAAGTGGAAAATATTAAAGGAAAGAAAGAAACCAATGACAGATTGACAAAGTGTGTGTGTGTGTGTGTGTGTGTGTGTGTGTGTGTGTGTGTGTGTGTGTGTGTGTGTGTGTTCTTCCATATAATGTCTATTCACGATGTGTGATATTAGAGAGAGAGAGAGAGAGAGAGAGAGAGAGAGAGAGAGAGAGAGAGAGAGAGAGAGAGAGAGAGAGAGAGAGAGAGAAGAAGAAGAAGAAGAAGAAGAAGAAGAAAAATTAACACAACAATTCAAAAACATCCAAGTTACATCAAATATAAAGATACAATAATCTACACCTCACTACAGGTAAGTAAAAATCGGACTCTCAGTTAATACTAATCCAATGTCACATATTCGTGAGGAATAATTCATTCAGTGAAGATTGAGAGAAAGCAGAGAGAGAGAGAGAGAGAGAGAGAGAGAGAGAGAGAGAGAGAGAGAGAGAGAGAGAGAGAGAGAGAGAGAGAGACAGACAGACAGACAGAGAGAGAGAGAGAGAGAGAGAGAGAGAGAGAGAGAGTGTGTGTGTGTGTGTGTGTGTGTGTGTGTGTGTGTGTTCAGTTCAGTTCAGTTCAGTGGTTTATTTAATGTCTTTTCATCGTCAGATGATATTAGACACTTAATAAAAAATAAAAATAAAACACCTCCATACTCAGCTTATCATCCATGTAAGAACTTTCAAACCCACATCTGACTTATGCATATTTACATAAGTGAAATTCCCTAGTGGTACACAAAACTGTTGATCTTTATAAAAAAAAAAAAAAAAATTACAACCTGTGATTGCGAAATAACCATGGCAATTTCAGCAACATATGGACCATACAAAACAGTATTGAAATTATCAAAGTTATTCATCTCAATACCTTTCTCCTGAGAGAGAGAGAGAGAGAGGAGAGAGAGAGAGAGAGAGAGAGTGTGTGTGTGTGTGTGTGTGTGTGTGTGTGTGTGTGTGTGTGTGTGTGTGTGTGCCGCGCGCGCGCACTCGCAAATATGTTTCTGTGCGAGTGTGATATGTAGTAAGAATTTTCCGCGGATAATCTCATATCGATGGCATCGATTCTCTACGACACCGGACTCTCCGCCCTTACGGAAATTGCCGAAAACTACCGAGACGCTTTACGCAAGAGACACCGCGTGCACGTTCACGTGTACAAAATATTTTATGTAAACTTCATTTGTACAAAAAGGAGAGGAATCAACGATTACCTTCAGAATGAGAAATCGGAGCAGCAGGTGAGCATGTTAATTGTTATGTGGGAGCTGTGAAACCAGAGAAAGCAAGTCCAAGAATGGGTAATGTATGAGAGCCTCCGAAATTCCAAAAATGGATATGTTTTGATAAGTGCAAGAGAAAATGGAAATAAAAGATGAAAATGCTTACTGAAGCTACTAATTGGCCATTCAGTTCATTATTAAACACTGTATACGATGCAGATAAGTTTTCAGGATTCCCATATTTCTAGCAGGTGTTAGGGTTTGTATGGAGAGAGCATTTGATTTACTAGCAGTTGGGTTCTGATTCAAGTCCGATAGAAACCTATTTTCGCTCTGCTCCGCAAACCTCCGCCCCACAAACCTTCCCACTCTCAGTCCTTTCCTTCTTCCTGTATTTAAGGAGTCTGAATTTGATGAATGGAGACTTCTTTATTCAAAGATTAGGGAGGTATGGGAGTGAGAACATGGGGGCCGTGAAATAGGACTTTGACGAAAACAAGTCGCTCATATAACCGTTTAATATCAAGACTTCATGGTGGACAGGCTTCCGACGAAGCCTCAAACTTCTGAATTTTAGGTTCAGAAGAGGGGAAAGTGTGCTGATAATCAATAAGCTGTATTTGGTTTCCTTTTTATCTTGATCCATATGCTGATGGATCAAACGATTATCAATTGACAAACAAAACTGGTTAGACCATATTCACGAAGAACGTGCCTAAGAAGGTGAGGGAAAAAAGTTGTTTGATATTGTTATTTGAACTAATAGAATTGGAGGCAAGCATAAAAACAAATACCAAACTGTATATGAGTACATATTGATCAGGTTTGAGTTCTTGAGTTGAAATATAAGATAACATCATCACATTTAGAGTGCATACCAGAACAAATCACATTGATTTGTACCGGTAATTTGTCAACTAACTAGTATTAAGCAGAATACTTGCTAGTTCCCTGGGTCTACATGCTGAGTGACCATATGCAGATGTGACCACATGCGGATCACATGCAGATGTGACCACATGCAGGTCTACTATTCTTTGGTAAAATACTGAAAATCATGGTCACAATGACACATAGTCACAACGACAAGTGGTCACAACGACATGTGGTCACAACAACATGTGGTCACAACAACACTTGGTCACATCAACATTTGGTCACACTGACATGACCCCATTTCCTTGTCATATTGTGAAGTCTTGGTCAATGGTTATTTCAAACAACTCAAAACATGCTCTGATGTGTGGAAACATTATATTGCTTCCATGTATACTTGGCTGAGAAAGCAGCATCCTCTGATAGTGCAGAGTAATTGAGAATGTGGTTTTTTTGTTGTTGTTTTTTTTTGCCAGACAAACACTTTTATTAAATGTGGATGAACACAGGTTGTGATGTATCCATACACCTGTAATCATTTTGTTTGAGCATTGTTGTTTCCATGTTATACTTGGCACGGCTTAGGAAGAAGAGTATTTATAAAAAAAAAGTTAAGAGTTCAGAAAGGTAAAGAGTTTCTGGAAATGAGAAGAAGGAAAACTACGGACTGCAGTTGCAATGCTGTGTAAATGGAATCTTGTAAAGACAGCTGCAAGAAAATGTGCAAAATTGAAACAGCATTGTTTATGATGATGTGTACAAAAATTTCTTTGCAAGTTGACTGGTTATGCAGTCAGTTTAAAAAAAGAGAGAGTAACTTGTGTCCTGCTTGACATGTACATGTTGTTATCAGCAAAATCAGTGTGTTCAATAACTGTTCGACAGTGATCAGTATGTCAAACATGGCTGAGAGTGAGAAGGGAGACCACTGCACAGTGAATCTGGAAATTCCTGAGAAGAGGTGCATCACTGGTTTATTTTCTCTGTGTGTGTGTGTGTGTGTGTGTGTGTGTGTGTGTGTGTGTGTGTGTGTTCATTAACTTCAATACTGAAACTAACATCACTTTGCCATTTTTAGAGATACCTGTATGCATTATCAGTCGTAACCATCAGCATATTAGTTCCGCGTAATCAAACTAGCTCAATAACTAACTAGCCTGACATGGCAATAATCATATGCAGCTTTTTTGTATGCTTTCCATATGAGATTGCATCACTTGCAGATTTTTTTGTTGTGCTGTCTCAAGTTCTTTCTTTTCTGTACTATTTTTCTCTTAGTTTTAATTTTCACACAGGAAAACACTGGGTCTGTTTTTTTTTTTTTTTTTTTTTTCGTTGTGTTTTTGGTTTTAAAGAGGCTTTTTGTGTATGTTACCATATAAACGTATGCCCGGATTTTGATGTATGTTGTAATGTGTAGTGCTGGTTTAGTGGAACAATGATGGCAAGAATGAGGAATTGCTAATTGAAGCCAATACTCTTACCTATGCTGCAAAATAAGTGATAATGTTCATTGTTACTATTACTTATTTCCCTTCTCATTTTATGACTGCATGATATCATTGACACTTTGTCACAGGGTATGCTTGAGCACATTTGCTGTGAGTACATCAAAATGTGTTATAGGAACAGCTTAAACCAGAAATACAACTGAATTAAACTTTGCATGAAAGATGTATTAGAAATATTACACTGCAACTGAATTGGGAGAAACTGCATATCAGTGCAACTGAATTTGGAAAATAATTTGACATGTTCACTTAATGAGGCAGATAAAAAATGATTATTGCTTGAAATACAGTTTCGGTTTACTTGAGAATAATGTAATGATTTTAAGTATCATCAAAACCAATATAAAGAATGAAAGAATGACAGGATTTCAACCAGCTATTAAAATGGAAAAATTTTTTTTGAAGACAGTTAAAGTTTTGTACTATCAAATTGATTCAGTAATGTTTCCACAACATGAGTATGAAGCATACTCGGATTATCTGCTGGTACCTAACCATTGAATGTTCATGGTTTTCATTCCTTTACTTTAAAGTAATCACACATTTTTTGCACAGTGTGAGAACTGAGATTGGGTTCTAAATGATGATGTTGCTTTACTTTAAAGTAATCACACATTTTTTGCACAGTGTGAGAACTGAGATTGGGTTCTAAATGATGATGTTGCTTTACTTTAAAGTAATCACACATTTTTTGCACAGTGTGAGAACTGAGATTGGGTTCTAAATGATGATGTTGCTTTACTTTAAAGTAATCACACATTTTTTGCACAGTGTGAGAACTGAGAATGGGTTCTAAATGATGATGTTGCTTTACTTTAAAGTAATCACACATTTTTTGCACAGTGTGAGAACTGAGAATGGGTTCTAAATGATGATGTTAATTCGTTTTGTAAGTTCTTCTTTCTTTCTTTCGTTTTTTTTCTTCTTCTTTTTTGTGCACTTACTGATTAGTTGATTGTTTGGTATATATATGGTGTGTAATCAGGCCTAGCCTGCTCATGCATACTCATTCAACATAATCACGGAAGGATTATACATACTACTTCTTTCAGAAGAGATTTGTTTTGTAGCCTGATGTGAATGTAGCCAGAGAATCTGAGGTGATTTGTTCTCTGTCCCCAGGGCTTGCAAAGTGAAAGATCTTTTAATGTCTAAATTTTGTGAAAATCTGTAAACTGGTAGGAGAATGATATTTTATCATGTTTTCTTTAACTGATTAAAGTTGAATGTTGAAATGAGATTAGTGCATCTCATCACATGAATGAGAAATGATTACATATTATGCAACGCAAAGTACCATTCAGTTTGATGTGCTTCATAAACAGTATAACATACAGCCAACCCCACATCCTCCCACATACTCCAACCCCCATCCCCAGCACACCCCCAACCCCAGCACACCCCCATGCTTTCATGTTCCCACCACCCACACTACACACACATGCTACCACCCCCAACCATACACACAAACACATGCATGCATAAGTGCGTTCATCTTCACTCTTCCCCCATAAACCTTTCCCCCACACAGACATGGACACAGACACAGACGTGCACACCCACACATGCATGCATGTGTGCATGCACGCACACACACACATAGGCACACACACACACACACACACACACACACACACACACACACACACACACACACACACACACAGAGGCACCTCACACACACACACACACACACACATACACACACTGACACACATACACATACACATACACACACTGACACACATACACACTCATATACACACACTCACACACACACACACACACACACACACACACACACACACACACACACACACACTCACACACACACACACACACACACACACACACACACACACACACACACACACACACACACTGACACACACACACATATACACACTCCCTCCCCTACACACACACACACACACACACACACACACAAGTGAACACAAGGCAACACATGAATATACAGTACAACAGAACTGAACAAATCATCATCATGATCTGTGTCCACCTTATCTGCAATTTTCGCTGCCTGATTGATTCCAGAGGGCCAGAGGTGAGAGATCTGAGAGACAGGGACATGGAGGGGAAGCGCCGAGTGCTGGTGGTGGGGGCGGGGGCAGCAGGCACGGCGGCGGCCTACTGCTTGATGAAAACCCCTGACAAGTTCTCTGTGGAAGTCTGGGAGAAGGCGCCTGTGGCAGGGGGCGTGGCCACGTCCAACGACATCAGAGGTACAGACATTGCTTTCTCTTGTGTAGGGCTTTGTACTGTGTCTTATGTTGTGATATGGTGTTTTGTTGGAGTGTCATGCATGGGGATGTGTATGTATTTGAACTGTGTACCATACTGTGCTGTAATGGACTGGACTGTGCTGTTTTGTGCAGCATGTATTTGGACTGGACTGTGCTCTACCATACTATACTGTGCTGTTCAGATTTGTACTGTAGTGTACTATACTGTACTGTGCTGTACTGTACCATGTTTTAATGTACACTATACTATACTGTATTATTATACTGTACTGTATGGATTTGAACTGTACCATTCCATAGTGTTCTAGACTGGACTGGATTAGACCAGACTGTACCGTTCCACACTATATTGTACTGTACTGTACTGTATGGATTTGTACTGAACCATGGTATATATCATATTAGTCCATACTGTTGTGTTCTGCACTGTTCTGTATTGTATTGTACATATTTGTTTTGTACCAGACTATACTGTACTGTATTGGATTGAACTGTACTATACTATACTATACAGATTTGTACTGTGCCATACAAGAATGAATTGTACTGCACTGTGTAGGTCGTCTTCTGTCATCATTGGTATGTTTGAATTGTTCATTTCATGCAAGCTGGTTTGCTAATGTGGGAGTACTTCTGATTGTTTTAAACTCTTCATTTATTCCCTGTGTGTGTGTGTGTGTGTGTGTATGTGTGTGTGTGTGTGTGTGTGTGTGTGTGTGTGTGTGGACATGCAAGTGTGGTAAGGGTGTATGTGTGCATGCAAGTATGTGTGTTTGTGTGTATCTAGGTTTTGTGTGTGTGTGTGTGTGTGTGTGGTGCTGCATTGCATTATATGCATGTTTGTCTGCATATTATGCATATGTGGTGTGCCCGTTTTGATTCATATAATGGGCATAGAGGAAATGAAAATAACATCATATTCGCTTAATCAAAACGTAGATATCTGAAGAATTATGGTTTCCATATGGACCAGTGAAGTGCCTGTAGAATGTTCTTGTGATATTGGTGCATTATGTGTCCAGGTGAAACTTTCGTCAACGACGGAGTGCAGGGTGGGTGTCCAACCTATCGCAACACCCTCAACCTGATGCAGGAGCACGGCCTCCAAGGGTCCCCTGTCCACATGATGATCTCCTTCGGCAAGGACAAGACGGCCTGGACCAACTACACCAAGACAGAGCTCATCCACCGTCTGGCCCCTGAGATCAAGAAGTTCAAGAGGTGCTTACGTATCATCAACATCTTCGAGAACTTCTTCATCTTCATCCCCATTTACAAAGTTCTCAAATGGTTTGGGTTTTCGGATGATTTCCGCAACGAGATGGTTTTTCCCTTGACGGCTTTGTTCTTCGGCACTGGTAATCAGACGCCCAATGTGTCGGCAGCTATCATGGCGAGGGTCTTCCTTGACGATGACCTTCGACTGTTTGACTATGATTCGGAGCGACTGTTGAGCCAGACGCCTGAAATGTTTGCATTTCCCAAACTGGAGAAGATGTACCAGACTATCATGTCCAAGAGCGGCGCGAATTTCTACAGCAACAGAGGCGTCAAAGTTGTTCATCGCACCAATGGCAAGGTGTACGTCACTGACGAGCGTGATCACGAAGAAGTTTTTGACAATATCATCTTCGCTTGCGATGCTGAGACTGTGCTTCGGGTGCTGAAAAATCCCACCTTCATGGAAAGGAGAGCGCTGGGGAACGTGCGCTACTACAATGATCTCATCGTCACCCACGAGGATGATGACTACATGAACAAGTACTATGAGGTGCACTACGACACGGACCAGTATTTCGTCCGCACCTACCCAACAGACCAGGAGAAGATCGAGATGTCTTTCAACCTGTCCAACTACCAGCCCCAGCTGAAGGGGTCTGGGCGCAACGTCTTTCAGACCATCTTCCTGGACGACGAGGTGAAAGAACTGTGGACGGAGTCGGAGATCCGTGAAGACAAAGTGCTACTAAGGAGGTGGTGGAGGCAGTTCTCCCACACCTGGCGCCACTTCGCCTTCACCGTGCCCTTCATGAGGTCAGTGCCAGTGTGTAGAATGGGACTGGGCTGAAAGTGGAGGGAAAGGAGGTGGGAGGAAAGAAGTAGGAAGGTGTTTTTGTGGAAGGGATGCGGGCTTAAATGCAGGCTTATGCTATGCCAGGATACAGCCTACTTCTCCAGTGATCTAGGTCAGTTCAAGGTGATTTTAAAGAGTAGCAGGTAGGGAGTGGGAAGGTAGCAGGGGGTTGTCGAAGACATATGTAGGGGTGGTGGTGGTAGGTCTGGGGTTCACAGAAGAGGGGAGGGATAAGAGAGGGAAGGGGCAGGGGGAAGGTAAACTGGTCTGAAAGCATTCTCTTGCAAAGAATGTTGGTGATGGATAAGCTCCGCCATGTACTCTAGCAGTTTGTATATTTTCTGTCGCCTTCTTGAGAAGAGTGAGAGAGTACTAACTGAATTGCTTGGAGCAAAGATAACAGATTAGGAAGGTAAGAGAACAAAAAACTGAGAAGACGGATTTTGGTCAAAAAGATAGGAATATCCTTCTGTTTCTTTTGTGATGTTGGTTTGAATATGGATGAGGAAGGCTTGATTCGAATTAGGTGCTCAGACCTTCAGATTTTTTTGTTGTTGTTTTACAAAGATTATAGCACCAAATTAGGGGGGGGGGGGGGGGGGGGTTAGAGTGTGGGGAAAGAATGTGTGTATTGGAGGGTTTTGACGTGTTTATAGGATTCTGTCCAAGGAAGTATGCATGAAACTCAGTTTTCCTGTACTGATAGTGTGTCACAGCCACTGTGCTATTCAGTGAAGGAATCTGTGAAACAGGAGGGAAAAAAAAAAGATTGTGGACTCTGTCAGGAACCAAATTTCGGGCCGAAAAAATAAATTGTTAACAAATTTTCAAGAATTTTATGTGTGTGTGTATGGGTTGTTTTTTTTTGGCCTTTCTTGTTTCTTCCTTTGTGTTTATTATTCTTGTCTAACTCGAATTCATACTGAACAAACTTTTTTATTTCTGTTAAGTTTGTAGCATCGAACTATTTTCTAATGTCGCTGTCCATCCAGATTTGACACTTTTGTCATCTTTTTCTGTAACACCCAGCAACATCTTGAACGTAACTGAAGCAGTGAAGGCCAATCTGTATTTGATCTGAATCATAGCACCTCTCATTCTGGTGTTTACCTGATCTCAGGTACTTGCAAGGGACACAGAACACCTACTACTGCGGGTCCTACACGCTGATCAACACCCACGAGATCGCCGTCATCTCCGGCATGGCGGCAGCCTGCAGACTGGGCGCGGAGTACCCCTTCCCTGAAGACGAGCTGGCCTCCAAGCAGTTTGACCACTACATGCTGGTCATCCATGGACGTCCTTGCCGCTGGGGCTGCAACAAGAACTCCATCAAGTCTGTGTTCATGGCCCCCCTGGTCGGCCTGCTGGCCTTCATCGCCCTCCTGGTTAGCTTTCTGATGAGATGCTGCTGCAGGTCATGAGGTGTGTCGCTGTTGTGTTCGTCTGAAGGTCAGGTTGGGGTCACTGATGCGTGATTGTTATGTGCTGATCAACCATGCGAGCAAAATCTCTCATCCTCTGAAATGCTCAGTAAGCTGTGGTTTGGTTTGAAAGCGTAATTTTTCTGGCCAAGGCAGTGGTTCATAAAAAAATGATCAGCAGGGAAGCTTTTACATCTGCATGTATATGGCTTAATTTGTATGCCCTTTTTTGGCTGTGGAGGATTGGGAAGGGGTAATGCTGTGGTTCATGCACTAGCCCCATGAGTATGGCTAACAGAACCACGCTGTGCCTTGAACATAGGGCCCCAGTACCTTCAGCTGCAAGTGGATACAAGGGAGAGAAGCCTGGCATAGACCTCACAGTTCTTACTGGTCCTGACGAAGTTCAGTTCAGCGCTTTGCTCCCCTATGACAGCTTACGTCAAAGGGAGATCAGCTGTACCATGGGTGTAATTGATAACTGTTATAAGTCCTTGCGGTCAGAGGAATTGTCACAGTGCGTTTTGAGTGCTCTTTTTAGCTGAACCAGAGCTTTGTGTGGATTATATTTGTGGCCCTCTTGCATTGCTTGTGACATTCCAGCAATAAAATGATCTGTTAATTTATATGATTGTATAATTTATACGCATGATTGATTTTGGCATGAACTGAACTTTTTTTTTTTTTTCCCCAAACATTGTTATATACTAGGATGATATTGAAACTGCAAACAGGTTAACATGTTTTTTAGCCATCTCCCAGGAAAAATCCACTTCAATGCGCACAGAATGTCTTTTACCTACTCTGTTCTTTTTCCTATCGAATTTAGAATCCAGACGTTGATGTTCGGATTGCAGGTAATGAAAACGTATGTTGCCATTTTGCCTTGATACTATGCAGGCATGAAGTTTTGCTTCACTGACCAGAGATTGCAAGAAATTTACTTTTTCCCCTCGCTTATGCAAGTGGATCAAACAAGTTGTTTCGACGAATACCATCATTACTGACCATCCACCCGATTTTATTGAAGATTTGTTCGCCATTGATGCAAGAGGATCAGACAAGTTGTATACATCAACATCATCATTGCTGACCATCCACCCGATTTTATTGAAGATTTGTTCGCCATTGATGCAAGAGGATCAAAGCAAGTTGTATACATCAACATCATCATTGTTGACCATCCACCCGATTTTATTGAAGATTTGTTCGCCATTGATGCAAGAGGATCAGACAAGTTGTATACATCAACATCATCATTGTTGACCATCCACCTGGTTTTATTGAATTTTTTTTTTTTTTCCTCATTGACGAAAGTGGATCAAACAAGTCACTTTGATCGATATTGTCTTCGTGGAAGATTCAGTTCCATCGGGAAAAGAAAATCTTGCGATTTGCATGAAGCACATATGATATCTCGGTGTGCTTAATGTATGAAGATTAACCTATATGGAGACAAAGTATTATCGTTTGCAGTTATATATTTTATGATAGTATTTGAAATATTTTTTCTTGATTGGATGTTGTGTGTGTGTTTGTTTTAAAGTGTGTCAGTAAATGTGAATAGTATTCTTCTGGATAAGATAGTATGAAGGTGTACTGCATTATGATCAGTGAATTTGTGAATATATAAGAATGTGTGTAGTGTATTTATGTGTGTGTCTGTGTATATCTGTGTATTCGTGCAAATACATGTGTGTGTTGTCATTTATTTATTACTTATTTATTTTGATTTTGTGTGGAATTGAATGACTGCGTGGATGGAAGCTCATTTGAAGCTAAATCTTGGCATTAATTTTCTACAGGGATTTACAGATGGTTATTGAGTATTCCAGACACTTTCGTGCTGTGCAAATGATTGCTGCATTTGAAAATACAATGATACAGATCAAACTGTTATCTTTTTATGATTTACCAGAGAACATAGTATTATTAATTTCAGTTATTCATTTCAGTGCAATTGGATTAATGATGAATAATGAGTGATACTTTTTAAAGAACTAGTGAAATGGTGAATAATGTCGTAAGTTTCTGACAGTGAGATTGTGACAGTTGAAATATGGGTACTTAGAATGTTTCAATGTTTGTAGATGATTATTCTGGAAACTTTATGTATTTGATGTTTATTCTTACAGCTTGCCATTTTTTATGTATAATGTGATAATATGCTAAAACCAAGTACATTTTGCTTAGTCAGTTAAAAATGTGTTTTAATTTCTTGACCGAGTTAAAGCACTGATTCATTCATTTCCCTCTGTTTTAGGCCTTTGTATAGATACTTAGTTTTTTTCCCCTGTTAACTATTTATTTTCTTGGTCTGAACTTTTTCAAGGCAGCAGACCATTGAAACTAATTCTCCATTTTTGACCAGCCGCCGTGGCGAAGTGGTCAGCGTCGCGGACTCCCGGCTGGGAGGTCGTGGGTTCGAATCCCATCAGAAGTCATGTGGGTTTTTCTGCCCCGACCGGCTCCTACCCAGAGTTGAGTTGCTGCGGACTCAGTTGGGAAGACTGGGACCACACAGTCGAGTTTCATCCACTTAAAGGATGCGTTTCTGAGAGTGTTGCTCAAATTTCCTGACCAACACTGCAGGTGCCTGTATCTCTCGGGCCTGGTTGACGCCGGGATATATTATGAAAGGAAGCGTAGAGTACAGCCCTGTCATGTAGTCTCAGACCGAAATGGAAATCCGTAGCATCATCTTAATCATCCTCATTGTCATCGATCAGCATAAAAAAAAAAAATGTCTCAAATTCTGTGGCCCTTCATGCCCTGCTCTCATGGTGACCTCAATTTCGATGTCCTCTCCACGTCTATGGCCTTGGTTTGGTTCCGTCGGGGACACCGGTGTCGGCGAGTCCATGGGGGCTGTCGTTGGACGGACGTGGTGGCGCCCTCCGGGGGGAGAGCTCACTCACGCCGGCTCCGCGACTAAGCAATTATTGTTGTCAGTAGGGGGCTTAGTAGGTGGTGTCCTGCGTATGTTAGATCAGAACAGGCGCCACTGAACACCACTGAAGTGACTCGGCAGCAGTGCAGTGTCTCCTCCGGTGGGTTGCCTCTTGACGACTTGACATTGACTGTTCCCTGTGGATTGCCGGTGCCGGGGCTGCGGCGGGGCCGACCGGGCTGTGGCTTTGGACGGGGTGTCGGAATGAGCGGCGTGGGTGCACTGCCTCTGAGGTGGCACAGAGGTTGGGACAGCAAAAAAAAAAAAAAAAAAATTCTCCATTTTTGTGTGCCTTCCTTGTCTTAGTGAATCATATTTCAGATTTTTATTTATCTATTTATTTATTTCATGTTATTTATTCTTTTTTTTTTTGACAGTTGAGCTTGTGCTAAAAATCTGACAGTTCACAAAGGAGTTACAAGTTGCATGTCACCATGGTCAATTTCATTTTGATTAGAAATAGACTAAGAAAAAAAATCAACAACGGTTTGATTTTCAATGAGATTTTACTCAGTGTTCATCTTGCAGTCACAGACAGTTCTTGACCCTGGAAAGTTTGACATCTGTGTTGGAAACTGCCTTTAAATTTTGTTTGAATACTTGAAAATTTGGAACTAAAAAAAAACCTTTGTTTACAATTTTTTCAAATCCACTGAGGAGTGAATATGTGTAATATTTAGTTCAATAGACTCTAGCTTTGGCATAGTTCTTCTGATCTGAAAGTGAAACAAATTGGGTGAAGGCCTATGCACAGTTTGTTTTTATATATATAAAGGATATCAACAGTTTATTGGTCACGTTCTCAATTTTACTTCTACCTACCTACCTATCAACCTGCCTACCAACCTACCTACCTACCTATGTATCTATCTATTTATCTATCCATTTGTCTATCGATTGATATATCTATCTATCTATTCTATCTGTCTATTTACATACATTGATGTATGGTTTATCTATCTATCTGTCTATCTATCAGTCTATTTACATACATTAATGTATGATTTATCTATCTATTCTATCGATCGATCGATGTATTTACACATATGTATAATTTCTTTTCTTCCATGACATGGCATTTTTCTTTTTAGTAACACTAACACTGTAACAGCTTTTATAGTTACCCCAATTTTGCATAAATATGTAGGAGTTGATTACACTGAAATTAAAGAGACTGCATTTCAATTCTGTCATGTGTTTACCTCTCACTGTGTGTGTGTGTGAGTGTGTGTGTGTGTTTGTGTGTGTGTGTGTTTTGTTTTGGATCTTTTTCTAGCAATGGTAATCACAGTGTTGATTTATCATTGTGAGATAAAGGAATAAGAGAACATAACGGTCTTTAAAAAGTTTCAACTGAAATTGTAAAGGCATATTTTTGAAACTTGTATTCTAAAACAATGTGTTGTGACCAAATTGATTTTGGAGAAACTTTCTCGTGTCCTATCTGATCATGCTCCAATGAAGAATTATTCCACTTTAATTTAATATGCTATTATCAATATAAAAAAGAAAGAAAAACATTCTGCTCAAACACACAGCTCTCTGTATAACCCACGCATCACATACATGAAGCATTATCTTCAGATTGAATTTGTAAAGCCGGTACAAGCTGAAAGTAGGTATAACAGTGTTTTGACACGACATTTTTCATTCAGGGAAGTACTCTGTTGAAATGTTGAACAGTTGTTCTAATTTCAGTAATGGTAGGAATTTTGTGAAGTAATTATAAACATTTTTATTACAGTATAAAATTCATTTCAGTGAGAACTTTCAAGAAACTAAGTACTATTCTTGACATTTAGTTAAATAATAGAATTTAGATGGAGAAATTCAGAAGAAAAACAACAACCACCTACCATTGGGATAGGGGGGAAAATATCGTAAACAAGGACAAATTAGCTGTGTAAAGACTGCATTGTAAATGAATTTGGGGATGAATATTATATGCTCAGCATATAAGAGCACACAAAAACAGTACATACCCACTTACTATTCCAACAGATGTTCTATTTATCATTCTGTAAAAATGACCTCATGAGGGAATTTGTTGAACTTTGCAAAAAAAGTTGTTTAAATGTGGACAGTTCAACAAATTCTACCTTTGTTTTGCTTTTCAATGATCACATTTGATTGTGTACACATGTGACAAGGACTTGTGTACATTGCTGCTAACCTCATTTGTTAGCGTGTTTTCCTCCTCACCCCAAAAAGAATGTAAATTCAAGCTTAAGTGGTGTGTGTGTGTGTGTGTGTGTGTGTGTTCAAAGTTTTTCACTTCAGGCTACAGTACACACCACTCTAAACACAAATGGATAGATAAAACACAATTTCCTGCATGATAAGGAGAATTTTTTTTTGATGAAGTTCATTAGCATCAAGTGAGGCAAACATGCTAACACACACACACACACACACACACTCACAGATGCACACACACACACACATGCACACACAAATAAGCATGGGTACAGACACACAGGCATCGACGTGGATTGACAGAGACAGACTTACAAGAAACAGGTATGCAGACAGAGACAGGTAGACAGATCAGTACAGAACGACAAAGACAACCAGGCAGGCAGAACAGTTGAGGAAACAAGAGACGGCAAGGTGAGAAACAGAGAGAGAGAGGCAGACAGACATATAAACAGACAGATGGGCAGAGAACAGACAAAGAGAAGGAAACTGCAGGCAGAGAAATAGTAGCCAGGTTGACGGACATATTAGGCCAACTGACGAAGTCAGGCAGTGAGCCAGCAGGAAAACGTTCACTTCGTTTATAGTAAAAGAAAGACAACTGTGTAATCCTGCAGCCAGTATAATGTGAACTTGGTCTTACCCCTTGATGTCAATGATTATGAACCTTCTTTTTGACAGAGGGAGATGAGAAAGAGGAGCATGAGTGTTGTTTTCAGCATTGGACTCGTTCATGGCAGGCTTAACAAATTTGTGCATGTGTGCGTATGATGTGTGCATGTTTGTGTGTGTGTGTGTTTGTGCATAATGTGTGTGTGATTGTGTGTATGTGTATGTGTGTGTGCGCATGTGTGCGCTTGTGTGTAAGTGTTTGCGTTGTGTGTTTGCATAGTGATGTGTATGTGTGTCTGTGTGTGTGTGCGCGCATACATCCTGGTATGTATCTGTGTGTATATGTGTACGTCTACTTGCACAGGTGAGTGTGTGTGTGACTGTGAGTGTGTGTGTGTGTGTGTGTGTGTGTGTGTGTAACAAAGTGAAAACATGCACTTGGTGGTACTTGGTACACTATAACACACACCAACATGCAGACTCAGACTTGCATAAAGTCATATGCACACACACACACACACACACAAACACACACTCACAGACACAAACATACACACTAATAACGATAATGATGCAGCTACTACTATGACTGCTGCTACTACTATAATAACAAAAGCAATAATTATAGTAATAGTGATGATGATGATGGTGATGATAGTAACAAAAAATGATAATTATGATAAGTGAAAATTAAAATATTAAAGATAATAACATAATAATGATGATGATAATGTGAAAACATATATACTGTGGTTTCCCACTCGGTGAGAAGGCCTACTGCATGTTACAACAGACATTTAATAGATGGAATTTAACATGAAACTAACCAAGGGTACACAATGTGCAAGTATATGCACTGAACTGTGAAAATAAAACAGATCAACACAGTGAGTCGATAAAATCAGACAAGTCAAACAAGCCTAACTACATGAAAAGTGTACATCACATTTTAAAGAATATTAACAAGCCATGAAAAGAACTTGAGCATCCATCCACAACAGTAAAGACAGTACAGGCAGCATATGAATGTAATGTTTCAATGAATGCTTTGAAAGTAATGAGGACGGTGTGGCCAGCTTGTGTTGTACCAAAACTCTGGATGCTTTCTAAATTAAACGCTGTCATAGACAGGGCCTGGTGGTGTGACAAACAGTTGTTGTTAGTGAGTTCCATAGTCATGGAGGCGATGGCATTGAACGAAACTGCACATTCTCCTAATGTCTCTGAACGGTTCTTTGGAATGCACAGAGTGAGATGATCTGAGAATGATCGGAGGAGAGGTTGAGAAGGTGAGGAAGCTGACAGAAGGCTGGCATTACAACCTAGACAAGATCTCAGAAAAATTTGTGGTGAAGGAGGGATAGGCCTACCTTGCATTGACTGCATGCTGATTACTAAACCAATGTAAGGTACGTATATTAGTGGGAGTGACACAGTCCCGTGTGTGTGTGTGTGTGTGTGTGTGTGTGTGTGTGTGTGTGTGTGTGTGTGTGTGCGCGCGCGCGTAGGCTAATGTGTGTGTGGTTTGCGCGCGCGCGTGCATGCGTGTGGGTGAGAAAGAGAGAGAGCGCTGTTTGTTCGTTAGTTTTTCGTAACAGAGTACAAGCCTTTTTGCTGAATTTCCCACCGGTTTTTCGGAGTTTGTATCTTCACCTAGAACACCAGTCTTTTAATGCGATAAAGATGGCACTGAGCTGATAAAATGAAAATACATATACAAATAAACAGCCAACCTCATACTTATAATGAATATCGTCTTGAGGCTGACGCTTGTAATTAATGTGGTAATTAAATTAGGCTACTTCCTGTAAAATTAATTAACACACGATCATGACGACCAGAAACTGATGGGCGATAACTCTCTATTGCTAACATAAGTTGGAGTCGAGAGTTCTTTCGCTTTGAGCTCGTAGTTTCGCACCGCGTACTCTTTTTTTTCCTTATAGGTGCGGTGAGTAAACTCAGAAATAACTTTGAAAGAAAAATAGTACCTTAAAAAAAAAAAAATAAAAAAAAAAAACGCCATCCTGCACGCTTAAACTGTCCTATGTGAAAACTGTGACTACTGTCATATATCATTTTTAAGCATTACGTTCACTGGGTAGGGTATTCTTTCAACCCCCGTCAACAATTAGTATATATAGTTATGGATGACTTTCCATTACTCTGTGGAGAAGTTTTAGCTGCGGTTAAAGTGCTGAAACTGGAGAAGCTGCCGGCATCGACGACATCACTGCACAACACTTCAAACATGGCGGAGAGGCAGTAACTGAAATTCTAAATTCCATCAGCCCACACCATGGACTCATTTCAGCAATCGTCACCCTTCCCAGGAAGAAATATCCAACGCTACCAGAACTACCGCACTGTGGCGGTAAGCTCGATCAGCCATGCCAGCATAGCAATGTTCAAAATCATTCTGAATAGACTGTTACCACGAGCAGGTATCATTCGCTGCAAAAAAACAAACAAACAAACAAACAAACCAGGGTGGATTCCGCGGACGTAGAAATAGCTTACAATCGAGCAGATACCCTATTTAACCTCCGGACCCTGTGCGAGAAACGTCTCCAGCACAAGTGGGAGTCCTACCAACCAATGTCAGGTAGGTACTCAAGGTCTGACCAGCGCGTTGGGCTAATGCGTAGGTCAGACATCTGCTAAGCCACGAGACCCTCTTCTTCAATTCTCTCATCTTAGTCGTTAATTCATTTATCCCTCAGCTTTAAAATCATGCGTAGTGTGGTCTCAAAACTTAACGGATGTGGTGTAGCGTATACGGACAAGTCCGCACGTAGTGACGCCTCCTTGATGGAACTGAAACTGAAACTACCACGTCTTCGTAGACTTTAAGGAGGCGTTCCACGGAGTCTGGGAGGAGGATCTATAGGCCACAATTGAGACATTTAACATCGGACAGAAGCAACACAGTCCAACAACTGCACTCCACAGCGACGAGTATATTGTTCAAACAGAGACCATTTGGAGAACGGTTCCGTACTGAAGTTGCACTTCGTCAGGGCTGCCTTTTACCCCCTTCTCTTTTCAATGTATTCCTGGAATACGTTATGACCAATACTTTCGAAGATCATGTAAACACAATCAGTGTTGGAAGAAGAACCATCTTAAACCTGTGATTTGCTGACGATGTCGATAGCTCAGCAGGTAGAGAACAAGAGCTCGTCAAGATTGTTGAACGACTGCATGAAACCTCAACAACTGATGGCATGGAAATCGCTGCCGGGAAGACCAAGTTCATAGCCAGCCACAACACTACCATTAGCAGGGCCCTACTGATATAACTGTCTATGGTCAGAAGTTAGAAACTTGTGTACGCTAACCTGGGATCCATCATTGGCAGGGTGGGATCCAAACCAGGAATCCTCCCAAGGACAGCAGAAACAACCACAACACTGTCCAGATTGAAACCTGCATGGAAGGACAAGAACATCTGAATAAAACACACGATCAGGCTCCTGTGTGAGCTGGCATTTTCCCAGTCATCGTCCTGTACCCGTATGAGACACGAACTCTCGTTCTAAATACGCTCATTTATATCGATCATCGATGTTTTCATAAAATGGGCTTATGTTTGCAAGTCGGTCATTATGGTTGTCAGTTGATTATCCAATCAATCAGTCAGTCAGTTAGTTGGACAGTTAAAAATGAACTATTTGAAAATGAATGAAGGTGAAAAAGAGCCAAATCGAGAAAAAGAGAATTTAGGGCTGATCTGGGAATATTTCCGGTCGGATTCCTCCCCTATCCCCCCCCCCATCCCCCCCCCCCCCCCCCCCCCATCCCCCCAAAGACTTCGTTATCTTCTCTTAGAGAGAGGACTTCATCGTTTTTATGACTTTCTGGCAATGAAAAACCTGATTCTATTGCTTTTATACCTCTTCATACACTAACTTCTTCTGGTGTTGTTGTTTTTGTTTGTTTGTTTTTTATTGTTGTTGTTGTTGTTACTGTTGTTAAGATCGTTGTAGTTGGTGTTGTTGTTTGTGTCGATTTTCCGTCTCCACCTCCTCCTCTTCCTCCCCCTCCTCTTCCTCTTCCTCCTCCTCCTCTTCCTTTTCCTTCACTTCTTCTTCTTCTTCTTCTTCTTCTTCTTCTTCTTCTTCTTCTTCTTCTTCTTCTTCTTCACACTGTTTGGATAAGTGTTTATTTTACCGAAATATTAAAAATGTTTTGGGTAGAGAAACGTACATACATATCCAGCCCAATATTTACGTTTAATCCCTTTTTAAATATTGGAAACAATAAACAAACTCAACCCGGCAGATAGCACTCCATGAGAGGATGGATTTTGCACAGATCGTAACATGATGTCATAGGAGACGAAGTTCACATTATCACGAAATCCTCGAAATACGGTTCTTCACAAGAGAAATCTATATTGTTCACGTGATAACCTTATGTGTTTCTAAATAGTATAGCATCTAACGACCTAAAACACCCCCAGCTCTCAATAAAACGTTGCTGCACTCATTTGTATATTGAGGCTTCGTTTCCTCATCTTTCTGACTTAGTCGCTCGTTCACTCAGTAAATAGACGAAGGGATGGAGGTGCTCACACATGTGGATTTAGTGGTCGGCTGGGCTCTGAACATGATTGAACTCATCCACTCACTCAGTTAATACGTAAAGAACAGAAGAGGTGTGCATTAACTCACTCAGTCACTCACTCAGAGATGGGCTGTCCTCACTCATTTACTAAGGAAGAAAGGGAAGGGTTAGTAACTAAGTCACTCACTCACTAAATACGTACATAACAGGAGTGTACTCTAATTCACATAATCACACAGTAAATTTGTAAAGAAAACTCTCTCTCTCTCACTGTGTGTGTGTGTGTGTGTGTGTGTGTGTTGTGTGTGTGTGTGTGTGTGTGTGTGTGTGTGTGCTAAATGCGTGAACAAGACATGCGAAACACTACACACACACACACACACACACACACACACACACACACACACACACACACACACACACACAGGCATGCAGGCACGCACACACTCACGCACATACGCGCGCGCGCGCGCACACACACACACACACACACACACACACACACACACACACACACACACACACACAACACACACACACACACACACACACACACACACACACACACACACACACACACACACACACACGTGGGGACGTGGTCCAATGTACACACTCAGTAAATACATGAATATGACAAGGCTTGTACTCTCACTCACTCACACAGCAAATGCATAAAGAAGCCAAGGAGATACATTCTCTCATTCATTAAATAAATTCATAAAGACAATGACAGTGCTGTAACTCACTCGTTTAGTAAATACATGCGAAACACCAAAGGCTGTGCTCTAACTTACCCACTCACTTAGCGCAACATACAGAGAAAACAAGGGGTACCCTATTTCACTCAATCGCTGCGTGAATGAACAAAGAGGAGAGGGAGGTTCTCTGATTCACTCATTCACCCAATCACCCACTTACTCTTCCACTCACTATATATAATATATATATATATATATATATATATATTATATAATATGAATATATTAAAGAGAGGTAAATGTATTCCAACTGACTCACTCACTCACCAAAGAGGGAGGTATTAAAGTGAAGTCGTGTGCATTCCATTTGTCGAATGACGCGGATATATGACGACTTTCAATTCAGACTTTTACCATAAACATTTACTTTTCTGATCGGGCTTATCCGTCCGGGAATTTAATCAGTTCAGTTCGTTCAACATCTGGGATACAACCCAGTCCAATTATCTGTCTTTGATTTCAGCGTTCACACGCGCGGGCGTGCACATACCCCGACCCACTCACCCACACACACACGTGTGTGTGTGGTGTGTGCGTGCGTGTGTGTGAGCGTGCGTGCGTGTGCGTGCGTGCGTGCGTGCGTGTGTGTGTGTGTGGTGTGTGGTGTGTGTGTGTGTGTGAGACAAGTGTCAATTACCCCAACGCTTTTAAAAAGAACTTGTCAGTGATTTGCGTGCGCGAACGCGCGCGCGTGTTTGTTAAAGAATTCATGTTCACTTTTTTTTGTTACTGCACGTGGTGATTTGACCAAAGAAAAATCCCACTGAAATCTATTCACGTTTCCCGGTTATATCGTTCGCGCTGTCTGAGTGAAGATGATGAATATCTGAGCTGTCTTTTCCAGTGAACTGAAGCTTCTCAAGTGAACTCCTTTCAGTTCCACAACCACAGAATTCTATGCTGTTTTGTTTGTCCGTTGGCCAGTGTTACTTGAAAAAAGATTTTATAATAAACTGAAATATTGCAACTAATTCATGGGTGTTTGTGTGGCTTCAACTTTGTATCTTCCGAACATCTTCATTCCAACAGAAATTTGTTGTGGCTGTAGAGCGGATTATCTGCTAACAAAAAGAAATTTCTTCTGCAATGGTGAAAATTGAAGGCACTGTCTCCGGATTACTATTTACTCCATAAATACTTCAATATAAGAAACTACATGGAAAACTCCATACGAGCTCGTGCTTTGACAAGCCTCAAGGGGACCCTACGCTGCCCAGGAAATGTCTGTAGAAAAAAGGAATGCACATCGAAGAAACTTTGTCAGATGATGCTATAGGTGAACATCCTCTCTTAGAACAAGACTAAGCCATGTTGATGCTTGAACAACCAATTCCTACTGCAAGATCAAATCGTACTCACGAAGACCAGTCTACGTTATTGTTGGACCAGTCGGAGCCAACACAAGATCAGTATATGCCACTACAGAACCAGACAGCATCGATACAGGATCCTGTTGCGTCGCTATATAGGATCCTCTCGTGTCGCTATATAGGATCCTTTCGTGTCGCTATATAAGAAAGTCCTTCATCTGTTCAATGCTAACTTGACTCCAAGACAGGACAGGTCTCCGTCGGTACTGGACCACCTGCGTCACAGAAACAGAATGCTACATCTCTGCAATACCACGCTCAGTCAGCATGGAACCTGTCTACTTCACCACAGCAGCAGTGCTTGATACTGCAGGACTGTGTTGGTACTGGAGCAGTCGGTGTCATCGCTCGACCAGCGACTTCAACAGGTAAGTCAGTTATTTGTCAAGGCAAGATTTCTTTTCTGCACCCCCTCACACCCACCCACCTCATCTATCCCACACATTCAATTGCTAATAACTTATTGAGTCAAAACTAATGTGTCTTTCTTAAAGCATTCTCCACAGCGAATTATCCTTCACCTTGAACGAACAGAAACTGCCTGTTTAGTTACATGGTGCAAGCGCGCATGTGAGCGTGCAGGCGCGTGCGCAGGTGTGTGTGTGTGTGTATGTGTGTGTGTGTGTGTGTGTGTGTGTGTGTGTGTGTGTGTCGTGTGGTGTGTGTGTGTTGTTGTCTGTCTGTTTGTCTGTCTGTCTGTCTGTGAGCGCTCACGTATACGCGCTTGTGTGCACGTAAGTGTGCGTGTGTGTTTGCGTTATTTTACTTGATTACTGTTCTTTTTTATTTCCTTTTACCTTTTTATGACTTTTCGTTTTTAGTCTGTTATCAAACTCTTCCCTGTGTCAGTATACTACCATCGATGACGGTGGTATTACAACACAACAACAACAACTACTACTAATCTACTATTCTACTATTCTACTTACTACTACTACTACTAACTACTACTACAGCAACAACTACCTACGACTACCATGACGACGACTACTACTACTACTACTACAACTACTACTACTACTCGATTACTACAACAACAACAACAACAACAAACTACTACTACTACTACTACTACTACTACTACTACTACTACTACTACTACTACTACTACTACTACTACCAGCTGCTGCTGCTGCAGACAAAGCCCTGAAAGCACAGTTTGGTTTTCAGCAAGCTTGACTACTTCCATTTGGACTAGTTCTGCTTGAAGGTGTTTGGAGCCATTGGCAATCCTTCTGACCCAAATCGCTGTTGCCATTTGCACCAGTGCAATTTCAGATTGCACCGGTGAAGTCACCAGTTCTTTTTGCCCCGGTGCAAATGGCAAACATAAGTATCTTTAGATGTTGTGTGCACGTAAGTGTGCGTGTGTGTTTGCGTTATTTTACTTGATTACTGTTCTTTTTTATTTCCTTTTACCTTTTTATGACTTTTCGTTTTTAGTCTGTTATCAAACTCTTCCCTGTGTCAGTATACTACCATCGATGACGGTGGTATTACAACACACAACAACAAAACTACTACTACTACTACTATTACTACTACTACTACTACAACTACGACTACCATGACGACTACTACTACTACTACTACTACTACTACACTACTCGATTACTACAACAACAACAACAACAACTACTACTACTATACTACTACTACTATTACTACTACTACTACTACTACTACTACTACAGCTGCTGCTGCTGCAGACAAAGCCCTGAAAGCACAGTTTGGTTTTCAGCAAGCTTGACTACTTCCATTTGGACTAGTTCTGCTTGAAGGTGTTTGGAGCCATTGGCAATCCTTCTGACCCAAATCGCTGTTGCCATTTGCACCAGTGCAATTTCAGATTGCACCGGTGAAGTCACCAGTTCT
>CM065731.1:25196141-25201141 GCA_033310375.1 Conus canariensis | reverse complement strand
GAGCAGCTCCAATTTGGACACGTCGGTGGGGGAGGGGGGGGGGGGAAGAAATTTAAGGGGGGGGGTTGGTTTTAAACCCTCGTTTTGAACTTTGCGGGTGACTGAGCACAAACGAAGTAGGAAATGTGGGCTCTTTCGCAACGGTTGATGAACTCTGAACCCCAACTCTCCTCTTGTCTACCCGTTCTCTCTCCCCCCCCCCCTCCGAACCCTCCCACCCACCCACCCCCTTACCCGCGCCCCCTTCTTATTCTTTATTCTGTCATGTTACTTTATCAGATCTTGGAAGTGCAGGCCACAGAATAGCTCTTACAATACTGGGAGACAACTTATTTTCCATTTCCTTTTCCTTAAATAATTTGATGTTCCCAGCTGCCGTCTCTCTCTCTCTCTCTCTCTCTCTCTCTCTCTCTCTCTCTCCTCTTTTACCACACCACACACACCCACACAGACAGATAATCTTTACTTATCCCTGGCTGATGATTAAGTTGATGGCCATTCTTCGTCAGGCTAACAGATCTTTTTTTTTTTACTGTCCTGTAACTTGGCATTTTGTTTGCACGTGTTATGATTTTGTTTCTTCATGTCACCTCATCGTGAGGGGGTTTGCTTTGTTCAGTAGACTATCTGTCTGTCTGTCTGTCTGTTGGTCGGTCGGTCTCTCTGTCTGTGTCTGTCTGTATGTCGGTCGGTCGGTCGGTCGGTCGGTCGGTCTCTTCTCTCTCTCTCTCTCTCTCTCTCTCTCTCTCTCTCTGTCTCTCTGTGTCTGTGTCTCTCTCTGTGCTAGGTAATCAATATATTCCCTGCTGTCCTCTGTCTGTCTTTGTCTGTTCTCCGTCTGTCTTTCTGTCTCTCTGTCTCTGTCTGTTTGTCTCCCTCCATCCCCCTTACCCCCCCCCCCCTCTCTTCTCTCTCTTCGTAATTTGCAATGTTTTTGGTCCTTTCGTGACGATCTCATCATTGTTGACCAAAGGGCGGCCAATCCATCAGAATGAAAATACCGAGGGTTCACCCTACCAATCAGAATGTTACTATTTTGGGTGCGTGTGTCTGTGTCTGTGTGTGTGTGTGTGTGGGGGGGGGGGGGGGGGGGGGGGGGGGGGGGATGGTTGACGTAATTCTGAAGGAGTTCCTGTTTGATTCTTGTCCTTTCAAGACGACTTTCATATTGTTCACATTGAGGTTGGAGTGGATTTTAAAACAAAAAAGAGGCTGAGTTAGACTGTAAGTTGTTTCAAACCTCGTCTTTGTTTGTTTGTTGTTGTTGTTGGCTTTTTTTTTTTTTTAAATCTATAAATTACCACTGTATGCGAATTTATACGGAATTAAGCTGATAAGACCATAGATTGTTCAAACTCTCCGTCTTGGTCTCCCCCCCCCCCCCCCCCCCCCCCCCCCTCCCCCCCCCCCCCCCCCCCCCCCCCCCCCCCCCCCCCCCCCCCCCCCCCCCCCCCCACCGTCTGTCTCTTTTTTTTTTCTGTCTTTTATTTTATTTATAGATATCACTGTATACGGATTTCAACGGAAAGAAGGTGGATTAGTTTGGTAGATTCTTCAAACCTCGTCTTTGTTTTTCCGTCAGTCTTTTTGTTTGTTTGTTTGTTTGTTTTTTTAATCTAGAAATGTCACTGTATACGACGGAATATGTGGAATAGTGACTTAGACTTTAGAGTGTTCAAACCTCATCTTGTTTTTTTCCGTCTGTCTTTCTTTTTTTTTTGATTTATGAATATCACTGTATATGGATTGTGCGGAAAGAGGTGAATTGGGGGCCTAGATTGTTCAACATCGTCTTCGTGTGTGTGTGTGTGTGTGTGTGGGTGTGTTGTGTGTGTGTGTGTGTGTGTGTGTGTGTTGGGGTGTTGTGTGTGTGTGTGTTTCCCCCGTCTATGTTTTTTTTTTAATTAATAAATACCACATCGTCTTTTTTCCTGTCTTCTTTTTTCTATTTGTAAATGTCACTGGATATGCCGTCGGGTTACGTTATTCTTCCGGTTCTGTGAACTTCTTCCGATTAGAAGAAAGAGACGTGTCGTTCGGTCACACCGATGAATCCAGCGCAGTTCACCCAGAAAACGAACCGGTGTTTGATTTATATGACAAACTCAAAACTCACGGGCAGAACTTTCTTCACCCTCCGAAATTCCCCTGCTTCCTCTAGACGTTGGCACGATTTTTTTTTTTTTTTTTTTATCTCATAAATGTCCTCTTCAAAGTTACACCAACATGATAAGCTCCTGTCTCCCCAGATTGTTGGTTTAGAGTGTTGACCCAGGCGCCAGAATAAGCTGGCTGCCCCTGGAACCGGTGAGCGCGTGTCAGCAGCACCAACAACCTGATGACGTCCGCCGTGGGCACCTTGCAGAGCGCACGTGCACCTTCGGGTAGACAAACCAACAGACTAACCCACTTCACCAACGAGAGAGAGAGAGAGAGGAGAGAGAGAGAGAGGAGAGAAGAGAGAGAGAGAGAGAGAGAGAGCATCACGGGAAAATTTGATCAGTTTTGTGACTGACACACTTTTTTTTTCTCTCTTTCTTTTAACAGTTCAGTTTTGATACTTCGTGTCAACCGGTTTAAAAGGCAGTCGCGCAATTATCATAGAAAACGCCCGAGGCGTTAAGATTACAGACGCAAGCGTCAGATCGGCTGGACTCGTACCAGGACCGATCTTTTTGATGCGCAGCACGGGTAGCGGGTTACCATAATACCCCCTGTTTTCGTTTCGCTTAAATCCGAGTCGATGTTTTCGGCCCACCCCGACACGCAACACGTGATCGCCGTTTGGCGTGGGGACGACGGCTGCCTGCAGGTGTCGCCTTGGAACAGACAGCGAAACGAAGCCCTATAGGAAAACACACAGAAAAGCAAGACGACTTTAGCCTTGCCTGCCTGGGCGGGGTGTGTATAGAGAGAGAGAGAGAGAGAGGAGAGGAGAGAGAGAGAGAGAGAGAGAGAGAGAAGGGGGTTTGGTAATCGCTATCAATGCCACGAATGGAGCGGAGGAAATAAACGCCCGGTGGCACAACAAACGACGTGCCTGTCGTTTCTTTCACTGGGACATGTTTCTCGTGGGTGAAGATCAGGGGTGGGGGAGTGGGGGGCCCCCGGGAGATGGGGGGGGGGGGGGGGGAAGGGGCGGTAGGAAGGGGGGGGGTGTGTGAAAGGGATGGCGGCGATGGGAGCGGGGATGGGAAAGGGGATGACGGGGGAAGAAGTGGAGAGAGAGGAGAGAGAGAGAGAGAGAGAGAGAGAGAGAGGCAGTGTGTGTGTGTGTGTGTGTGTGTGTGTGTGTGTGTGTGGTGTGCGTGTGTGTGTGTGTGTGTGTGTGAAACTGACAGCTCTCTCTCTCTCTCTCTCTCTCTCTCTCTCTCTCTCTCTCTCTCTCTCAACTCTGCCCGTCTGTCTGTCTGCGTGCGTGCGTGCTTGCGTACGTGCGTGCATGTGTCCATGCGTGCGTGCTTGCGCGTGTCTGTATCTGCGTGCTTGCGTATGTGCGTGAATGCATGCATGTATGCTTGCGCGCGCGCGCGCGTGCGTGCATTCGCACGCGCTTGTGTTTGTAAAGTTAAACGCTGAATACTATTCATTATTTTTTCGTTCCTACATTTTCAATTAAAGGAACATTTTGCATGTCCTGTCAATACTTGAATCCGTTCATTCTTGATATTCTTCTTGTGTTAATTTTGATGGAAAAACTACAGTTTAGTGACAATGTACTTTTTATGTTCTGTGAATGAATGAATATCTGTTTATTGAATCAACTTGCTGCCTCTTGGCCCGATAGACGGCCTTTACCCTTTCCAGGACAAGAGCTGGATGAAAATGAGCCATGGTCATGCTCACTTTTTTGCGTTTGCCGGGAAATAATGATCATAATCATACTGTCTGTCTGTCTGTCTGTCTGTCTGTCTGTCTGTCTGTCTGTCTGTCTGTCTCTCTTCTCTCTCTCTCTCTCTCTCTCTCTCTCTCCTTCTACCCGTCTGCCTCCCCTTTCTTCTTACACACACACACACACACACACACACACACACACACACACACACACACACACACACACACACACACACATAGACACACACCACACAACGCTCAAGCCCGTCCTATTCCTTTTCCTGTTTACCACAATTTGTTCCCGTGTGTCATCATACTCACCGTTTAAGAAAGCATCATGCATCATTCACTGATGTGTCTGTCCGTGGTCAAAATGTGTTCCACTCGTTCCAGACAAAACGTCTGGGCCGATCTTTCTGAAAATTTGTAGGTATGTTCATAATGGGTCACGGATGATGTCCGATGTTTTATTTTACCAGAATAGCCGTTACTAACGGCTATAACGGCCCCAAATAGTTTTTTTCTTCTTTATGGAATATCTCAGAAAGTACTCGGCCGATTTATAAGCGGTTTGGATGATCTTGTGACAAATGGGAGCCTCTGTCCATATGTAAGTGATGTAATGCTGAAAATCGATTAAAAAACTGTTAAAAACCGCGTTATTTTGACGTTATTTCTTATATATAGGTGGATTTTAATGAAATTTGGTATATAGAAAGGCACAAATGGCACTTCTATAGTGTTTCAAAATTTGACCTTAAAAACCGTTATTCTTGACATATTGTCCAATCTGGATGAAATTTGGTATGTACACAGGCTTTAGCCCGGTGAGGACTAAAATACCAGTTTCAAAAGTGTACCTCGGTTACATAACCGTTAAAACCGTTATTTTGCCAGTAATTCTTATATTTTTGGTGGGTTTTTAAATAAAATTTGGTATATATACAGAAAGGTGTCACAATCAATCTATGAAAGTAATGTATTGGACGGATTTTGAAATAGCTTCAGATCTAAAAACTGAGTGGTAGATCACGGGCATTTTCATAGTAAACACGCTCTTGTCATGTACACGCGTATTCAAGATGAACTGGGAGTACGTTTATATGCTTTGCATCTTGCTGTTATTCATTTCTTTAATGTTCATGTCGGTTACCCCACTCTTCCCC
>CM065731.1:25166141-25188641 GCA_033310375.1 Conus canariensis | reverse complement strand
TCTCCTCTCTCTCTCTCTCTCTCGTTGTAGTTACATTGTCTGGTTTTGTTCTTAATGCAAGCTTTATCTTTATAAGTATTGCTGTCATGTATGCAATAGAGATTGTAACTCACTCATGGTGTGGTTAGGCCAACTGGAATACATTCTCTCTCTCTCTCTCTCCTCTCTCTCTCTCTCTCTCTCTCTCTCTCTCTCTCTTTGTGTCTGCCTGCCTGCCTGCCTGCCTGTCTGTCTGTCTCTGTCTGTCTTCTGTTCTCTCTCTCTCTCTCTCTCTCTCTCTCTCTCTCTCTCTCTCTCTCTCTCTCAGAGTTTGAAACTGCTTAGCTCCCAGTTTCTCGCAGTCCTACTCCAGAGACGTCTCGACAAGCACTAAAGCTCTCGCATGTCGGTTATATATATCTGTAAATCAAGACAATACAAGCGTGCAGCCTTCTGCAACGACTGAGCCCTGCACAGCAGCACCAAACACCTCGCAGTGACACTCCACCCTTCTTTTCTAACACCAGGAGAGCTCCACGCAACCGAGCAGAGCGCGTGTGTATGTATGGCGTGGCAAGTTGTTTGGGAAACACCATTACAGGCAGCGACAACAAATACTGGATGCTGGCAAAATAAAGTTGTGTGGTTTACGGTTAGAATCCAGCCACCTGGCTGACAAATGTTGCTCCCCTCCCTTCTCCTTCCTCATCTTTCTCCTCCCCCTTCCTCATCCCCCCCCCCCCCCCCCCCCCCCCATCCATAACGTCTTTTTAGGAACCAGGCTCCGTTCTAAATCGCAAAACTCCCTGAATTCTCTTCTCTATGGTTAGGGGGTTGTGGCTTTGGTGGCTGGCTAGCTGGCTGGTTGTGTTTCTGATATACATGTATGTGAAATGAATTTGACGGTCACTGTTGCATGCACCGTTTAAAGACATAAACCCAGTGATGCAGACTTTTTTTTTTTAAACAAACTTACCGTATTCGTTTAAACGCGCATCTTCGCTCAGGACATCTGTTACTCATCTCTGGTCTGTGATTATACTGGAAACCATTGGCAGTTTCATGCGTATTCAAATCTAAGATGTTCTGCTGTTTAGATCTCCAGATATAAGTAAAAAAAACAAACCCACTTCAGGCAGAGATAATAAAGCATAAGCAACACAAGCTTCCAGATCAGTAATGCCATTATCAATACTGGTGGCACATAAGCACAACGATACAAAAATCGCCCTTTGATAAGCCATAAAAGAGCCCTACGAATCGGGAAAATGATAGCGTTTTTTATCATCGGTATGTACCTCTCGAATAGATGGCAGATGCCTCTTTTTGACCAGACATATAACCCTACGAATCAGGGACAAAAAATGTTTTTATTATCGAGTTTGAACCTCTCGAATATATATGGCAGGGATCCCTTTTCGACCAACCATGCAACCCCACGAATCTGGGACATAACAGTGTTTTTATTATGGAGTATGTACCAGATGAATATGTGGCAGGAATTCCTTTTGGACCAGACGTGTAACCCCACCAGAGCGCCTTCCTTGTTTTAGGGGCTGTGTGGCCGAGGTAGGAGGCTGTCTGGTAGCGTGTGAAACGTGGACTGAATTGAAATACGTGAAAAAGAGAGAAACCAACAGCAGCGTTACTGGGTATGTGTCAAAATGCAAATCAACACGCAGGAGTTCAAAAGTAACACCGTTTTTTTTGTTTTTTGTTTTGTTTTGTTTTGTTTTTTTGCTCATACACGAAACAAAACAGACAGGTGAATTTCCGACAAACAGGTCTTCTTCTGAAATAAAGAATAACATTTATTGGACAAGAAAGAGAGAGACAGAGGAGAGAGAGAGAGAGAGAGAGAGAGAGAGACGGACAGACACGCACACACACACACACACACACACACACACACACACACACACACACACACACACACACACACACACACACACAGAAAGAGAGAGAGAGAGACAGAGAGAGAGAATCTAGAAACGGACAGAGAGAGAGAGGGAGGGAGGGGGACGTTGGTGGGGTTAAGGAGTGAGCTGGATAACAGGTAATGCACGGCCAAAGAGTGTGTGTGTGAGATAGCCATGTGGATGATATTGATAAACGCAAAGAAGGAACTTGAATGTATAGCAGGGAGTGTGGGGGGGGGGGGGGGGGGGGGGGGAAGGATCGATCATATCAGGCAGTCTCAGCCAAGACCCGACCACAATGTAGGCTGTCCCCAACCTTGACACCGAGGGGGAGAAGGGAGTGGGAGGAAAGGCGAATGGTGAAAAAGAAAAAAAAAAAAAAAAAAGGGGGGGGGGGGGGGGGGGGGGGAGGCAGGGGAAGCTGCCGAGCTTCCTCTTAAGAATTACGGGTAGGGTAAGAGTGTGGGGTGTTGGGAAGAGTGGGGGGGGGGGGGGAAGGGGGCGGGAGGCAAAGAGAAAGGGTGGATGGGGAAACAAGGAGAGAAGGTAGAAAGAAACATGTCGGAACATCCGTACAAAAAGAATGTTATAATAACGTGAAACAATTTAAATGTAATTTCAGGATTTCAGGAGCAGGGAGAGAGAGAGAGAGAGAGGAGAGAGAGAGAGAGAGAGAGAGGGTTGCAGGTGGAAGGGCGGGGGGGGGGGGGGAGGGGATGCGGGTGATGGGGATGGGGAGGGGGGGGGGAGGGTGGAGACAGAGCAATGAGGTAAGAGAAGATAATAGAATTTCATGCATGTTCTAAATGAAATCAGAACGGGTTCATTTTTCATACTGATCATGTGACGTCAGATTTGCCCCCGTGCGATGAGTTTGTGAACGCTCCTTTGCGCAGTATCCTTAGGATTATCTGCTCTTTTCTGTTTTAAAACACTTTTGCGCAGTATCTTTAGCATTATCTGCTCTTTTCTTTTTTCTAAAATACTCTTTTATGCCGTAACTTTAGGATTATGTGCTCTTCTCTTTTTTTTAAACACTTGCGCAGTACCTTTAGGATTATCTGCCCTTTTCTTCTTTTTTTTTATTTTTTTAAACACTCTTTTGCGCAGTGTCTTTAGGATTATCTGCTCTGTTCTTTTTTTAAACATTCTTTTGCGCAGTATCTTTAGGATTATCTGCCCTTTTTTTAAACACTTTTGCGCAGTACCTTTAGAATTATCTGCTCTTTTCTCTTTAAAACACTTTTGCGCAGTATCTTTAGAACTATCTGCTCTTGTCTCTTTATAACACTCTTTGTGCAGTATCTTCAGAATTATCTGCACTTGTCTCTTTATAACACTCTTTGTGCAGTATCTTCAGAATTATCTGCTCTTGTCTCTTTATAACACTCTTTGGCTGTATATTCAGAATTATCTGGTCTTTTCTTTTTTAACACACTTTTCTTGCGCAGTATCTTTAGAATTATCTGCTGTTTTCTTTTCAACACACGTTTTTTTTTTTTTTTTGCGCCGTATTATTAAAATCATCTGCTGTTTTTTGTTGTTGAAAACACTCTTGCGCAAGATCTTTAGAATTATCTTCTTTTTTCTTTCTCTTATCTTTCCCGTTTCTTTTTAAGCCGTCCTTTGTTTCTAACTGACGGTTCGGTCACTTTTGTCATGAGCTCTGTCTGCCTGCTTGGCTGGCTGTCTGTCCGTCTGCCCGCCTGTCTCTGTCTGTCTGTCTGTCCGTCTGTCCGTCCGTCTGTCTGTTGTCCGTCTGTCTGTCCATCTGTCTGCCTGTCTCTGTCAGTCAGTCCGTCTGTCTGTCTGTCTGTCTTTCTCCTCACCCCAGGCCCTTTCCACCACCCAACTCTACTGAATATGCGCCCCCCCCAAAAAAAAAAAAAAAAAAAAGTAGAAGAAAAAAAAAAAAAAAACCCACCTAATGCTTCCCCCTCATTCCTCGCAAGTGCACGCGCGCGCTCTCGCACTTCACTTTGCACAACACACACACACACACACACACACACACACACACACACACACACACACACACACACACACACACCTTTTACCGATCATCAGAGAGAGAGAGCTTGACAATGTGATTGTAATTTATAATGAATGACACACCTCAGAGCGCTTGGAATAACAACAACAACCAAAACAAAAAAAAACAAACACCAGATTCTTCTCCAGCCAGCTATCAAGTGTTGCAGCAGTGGTGGAAGCTGCCCAGCTTAGCAGCAGCAGTAGAAGAAGAAGAAGAGCGGTGTGTACGGTATGGAGAGGCACATGTTTGGGGATACCCCATTACAGGCAGCGACAACAAACGCCGGGCTGCGGGCAAAAATACAGTTTGTGTGTTTGGCTCCCCGCAGAATCGGTCAACCTGGTTTTAATTATTGATTCCAGCTCCTCCCCTTCTTACCCACCCCCGCTTCCCACCCTCCTGCTCTTCCTCATTGCAGACTGCCCTCATTCCTGAGTTACAAGTTTGTATACGGAGATAGATAGGTACACACATATGCACACGCACGCACGCACGCATGCACGCGTGCACACACACATGCACGCGTGTGCACACACACACACACACACACACGCACACGCACACACACGTATCTATCTGTCTTTTTGTCTGTCTGTCTGTCTATATCTGTCTATCTATATGTCTATCTGTCTGCCTATCTATCTGTCTATCGATCTATCTATCTGCCTGCCTACCTCCCTCCCTCACTCCCTCCCTCTGCGAAATCTGCAATGCATACATACATAGATACGTGTGTGTGTGTATATATATATATATATATATATATGCCATGCGCACGCGCATATATATATATATATATATATATATATATATATGTGTGTGTGTGTTTTGTGTGTGTGTATACATACATACATATATAATAGAAACAGACAGCTAGATACAGATAGACAGGACAGGCAGACAGATAATGTGTCTCACATTTGTAAACGAGTGAGTCGGCATAATCATACAATTCGGTTGTATACATGTATGAGTGTACGTTTCTACATGAGTGTGTATGTGTGTGCGCGTGCATGTGTGCGTGCGCATGGTAAGTGTGTGTCCATGATAAGCTTTGACACTGGCATTTTTCCCCAGTAATTACAAGCGCCGTCAGTTTCTGCAGAGTGATAGAATGTTGTTGAGACATTTCCTGTCAGTCCCGGCTCAAAGATATCATTGAATCGTAACGGTCATAGCTCTGTGATGAAGATTGACATCTTCAGCAATTTTTTTCAATTTTACAAAACTGATGTTTTCTTTACAACTGTGACCACTACAAACTATTGCTTGATACGCTAAAAGAGAATTTTTTTTCCTTTGCCGGAATGATAAGAAAACGAGCGTCAGTCAGGGGAAATCGGAGCGGCAAGCTCCAGGTACAACAGGTGACCATGAATGTGACATAAGACTAGTATATGACGTTGAAGTTTTATGACGCACATTCGTTAATACAACTTTCTCCGACAAAAAGCTGAATAATAATAATAAAAAAAAAAAAAATAATAATTTTTAAAAAAACCCACAGAGGCGCTTGAATTTTTCTCCCCATATAGACATCGTGTCGGAACGAAACGCAGTAGGTGTAAGTTGTACACTGATCAAGAAACTGGATAGACAACGAGAAAAAAAAATCACTCCATTCAGTCAAGTGAAATTCAACAGAATTGGTCTCTTCCCTGCTGCGTCCCAGGAAGACGATGGGGTTGATGCTGGGGAATTGTAAGGGCGGTGAGGGGAGGGGGGGGGGGGGTGCGGAAGGGGAGGTAGCCGGCAGAGGGTTACGCCGCACTGGGCAGTATTTGAGTGACTCAGCTCTGAGTGGTCCATTTCATTTTCTTCTTCTTCTTCTTCTTCTTCTTCTCTCTCTCTCTCTCTCTCTCTTCTCTCTCTCTCTCTCTCTCTCTCTCTCTCTCTCTCTCTTTGCGCACCCCCGCGCGCGCATGCGTGCATGTGTATTTGTGTGTGTGTTTGCGTCTGTCTCTGTCTCTCTCTCTCTCTGACTCTGTCTGCCTGTCTGTCTGCCTGCCTCTGTCTCTGTTTCTCTCTCTCTTTGCGTGCGCACGCGCGCTCTGTGTGTGTGTGTGTGTGTGTGTGTGTGTGTGTGTGTGTGTGTGTGTGTGGTGGGAGAGAGAGAGAGAGAGAGGACGAGAGAGAGAGAGAGAGACAGAGAGAGACACAGAGAGAGAGAGAGAGGAGAGACGGAAAGCTTTTGTAACACTGGCTTGTGGGGGGGGGGGGGGGGGCATTACCAGCAGAAGGCGCCTGAGTAGCAGACAGGTGTAGGGCGGCGCAGCCAACCTTCCTCGCATCAACATTAACGACGGGTCTAGCCTGTGTCGCCGGGGGACGGCTCTCGAGGCTGCTGGGCAGTTCGGCGACGAGGCGCTGCCCTTCTGCGACTTCACCAGTGGCCTGCACGACCAGCAGGGAGGCCTCCCTTTGGACAAGGGAACGTTTTGGACTGTCCCTCCCAGGCGCAGAGTGGACGTAAATCTTCTCGCAGCGGCTTGGCGACCGCTGTGCTACCCGTTTCCTGCATCGGCCTGAGCAGGACCGTCGCCACTCAGCATGGAGACGGCTTTGGAAGGGAGGGCAAGGAGGGAAGGCACCATCATCACCCAAACACCGTCTGGGATGAGTCTAACAACGGATGAAGGAAAACAGCGACTACAACCAGATGAACAACTTGACCCAGACTCCCGTCTGAGGGGAATCGACCAACCCCGGCTGTCTCCTTCCCAGCGCAGATACAGACCTTTTCTCCATGCGTGCCAGCTTCTGTGTCCACCACACAGCTTGACTCTACGTGCTGCAGCAAGTTACCAGCTTGTCCCTGAAAGCTATGCTGTGATAAGGACATTAGTGTCAGCCATCGAGAAGGAAAGACATCACCAGGAATTAGGGAGCAGTGGATATTTTCTTGTCGGCAATCAGACGCGTGTTGTCTCTTCCTTCTCCTCTGTCCTGTCCCCTTCGCACTCACCCGCAGTCGTTGATAGAGTTGAGAAAAGGAAAGTGAGAGTAAATAAGAGAGAAGAGATAAACAGCGAAGCGAATAATCTGTCTGTCTTCATCTCTCTTTCTCTCTCTTTCTCTTGGGAAGCAAAGAATAGACGTGGGAAAGGGTGAGTAGGACGGGTAGAGAGAGAGAGAGAGAAAAGGTGAACGTGCATAATTATGTTGTCTTCATGAATTACGGCAGTTTTGTTATCAAGAACTGAATCAAGTATCCAAAGATGTAGATGTGGGATCGACGTACTACGCTGGTACAGCTGTCTTAAAAAATTTTTTTTTTACATGCTCTTTTTTATCACCTTACGTCTGCTTGTCTGTCCATCTCTCTCTGTATCTCTTTCTCTCTGTCCTCTCTCTCTCTCTCTCTCTCTCTCTCTCTCTCTCTCTCTTTTCTCTCTGTTGTGTCTCCCCCCCCCCTCTCTCTGACTTTTTCTTTGTGTCATTCAGTCGTTTCTGTCTGTCTCAGACTCTCTTTGTCTGTCTGTCTGTGTCTGTCTCTGTCTCTCTATCTATCTCTCTGTCTCTCTCTCTTCCTTCTCTATGTCTCTCTCTTTCTGTCTGTCTCTCTCTCTTGGACCTATACTTTTTGTCACTCAGTCGTTTCGGTCTGTCTCTGTCTCTATTTGTTCGTCTATCCGTTCGTCCGTCTATCCGTCTGTCCGTCCCTCTCTCACTCCCTGCCTGTTTGTTTGTTTTTTTTTTTCTCTGATTTTTTTTCGGTCATTCAGTCTTTTCTGTCGGTGTCTTTCTCTGTCTCTGTCTCCGTCCGTCTGTCCCTTGTTCCTTCCCTTTTTCTCCCTCTCCCCATGTGGCTGACCCATTCCTTTTTATCCAGCCCACTGTTTTACGCCTCTGTTTCTCAGCAGTTTTGTTTCTTCCTTGTCTGTCTTCCTGTGCCAAGCACTTACTGCAAATCTTTTGATGTCGTGCTCATTAGTTTCAGACAACACAAGACAGATGGACATTCGTGAACAGAAGGAGCCGCCGTCATCTCCACAGTGTGTGTCGACCAAAAGATTGCAGGTCAGTCGGACTCTTTACCTGTATTCAGCAGATCAAATGATTCTATCTGACCGCCGAAAAGCGGAGGAAAAACAAATGCAGACAATAAGCAGCCTCGTCTGTGACCTGGGAAAATGAGTTTGTAAACAGTTGTTATAAAAAACGAAGGCAGCAGGGAAAAGAGTGATAAAGTGGGAAATATTAAACCTACCATTAAACGCATTTGGCTGCTCTTGTTCTCGCTTATGGAGAGAGCCATTCGTTGTGAGTGGATTTACTTGAAGATTTGGGAGGTGCAGAGTGGGGGAGAGAGTGGGGGGGGGGGGGGGGTGGGGGTGGAGAGGGGAGGAGGGGGAGAAGGCAGGTGGGAGGGATGAGAGGGAGACCTCTTTTCTCTCTTTCTTTCTTCCATTCATTCTTTCTGTCTTCTTGTCCATCTTCCTTTCTTTCTCTATGTTACCTTCTTTGTTATTACCTGTTTCTGTTTCTATCCCTCTTTGTCTTCCTCTCTATACGTTGCTTACTCATTATTTCACTCATTCAGGGTGTCTGCTGAAATAACTCATGTTTCATAGTATCCTTTCTTCTTTTCCAACCTCACTAAACAGATGGGCACATGCACGCTTTTGCATTTCAATCACAGATAAAAGCGAAGCCACAGAGAGAAGCGTTCAGTCCATAATAAATAAGACCGTAGAGTGGAGTGTCAAATACCCCGCCGTGAAAACCTTACAACTTGAGCAAACGTGCATCAGGGAGCTGTCCAGTGGAGCAGAGAGTGTGTGGATGCATACAGTGGCAAATGTTTAACAAACAGCATTACACGCAGCAACGAACAAACACTGGCTGTTGGCAAAATAGAACTATGTGGCTGATAGCCAGAATACCTCAACCTGGATCACAAGGACCCTCCGCCCTCTGGATTACCCCCCCTCCCCCCTTCGCCCCCTTCCCTCCACCCCTTGCCTTCCGCTTTCCATTCTTTCTTTCCCCACCCCATCCCCTCTACTAACGTCTTTATACGACCCGCGCGGCCCTTTCCAGGTCTCTTCTCTATTGCCAGGGCTATGATGGTTCAATTAGCTGGTCATGAAGCAACCTGTCAACTGTCTCTCTCTCTCTCTCTCTCTCTCTCTCTCTCTCTCTCTCTCTCTCTCTCTCTCAGGTGCCACATATGGGTTCATTAGCCAAAATGATCCCTCTCTTTTCTCAATTCTTCCACCTTTTCTGTCTTTTTTCCCTTTATTTATTTTCTGTCTTTTCTATTTCTTTACCAAGTGTATGAGAATTCATGTAGGAACCATGACTGATCACCCAGGCTCTATGTATTCCTGTCGTGATCGAAACGAGAAAGGAAAACTGAAGTAGGGAAGACGGGTTGTCATTAGGTTTCGGGCTCATCTCGGTGATCTACGCTCCAGTGCACACCCCTCATCTTGCCAAAACAATGCGTGCGTTCTGTCGCTTCAAGTTAGCTCCCTTGCTCTTCTCTCTTGTGAGGTGTCACGTGTGGAGCTCACGGGTTACATTTTCATGCAAGAGCTCTTATCTACTAAGCATCAATCTTCTGTCTGTCTGTCTGTCTGTGGGCCTGCCTGATCAGTTTTCCTGCTGTCGCTGTTTCTCTTCTTTAAGTTTTCATCTTTCAGTCCATTGCCTCAGTTTCACTTTAAACGATCTTAACGACTTTTATTTTCCTTCTCTCCGTGTGTCATTTTGTCGTGTCTGTCTCTCTCCTTTTCTTTTTCTTTCTTTTGAACTTTTTGCACTTTCTCTCTTATTGTCGCCATCCTCGTTTTTCAGTTTCTTATTGTTCTGTCTGTCTGTCTGTCTATGCTCCTTTGTCTCTGTCTGTCTGCTGTCTGTATGTCTCTGTCTGTATGTCTCTGTCTGTCTATGTTTCTTTCTCTCTCTCTCCCACTCTCTCCCTCCCCCAGCCTTCCCTCCTTTGCTCCTCTCTGAACCTCTCTCTCTCTCTCTCTCTCTCTCTCTCTCTCTCTCTCTCTCTCTCCGTTTCTATCCTTGCATGTTCGACGTAGGAGCTGTGTCTAGTTTGCACCAGTATCCCAATCTGTCTTGTCTGTCTGTCTGTCTCCCTCTCTGCCTTCCTCTCTCCCTCCCTGTCTCCCTCTGTCCCTCCATCTTCCCCCTCCTTCTGTGGCTGGTGCATTCTTTCGTTCACCCAGCCCCTGTTTATTCCTGTTATATCTCAGCTGTTTTGTTTCTACCTCGTCTTCCTTTCTGCTCTGAGCAGTCGCAGTTCTTTGATGTCGTGCTTATTAGTTCCAGAAAACGCAAAACAGATGGACATGCGTTAACAGAAAGAGCTGTCATCTTCACAATGTAATGACCAAAAAGACTGCAGGTCAATTAAACTCTTTACCCAGTGTTCAGCAGATCAAAATGATTCTATCAGACTACCGACAAGCAAAAGAGAAACAAAGACAGACAAGCAGACTCGCCTGTGACTGGGAAAATGAGTTTCTAAACAGCTGTTACAAAAAGAAGGCAGCAATGAAGAGAGTGATAAAGTGGGAATATTAAACCAATTATTGAGCACACGTGGCTGCTCTCGATTCTCGCTTATAGAGCCATTTATCGTGAGTGGATTTAGCTGAAGATGTGGGAGGGAGGGGGAGGGGAGGGGAGAAGGGAGGGGTGAGTTAAGGGGAAGGAGGGTGAGGAGGCAGGTGGGAGGGATGAGAGGGAGACCTCTTTTCTCTCTTTCTTTCTTCCATTCATTCTTTCTGTCTTTTTGTCCATCTTCCTTTCTTTCTCGATCTTATCTTTTTTTCTTTTTTTTTAGCTCTTTCTTTTTCTATCCCTCTTTGTCTTCCTCTCTATACGTTGCTTACTCATTATTTCACTCATTCAGGGTGTCTGCTGAAATAACTCATGTTTCATAGTATCCTTTCTTCTTTTCCAACCTCACTAAACTGATGGGCACATGCACGCTTTTGCATTTCAATTAGTGACAAGAGTGAAACCGCAGAGAGAAGCGTTCAGTCCGTAATAAATAAGACCGTAGAGTGGAGTGTCAAATACCCCGCCGTGAAAACCGTACACCTTGAGCATACGTGCATCAGGGAGCTGCCCAGCCGAGCAGAGAGTGTGTGGATGCATACAGTGGCAAATGTTTATCAAACAGCATTATACGCAGCAACAAACAAACACTGGCTGTTGGCAAAATAGAATTATGTGGCTGATAGCCAGAATACCTCAACCTGGATCATAAGGGCTCCCCTCCACCCTCTGCACTACCCTTCCCCCCACCCCCTTCCCTCGAACCCATGCCCTTTGCTTTCCATCCTTTCTTCCCCCACCCCACCCCTTCTAACAACGTCTTTATAAGACCCCTTTCTAGGTCTTATCTCTAGAGTCGAGGGCTATGATTGTTCAGTTAGTTGGTCATAAAGCAACCTCTCTCTCTCTCTCTCTCTCTCTCTCTCTCTCTCTCTCTCTCTCTCTCCTAAGGTGCCACATATGGGTTCATTAGCCAAAATGATCCCTCTGTTTTCTCAAACTTTCCACCTTTTCTGTCTTTTTGTTTTAAACCCTTTATTCATTGTTTTTTTAAATTTCTTTTTATTTCTTTACAAAGTGTATGGGAACTTCATGTAGGAGCCATGACTGATCACCCAGGCTCTCTATGTATTCCACTCGTGATCGAAACGAGAAAGGAAAACTGAAATAAGGAAGGCGGGTTGTCATTAGGTTTTTGGCGCATCCCGGCGATCTACGCTCCAATGCACACCCCTCATCTTGCCAAAACAGCACTTGCATTCTGTCGCTTCAAGTTAGCTCCCTTGCTCTTCTCTCTTGTGAGGTTTCATGTGTGGAACTTATAGGTTACATTTTCATGTAAGACCTCTATCTTCTAACAATCAATCGTCTGTCTGTCTGTCTGTCTGTCTGTCAGCCTGCCTGATCAGTTCTCCAGCTGTCTCTGTTTCTCTTCTTCAAGCTTTCGTCTTCATCTCCATTGCCTCAGTTTCACTTTAAAAGATCTTAACGACCTTTATTTTCTTTCACTCCATGTGTCATTTTGCCATGTCTTTCGCTGTCTTTCCTCTTTTTTTCTTTTTTCAACTTTTTGATCTCTTTCTCTCTTACGCTCCCAATACTCGCTTTTCAGTTTCTGATTGCTCTCTCTCTCCCCTCTCTCTCTCTCTCTCTCCTCTCCTCTCTCTCTCTCTCTCTCTCTTTCTCTCTCTCTCTCTCTCTCTCTCTTTCTCTATGTGCAACGTAGGAGCTGTGTGTCTATTTTGCACTAATATCCCCATCTGTCTTGTCTTGTCTGTCTGCCTGTCTGTCTCCCTCTGTCCCTCCCTGCCTCCCTCTATCCCTCCCTCCCCCCTCCTTCTGTGGCTGGTGCATTCTTTCGTTCACCCAGCCCTGTTTTTTTTTTTGGTTGCTATATCTCAGCTGTTTTGTTTCTATCTCGTCTTTCCTTCTACCTTGAGCAGTAACAATCCTTTTGATGTTGTGCTTACTAACTCCAGAAAACTAAAGACAGATTGACGTGCATGAACAGAAAGAGCTGTCATCTTCACAATGTAATGACCAAAAAGACTGCAGGTCAATTAAATTCTTTACCCAGTATTCAGCAGATCAGATGATTCTATCAGACTACCGACAAGCAAAGGAGAAACAAATGCAGACAAGCAGCCTCTTCTGTGACCGGGAAAATGAGTTTGTAAGCAGCTGTTATAAAAAGAAGGCAGGGGGAAGACAGTGATAAAGTGGGAATATCAAACCCGCCATTGAGCGCATGTGGCTGCTCTTAATTATTTTTTTTTCGAGGAGAGAGCCATTTATTTGAGCAGATTTATTCAAAGATTTTGGAGGTGTAGGGAAGGAGGGGGTAAGCAGAGGAGGAGAGGGAGAGAAAGGAGGTAGATGGGAGAAATGCGAGAGGCAGGTTTCTATTTTTTGTTCTTCAATCCATTGATTCTGTTTTCTTTCTTTTGTTTTCTTTCGCTTTAACCAGTTTCTGTTTTTATCCGTGTCTCTGGCATTGCCAACTCATTAATGCACCCATTCAATGGGAGCCGGAATAGCTCAGTTGGTAGAGCGCCGGACTCGTAATCTTGGTGATCCTGGGGTTGCGGGTTCGAACCTCCGCCGGGGGCGTTTCGGTACAGGGGGATTTTTCCCTCGGAGTTAACATTGGTTCTGACTCCATTTCCCATACAGTCCTTCGAATGAGACTATAAACCGAGGTTCCGTGTGTGAACGCACGCATAACATCTTGCACACACGTAAAATCCCATCACCAACTTTCGGAAGAGTAGGCCAGTTTGGCCGTTGGTATGGATGACACGTTACACATAGCATGCACCCTGCGTGAGAAATGGAAAGAATGAAGGAAGTAAGGAAAATGAGTGAACGATATTGAACGATATTGACTGGATGACACGGGAAACGACTGAATGAAGCGCCAGCTGGCAGCTCTTCAGTCGGCACTACCCAGGTAGGCAGCCCGTTGTGTAAACGAGTGTTGATTGTAAAGCGCTTAGAGCTTGGTCTCTAGCCGAGAATAGGCGCTATATAAGTATTCATTATTATTATTATTATTATTATTATTATTATATTCAGGGTGTCCGCTGAAATAACTCAAGTATCCTAGTATCCTTTCTTCTTGACTTACCACTCTAAGCTAACAGGCACGTGCACGCTCTTGCATTTCAGTTACAGATAAGGGCGAAGATGCAGCGATAGGCTTTCAGTCAGAGAATGGCAAAAATCCCACCGTGAAAAGCCTTACACCCAGGGCACACATTCATTGGGGAGCTGCCCAGCCAAGCAGAGTGTGTGTGTATGCATACAATGGCAAATGTTTAACAAGTAGCATTACACGCAGCAACAAACAAACACTGGCTATAAGTACAATAGAATTATGTGGCTGATGGCCAGAATTACCTCAGCCTCGATTACAAGGGCCCTCCCTCCCACCCTCCTCCCTACCCCTTTTCCATCTTCCCACTCCCGTCCCTCTTTCCACTCTTTCACACACACACACACACACACACACACACACACACACACACACACACACACACACACACACACACACATACATACACACACACACACACACACATACATACACACACACACACACGCACACGCACACGCACACGCACACGCACACGCATACGCGCACGCACACACACACACACACACACACACACACACACACACACACACACACACACACACACCACACACACACAACACACACACACACTTCCCGTAATAACGTCTCTATTAGACCTCTTGGTAGGTCATTTTTCTACTGTCGAGGGTTATAATGTTTCAATTAGCTGGGTGTGAGGGAGCTGTCTCTTTTCAGGTGCATGATTGCGTCTCTGTCTGTCTGTCTGTCCGTTCGTCTCTCTCTCTCTCTCTCTCTTTCTCTCTCTCTCTGAGCTGCATATGGCTTCATTAGCCCCCAAATCCTTCTCTTTTCTCATTTTTTTCCCACTTTCTCCGTTTTGTTTTTCCTTTACCGCTTTTTTCTCTCTTTTATTTCCTTTACAAAGTGTTCAGCACAGGTTCTGCGGCAAGCTGTATGTGAACTTCATGTAGGAACCGTGACTGATCACCCAGGTCGTGTGTATTCCACCCATGATCGGAACGAGAAAGGCAATCTGAAAGAAGTAAGGAGTGTCATCACTGGGTTTCTGACTCATCCCGGCGATCCACGCTGCTATGTACACCGTCATCTTGCCAAAACAAAGAGGCACTCTGCCGCTTCTGTTAGCTTCCATAACTCTTCTCTCTGCTCAGGTCTCGTGTTTCTGGCTGACAGTTAATATTTTCATACATGACCTCTCTGTCTACTTAGCTCCAATCTGTCTGTCTGTCTGTCTGTCTGACTGTTGGCCTGCCTGGTCAGTTCTCCTACTGTCTGTGTTTCTCTTCTGCAAGTTCTTCTTCCCTTGCATTGCCTGAATTTCACTTAGAAAAATTCCAACGAACTTATTTTTCCCTCTGTGTGTCATTTTGTCATGTTTTTCTTTTTCTTTCCTTTTTGAACAATTGTACCTTTTTTTCTCCCAATACCTATACTTGCTTTTCACTTTCTCATTGCTCTGTCTGTCTGTCTGCCTGTCTGTCTGTGTGTCTGTCTGCCTGTCTGGCTGCCTGTCTGTCTCTGTGTGTGTGTCTGTCTCTCTTACTCTCTCTCTTCCTTTGTCTAGATGTCTGTGTGCTGTGCCTGTCTGCCTCTGTCTCTCTGTCTCTGTCTCTCCCCCTCCAGTCCTCCCTCCTTTCCTCTCTCTCTCTGTCTCTCTCTCTGTCTCTGTCTCTCTCTCTCTCCTCTCTCTCTCTCTCTCTCTCTCTCTCTCTCTCTCTCTCTGCATGCATGCTCGACGTAGGAACTAATCCCCTCATATGTCTTGTGTGTGTGTGTGTGTGTGTGTGTGTGTGTGTGTGTGTGTGTGTGTGTGTCCCTCCCTCTGTCGCTCCCTGCCTCCCTCTGTCACTCCCTCCGCCCTCTCTCCTCTCCTTTTTTCCCCTCTCCCCCTCTGGCTGATCCATTCTTTCTTTCACCCAGCCCCTGTTTATGCCCGTTATATCTCAGCTGTTTTGTTTCTACCTTGTCTGTCTGTCTGCACCGAGCAGTAGCAATTCGTTGATGTCATGCTTATTAGTTCCAGTAAATACAAGATAGACTGGCATGTGTGAACAGAAAGAACTGTGATCTGCACAGACCGAAAGATTGCAGGTCAATCACATCCTTCACCTGTATTCAGCGGATCAAATGATTCTATCAGACTGCCGAAAATCAGAGGAAAAACATATGCAGACGAACAGTCACGTTAGTGACTGGGAAAATGAAGTTATAAACATCTGTTACAAAAAAGAAGGCAGCAGGGAAGATAGTGATAAAGTGAGAATATCAAACCCACCATTGAGCACACGTGGCTGCTCTTGATTCTTTTTCGTGGAGAGAGCCATTTATTGTGAGCAGATTCACTGAAAGATTGTGGAGGTGAGGGGAGAGAGGGGGTAAGTAGAGGGGAGGGGGAGAGAAAGGAGGCAGATGGGGGAAACGAGAGGGAGGGATCTCTTTTGTCTCTTTCTTTCTTCAGTTTCTTTCGTTTGTTTCCTTTCTTCTGTTTTCTTTTGTTCGTCTTCCTTCCTTTCTCTCTTTTTTCCCAAACATCCGTTTCTGTTTTTCTCCATGTCTCCTGCATCACTTACTCATTAATACACTCATTCAGGGCGTTGGCTGAAATAACTCAAGTATCACATTATTCTTTCTTCTGGACTCACCTCGCTAAACTAACAGGCACGTGCATGCTCTTGCATCGTAGTTACAGACAAGAGCAGAGCTACAGCGAGAGGCATTCAGCCAGTAGACAATGCGACTAGAGAATGTCGAACACCCTGCAGTGAAAAGCCCTACACCCGGCCCAAGCGTGCGCTGGGGAGTTGCCCAGCAGAGCAGAGAGTGTGTGTATGCGTACAGTGGCAAAAGTTTAACAAACAGTATTACACCTGGCAGCAACAAACACTTGGTGTTGGTCAAATAGAATTATGTGGCTGATAGTCAGAATATCTTATCCTGGATTACAAGGACCGGCCCTCCGCCCTCCGCCCTCCACCCCACTCCTTTTCCATACTCACACTCCTGTCCCTCCCTCCACCCTTTCTTCCCCCACCTCTCCTTCCCTCTAATAACGTCTTTATGAGACCCTTCTCTAGGTCTGTTTTCTACTGTCGAGGGCTATGATGGTTCAATTAGCCGGTTATGAAGACACCTGTCTTTTCTCAGATGCATGCACCGCGCTTCTCTCTCTCTCTCTCTCTCTCTCTCTCTCTCTCTCTCTCTCTCTCTTCTCTCTCTCTCTCTGTGAACCACATATGGCTTCATTAGCCAACATAATCCCTCTCTTTTCTCAGTTTTTTTTTCGTCTTTTCTTTTTTTTTTTTTTCTTTACCACTTTCTTTTTTTTCTTTTCTTTCTTTTACAAAGTGTTTAGCACAGGTTCTGCGGTAAACTGTATGTGATCTTCATGTAGGAACCGTGACTGATCACCCAGGTCGTGTGTATTCCACCCGTGATCGAAGCGAGAAAGGCAATCTGAAAGAAGTAAGGAGTGTCATCATTGGGTTTCTGACTCATCCCTGCGATCCACGCTGCTATGTACACCGTCATCTTTTGCCAAAACAAAGAGGCACTCTGCCGCTTGTGTTAGCTTCCATAGCTCTTCTCTCTGCTCAGGTCTCGTGTTTCTGGCTGACAGTTTACATTTTCACATAAGACCACTCTGTCTACTTAGCACCAATCTGTCTGTCTGTCTGTCTGTCTGTCTGTTGGCCTTCCTAATCAGGACTCCTACTGTCTCTGTTTGTCTTCTTTAAGCTTTCTCTTTCCTGTTCATTGCCTCAATTTCACTTTAAAAAATCTTTAAGACCTAATTTTTTTTCTCTCTGTATGCCGTTTTGTCGTTTAATCTCTTCCCTTCTTATGGTTCTTTCCTTCTCTGTCTGTCTGTCTGTCTGTCTGTCTGTCTCTCTTTGTCCCTTTTTCTAAGTGTTCGTCTGTCTTCTATTTCTGTTTCTCTCTGTCCGTCTGTCTGTCTTTGTGTCTGTCTGCCTCACTCCCCTGTCCCATCCCCTCTCCCTCCCTCCTTCCCCACCCATCTCTCTCTCTCTCTCTCTCTCTCTCTCTCCTCTCTCTCTCTCTCTCTCTCTGTATGCTCCACGAAGGAGCTCTATGTCTACTTAACACTAATCTCTCTGTCCGTCGGTCTGCCTGTCTTTCTGTCTCTGTCTCACTCTCTCTGTTTTTGTCTCTGTCCTCGTGTCTCTGTCTTTGCCTCTGTGTCTCTTCCCCCTTCTGTCCTCCCTCTCTCTCTCTGTCTCTCTCTCTGTCTCTCTCTCTCTGTCTCTCTGTATTTCCTCTCCCCTTGTTTCTTTTCTCCTCATGTGGCTTGTCCATTTCTTCTTTCATCCAGCCCCCTGTTTATACCTCTTTTTTTCTCAGCTGCTTTGTTTCTACCTTGTCCGTCTTTCTGGGCCGAGCAGTAGCAAATCTTTTGATGTCGTGCCTATTAGTTGCACAAAACACAAGACAAATGGACATGCGTTCACAGAAAAGAGCTGTCATCTTCACAGTACGATGATAAAAAAAAAAAAAATTGCAGGTCAGTGAGACTCTTTACCTGTAGTTAGCAGATCAAATAATTCTGTCAAACTACCGACAATCGAAGGAGAAACGAGTGCGGACAAGCAGCCTCGTCTGTGACTTGGAAAATGAGTTTGTAAACATCTGTTACAAAAAGAAGGCAGGAGGGAAGAGAGTGGTGAATTGGGAATATTAAACCCACCATTGAGCGCCTGTGGCTGCTCTTCATTCTCGTTGGTGGAGACAGCTTTTATTGTGATTGAATTTTCTGAAAGATTTGGGAGGAGGGGAGGGGGGGGGGGGCGGGAGGAAAGGGATTAGGAGAGGGGGTGGAGAAGGAGGCAGCTGGGAAGGATGAGAGGGAGGTCTTTTTTCTCTTTCTTTCTTCCATTTATTCTTTCTGTTTCCTTCTGTCTTTTTGTTTATCTTCCATTCTCTCTCTCTCTCTCTCTCTCTTCTCTCTCTCTCTCTCTCTTCTCTCTCTCTCTTTCTCCTTTCTTTCTTTTCTCTTTCTCTCTCTTCTTTTTCTCTCTTCCTTCTCTCTCTCTCTCTCTCTCTCTCTCTCTCTCTCGTCTCTTCTTCTCTCTCTCCTCGTTTCTCTTCTTTCTCTTTCGCTCTGCTCTCTCTTTACTTCTCTCTCTTCTCTCTCTGCTCTCCTCCGTGTTCACTAGCATTTCGTTGTCTCTGTTGTCCCTTACGCATTGCTTACTCTTAAACAAGCTCCTTCAGGAGTCTGCTCCTGAACAAACTCAGTTTACAGCAATTGTCTTGCTACCTCACATGAAAGTACAAGGCAAACAGTTACAGGTGAGAACGAAGCGCCAATAAGCGTTAAGTGTAACAAAGGAGAGCAGATGTCGATACGCCCCTAAACGTACTCAAAGCAAACTGTTACCCACAGAGCAAGAGATGTACGACGTCAAGTGGCAAAGTCAACACACGCACACAACACACCAACTGTTGGCAAAATAGAATTTCGCCGTTGATAGCTAGAATACATCGACCTGGATTACAAGGCTCCCCCCTCCACCCTCTCTGCCTTGGCCCTCCCTTAACCCCCCCCCCCAACTCCTGGCCTCCCGTTCCATCCCTTCTTCTCTCCTCCCCCCCCCCCCCCCCACCCCTTCTAATAACGTATTTAGAAGACTTCTGTCCAGGTCTCTTCTCTACTGTCGAGGACTGCGATGGTTCCGTTAGCTGGTTATGAAGCAACCTGTCTTCTCAGATTCATAAAGTTGTGTCTCTCTCTGTCTCTCTTTGTCTGTTCTCTCTCTGTCTCTGTCTCTGTCTCTGTCCTCTCTCTCCTCCTCTCTCCTCTCACCTCTCACACACACACACACACACATCTCTCTCTCTCTCTCTCTCTCACACACACACACCACTCTCTCTCTCTCTCTCTCCTTCTCTTCTCATCGTCTCTCTCTCTCTCCTCTCTCTCCTCTCTCTCCTAGAGCCGCATATGGCTTCATTAGCCAAAATATCCCTTTCTTTTTTCAATTTTTTTCACCTTTTCTGTGTTTCCCCCCCTTCCTTTACCGCTTTCTTTTTTCCCTCATTCCTTTACCGCCTTTTTTTTTCTTTTTTCCCCCTTCCTTTACCGCTTTCTTTTTTCCCTCATTCCTTTACCGCTTTCTTTTTTCCCTCATTCCTTTACCGCTTTCTTTTTTCCCCCCTTCCTTTACCGCTTTCTTTTTTCCCCCCTTCCTTTACCGCTTTCTTTTTTCCCTCATTCCTTTACCGCTTTCTTTTTTCCCTCATTCCTTTACCGCTTTCTTTTTTCCCCCCTTCCTTTACCGCTTTCTTTTTTCCCTCATTCCTTTACCGCTTTCTTTTTTCCCTCATTCCTTTACCGCTTTCTTTTTTCCCTCATTCCTTTACCGCTTTCTTTTTTCCCCCCTTCCTTTACCGCTTTCTTTTTTCCCCCCTTCCTTTACCGCTTTCTTTTTTCCCCCCTTCCTTTACCGCTTTCTTTTTTCCCTCATTCCTTTACCGCTTTCTTTTTTCCCCCCTTCCTTTACCGCTTTCTTTTTTCCCTCATTCCTTTACCGCTTTCTTTTTTCCCCCCTTCCTTTACCGCTTTCTTTTTTCCCTCATTCCTTTACCGCTTTCTTTTTCCCCCCTTCCTTTACCGCTTTCTTTTTTCCCTCATTCCTTTTACCGCTTTTTTTTTTCCCTCATTCCTTTACCGCTTTCTTTTTTCCCTCATTCCTTTACCGCTTTCTTTTTCCCCTCATTCCTTTACCGCTTTCTTTTTTCCCCCCTTTACCGCTTTCTTTTTTCCCCCTTCCTTTACCGCTTTCTTTTTTCCCTCATTCCTTTACCGCTTTCTTTTTTCCCCCCCTTCCTTTACCGCTTTCTTTTTTCCCTCATTCCTTTACCGCTTTCTTTTTTCCCCCCTTCCTTTACCGCTTTCTTTTTTCCCCCCTTCCTTTACCGCTTTCTTTTTTCCCCCCTTCCTTTACCGCTTTCTTTTTTCCCCCCTTCCTTTACCGCTTTCTTTTTTCCCCCCTTCCTTTACCGCTTTCTTTTTTCCCTCATTCCTTTACCGCTTTCTTTTTTCCCCCCTTCCTTTACCGCTTTCTTTTTTCCCTCATTCCTTTACCGCTTTCTTTTTTCCCTCATTCCTTTACCGCTTTCTTTTTTCCCTCATTCCTTTACCGCTTTCTTTTTTCCCCCCTTCCTTTACCGCTTTCTTTTTTCCCTCATTCCTTTACCGCTTTCTTTTTTCCCTCATTCCTTTACCGCTTTCTTTTTTCCCCCCTTCCTTTACCGCTTTCTTTTTTCCCCCCTTCCTTTACCGCTTTCTTTTTCCCTCATTCCTTTACTGCTTTCTTTTTTCCCTCATTCCTTTACCGCTTTCTTTTTTCCCCCCTTCCTTTACCGCTTTCTTTTTTCCCTCATTCCTTTACCGCTTTCTTTTTTCCCTCATTCCTTTACCGCTTTCTTTTTTCCCTCATTCCTTTACCGCTTTCTTTTTCCCCCCTTCCTTTACCGCTTTCTTTTTTCCCTCATTCCTTTACCGCTTTCTTTTTTCCCTCATTCCTTTACCGCTTTCTTTTTTCCCTCATTCCTTTACCGCTTTCTTTTTTCCCTCATTCCTTTACCGCTTTCTTTTTTCCCCCTTCCTTTACCGCTTTCTTTTTTCCCTCATTCCTTTACCGCTTTCTTTTTTCCCTCATTCCTTTACCGCTTTCTTTTTTCCCCCCTTCCTTTACCGCTTTCTTTTTCCCCCCTTCCTTTACCGCTTTCTTTTTTCCCTCATTCCTTTACCGCTTTCTTTTTTCCCCCCTTCCTTTACCGCTTTCTTTTTTCCCTCATTCCTTTACCGCTTTCTTTTTTCCCCCCTTCCTTTACCGCTTTCTTTTTTCCCTCATTCCTTTACCGCTTTCTTTTTTCCCCCCTTCCTTTACCGCTTTCTTTTTTCCCTCATTCCTTTACCGCTTTCTTTTTTCCCTCATTCCTTTACCGCTTTCTTTTTCCCTCATTCCTTTACCGCTTTCTTTTTTCCCTCATTCCTTTACCGCTTTCTTTTTCCCCCCTTCCTTTACCGCTTTCTTTTTTCCCCCCTTCCTTTACCGCTTTCTTTTTTCCCTCATTCCTTTACCGCTTTCTTTTTTCCCCCCTTCCTTTACCGCTTTCTTTTTTCCCCCCTTCCTTTACCGCTTTCTTTTTTCCCCCCTTCCTTTACCGCTTTCTTTTTTCCCCCCTTCCTTTACCGCTTTCTTTTTTCCCCCCTTCCTTTACCGCTTTCTTTTTTCCCCCCTTCCTTTACCGCTTTCTTTTTTCCCTCATTCCTTTACCGCTTTCTTTTTTCCCCCCTTCCTTTACCGCTTTCTTTTTTCCCTCATTCCTTTACCGCTTTCTTTTTTCCCTCATTCCTTTACCGCTTTCTTTTTTCCCTCATTCCTTTACCGCTTTCTTTTTTCCCCCCTTCCTTTACCGCTTTCTTTTTTCCCTCATTCCTTTACCGCTTTCTTTTTTCCCTCATTCCTTTACCGCTTTCTTTTTTCCCTCATTCCTTTACAAAGTGTTCGGCAGAGGTTCTGTGGAAAACTATATGTGAACTTCATGCAGGAGCCATGACTGATCACCTAAGCCATGTACATTCCACTCGTGATCGAAATGAGAAAGGAAAGCTGGAAGAGGTCAAGGTTGAGGTCATCATTGGGTTTCAGGCTCATCCCGGCGATCTGCACTCCCACGTGCATCCTCATCTTGCCATAATAATACGCGCATTATGTCGCTTCAAGTTAGCTCCCTTGATCGTCGCTCCTGTGCGGTCTCATGAGTCTAGTATACGGTTTACAGTTTCATGCAAGATGTCTATGTCTCCTTCGCACCAGTCTTCTGTCCGCTCGTCCGTCTGTCGGCGTGCCCGAAAAATTTCGCTTAAAATTTTTTCAACGAACTGATTTTTCCCTCCTTGT
>CM065731.1:25141141-25153641 GCA_033310375.1 Conus canariensis | reverse complement strand
GGAATGCGATTGCCCGTGTGTGCGTGTGTGTGTGTGTGTGTGTTGTGTGTGTGTGTGTGTGGTGTGTGTTGTGTGTGTGCGTGTGTGCGTGTGTGTGTGTATGCGTGTGTGTGTGTGTGTGTGTGTGTGTGTGTGTACGTGGTGTGTGTAGGGGAGAATGTACGTACGTGTGTGTGTGTGTGTGTGTGTGTGTGTGTGTGTGTGTGTGAGATACGTGTGTGTGAGTGTGTGTGTTGGTAGGGGGATACGAGTGGTGGTGTGTGTGTGTGTGTGTGTGTGTGTGTGTGTGTGTGTGTGTGTGTGTGTGTGTGTGTGTGAGAGAGAGAGAGAGAGAAAATGAGTGAATGAGTGTGTGTGTGTCTGTGTGTGTCTATATGTGTGTCTGTGTGTGTATGGGGGGGGGAGGAGGGTGAGGAAGGGAGGCCGGGCATCCTGTGTGGTATACTGTTTTTCTCTGTCAGTTTGTCTCTCCTCCTCCCCCCCCCCCCCTTCCTCCTGTCATCCCCTGTCTGTCTCTGTTTGTCGCTTTCTCTTGGTGATGGGCACGTCCATTCGCCTGACTAGCAGCAAGACGCTCTTTCATTAGCTCTTCTCAAATATTTCCTATCATCTCAACAAAACTGTCTGACCATACTCCCAGAAGAACCCCCTCCCCCCTCCTCCACACCCTCACTTCCCCCTTCCTCAGACAAACGTTTCGACCTTGAAGTGTTTACACTCTAAGGTGGCCAGGATGCATTCTACTAGATAACCTTCCGCTGCCAGAAAGTCCCCCCCCCCCCCCCACACTCCTCCCTGGGATTCGACCAGTAACTTTTAGATAGTTGGGCGTCTCAAGGTGTTGTCGTTTTTTTTTTTTGTTTTGTTTTTTTTGACTTAAGCAGTGGCTCAGCTGCTGACAACCAAAATATTGGTGACTGATCATGTGCACCTATTGCATGGCTCGTAATACGACAGGGATAAAAAAAAAAAAAAGAGTTATCCGCGTTCGATGTGCTGTGTCTGGGAATTTACTTCCGTGATTGATTTCCCGATAACGATGTACTTTTGTGAGGAAAAAAAAAACGGCTTAGCAAGACGCTGACTTTGTTTTTTTTTAATGTTATTTCTGCTTTGTTCATCTTTCTTCTCGTGGATTTTTTTTTTCATATAAAGCTTAACCCGAAACAATCATCTGCTCTGTCGTTGTAACCTTAATACACGCATAGCTTTCCGTGACTCACAACTGTTTATGGGACTTTCATTGCTTCTGAGAAGAAATTGGCTTTACGGAAAATAGAAGTTATATTCGGCGTTTGTCTTTTATCAAAAAGAATCTTGTTCCGATGTATTAGTAATAAGTCATGTTATAAGTAGAGTCTAGTATTGGACTAAATCAATAGATGCTATCAACCGAATACGTGATTTAGACCATACTGAGGTTACAAATCCGGCGTTGTAATCATTGTTCATTTATTTCATGAGCCGTGAAAATGACAAGAAATAATCAAAGTAACTATCCACACACTCAAACCCCATCTCCTCTCTCTCTCTCTCTCTCTCTCTCTCTCTCTCTCTCTCTCTCTCTCTCTCTCTCTCTCTCTCTCTCTCTCTCTTCCTGCTTAATGAAATTTTCGCACTCTTTCTTTGTCTGTCTGTCGGTCGGTCGGTCGATCTCTGTCTCCTCTCTCTTTCTCTGTCAGTCTGTCTCCTCCTCTTCCTCCTCTCTCTCTCTCTCTCTCTCTCTCTCTCTCTCTCTCTCTCTCTCTCTCTTCCTGCTTAATGAAATTTTCGCACTCTTTCTTTGTCTGTCTGTCGGTCGGTCGGTCGATCTCTGTCTCCTCTCTCTTTCTCTGTCAGTCTGTCTCCTCCTCTTCCTCCTCCTCCTCCTCTCTCTCTCTCTCTCTCTCTCTCTCTCTCTCCCCCCCTCTCTCTCTCTCTCTCTCTCTCTTTCTCTATCTGCCTGACTGTCTCCTTCTCTCTCTCTCTGCCTGCCTGTCTGTCTGTCTCTGTCTCTGTCTTTGTCTCTCTCTCTCTCTCTCTCTCTTTCTTTATCTGCCTGTCTCCTTCTCTCTCTCTCTCTGCCTGCCTGTCTGTCTGTCCCTGTCTCTCTCTCTCTCTCTCTCTCTCTCTCTCTCTCTCTCTCTCTCTCTCTCTCTCTTCCATCATCCACTTCATCGCTCTTTCAGTCGGCCACTCCGCTGAAATAATGGAAGTTCCTCAATACGTTCCCTCTTTACCTCGCTAAACAATTGAGCACGTGCACACACTCTCGCATTTTGGTCACAGGTGAGATGGATTGTGCAACAATGAGCATTCACTCTGTAATAAATTGACACCAGAGAGCGCCGAATACCCTGCAGTGAAACCCCCCAACCACCAGGAGCCAGCGTGCAGTGGAAGCTTCCCAACAGAGCAGAGCGTGTGTATGTATGGGGTAACAAGTGTTTGGGAAACAACATTACTGGCAGCGACAACAAACTCCGGCTGTTGGCAAAATACAGTTGTGTGGTTCACATGCACACAGACGGAATCCCTCAACCCGGTTTTAATTATCCCCCCCCATTCTCTCTCTCTCTCTCTCTCTCTCTCTCTCTCTCTCTCTCTCTCTCTCTCTCTCTCTCTCTCTCTCTCTTCGTCCCCGCACAACACTACTCGTAAACTTTTAAAGGAAACCAGCTTCGTTCATCTCTGTCTCTGTCTCTGCCTCTGTCTCTCTCTCACACACACACACAAACACACACACACACACACACACACACACACACACACACACACACACGTTTATAGAGGTATGCACGTGCGCACACGTATGTTTGTACAAACACGCGCGCACATGCACAGGCACGCACGCATGCGCGCGCACGCACGCACGCACACACACACACACACACACGCACGCACGCACGCACACACACACACACACACACACACACACACACACACACACACACACACACACACACACACACACACACACACACACACACACACACACACACACAAGCAAAAACGTATTTCGAACAATTAATGCTACTCTAATCCTCTCTCTCTCTCTCTCTCTCTCTCTCTCTCTCTCTCTCTCACACACACACACACACACACACACACACACACACACAGACACACGCATACGCATATGTAATGTGCTATATAATGTTAATTACAATATTCATTGATATTCAGTACAGTAGTTTTCACAGAATTATATTTTGAATGGTGTAGTTCCTGTAAAAATGTTGGATATTCTTCATAGCGTTTCAATACATGATTTATTTTGTTTGTTCTCTATGGTCATTTTTGTGAGGATAGGATGAAAAAAAACCGCTGTTTAGCTTGTTCCTTAACTCTCAATGTTATCATTGTGACTTGAATGTTATCATTGTGACTTGAAGACAGAGACAGAGACAGACAGACAGAGACAGAGACAGACACGCACATGCACACACACACACACACACACACACACACACACACACACACACACACACACACACACACACACACATGTATGACGATAAAAACCTTGTTCAGGAAATGTGAGTGGCATGTCAAGAGAGCGTGTGCGAAGTGGATGGACTCGACTGTTCATTTCCATTCTTCCCCTTTGGGACAAATTCTACAACCAACATTTGGGTAGTTGCTGGCTGTCGACTGACCATCGTTTAATGATAATGGCCTCTTTGGAGATCCAGTTCCACCAGTCATCATTTATGGCAGCATACTAGCGTCACAAGCTGATATTATCCTTTCCCCCAAGAAAACCGCAATTATTCTTCAGGCAAACAGGATTAAGCTGTTATCCCTGAGGGTCAGAGCGGATTTTCTTAGGCTAATAGCTGTTTTTCATGTGTTCCCCATGGATCGAAAGTACTGTCTGTTTTCCCAAGGAAAATAGTTATTATCAGTGTTATCCTTATGGAGCACACTGTTTTCCTTGTTTTCGCGTGCAAAACACTTAATAATCTCAAGGAAAGCAACGAAAATACAAGACAGTCATGATCCTGGAGAGTGCAGCTATTTTCCCTATTTTGCCGACCCCATCTGCACTTGTCGTGGTTAATAGCAATCATAGCTGTTTTCCCTGTTAACGCCATTTCTGTCTTGATACTACCTGTTCTTCTCAGAAAAAACAAGGCCAACGGTTATTATTCCATGGATTATAGGCATTAGAGACGAGATCCTTCCTCAAGATCCTTGGCATCTCATACAAAGACCACATTACCAACTTCGAGGTCCAGACCAGAGTTTGGATAGCGATACGAAGACCTGTTGTCCACAGTGAAAAGGAAAATATGGTACGGTCATGTATTAAGATCAAGAGGACTCGCCAAAACGCCCTACAAGGAACAGTGTGAGAAGGCAGAAGGAGAGGAAAACAGAGAAAGAGATGGGCCATGGGAGGACAACATCAGAGCCTGGACTTGCCTCACCCTCAGCAACCGCCTAAGAGCGTCTGAGAACCGGGAGAGGAGTAGAGGAAGCTGGTTGCGAAGTCTTCTGTGGCACCCAAGCGGTCTTCAAGACAGGTGAAGGTGATTGGTGATATAGGCAAAGCAATTGCGATCTGGGGAGAAAACAGGGCGAACAGTTGTAGTTCCTAGGAAAATAGTTGTGGTCCTAGGATAATAACTGTTTCCCCTCTTTTCCCAAAGAATACAGCTTATATTGCCTTTAGGCGCTAGTGAGTCCGTGTACGTTCCATGATGACAACCTCTGCGTCACAGTGACAGATAGCTATTGATTCGTTCAGTTTGTTTGGGAAAGGATATAGAACTGATGTATAATCCACGACTTCACGTTTTATTCATTCATCTACTAAGTTATCGTTACTTAAAGTAGTATTACCAAATTTGCAATTAGAGGTTAGTTCGATCGTAGTCTTCATTATCATTTTGTTTGCATCAACATTGTTGTCTTAACGACAGGAGCGTGTTACCTGAATATTTGTGGGTGATTTTATTCTTTCAAATATCTCATACTGTAGTCTAGGATTGCGAGTGAATAGGTGTTTATTCAATTTCAATTTGTTTACAATTGTGATATTAGAGAGAGAGAGAGAGAGAGAGAGAGAGAGAGAGAGAGAGAGAGAGAGAGAGAGAGAGAGAGAGAGAGAGAGAGAACACGAAGAACAAGACGAAGGTGGAGGATGAAAGCGGGAGTAGTGATTACGTTAGGTAGTTGGGAGCAAGAAGGAGGCAAAAATAAGTGAGGAAATTAATTGACTTTCGGTAATCATTCACAGGATTGACTTGATGTCGCCAGTATCTTCTCTGGTAGGTGACCTGATGATGAAATATTATCTAGTGCTCCCTGTCTTGGATTTTAGCCTATTCCTCACAGACCTCATGCGACAACTGTGGTCAGCTGGGTTATAAACATCATTTGTCAGCTGGTATATGGAACAAACTCTTGAGAGAGAGAGAGAGAGACAGAGAGAGAGAGAGAGAGAGAGAGAGAGAGAGAGAGAGAGAGAGAGAGAACACGAAGAACAAGACGAAGGTGGAGGATGAAAGCGGGAGTAGTGATTACGTTAGGTAGTTGGGAGCAAGAAGGAGGCAAAAATAAGTGAGGAAATTAATTGACTTTCGGTAATCATTCACAGGATTGACTTGATGTCGCCAGTATCTTCTCTGGTAGGTGACCTGATGATGAAATATTATCTAGTGCTCCCTGTCTTGGATTTTAGCCTATTCCTCACAGACCTCATGCGACAACTGTGGTCAGCTGGGTTATAAACATCATTTGTCAGCTGGTATATGGAACAAACTCTTGACAATTGTAATGGAGCACGTCACCTTTGGTAACAATAACGCCAAGCAGACTCTTTGTACAGAAGTGGAGAGACGTATACATTTAGCTCAGACCTTGTCTCCAGCCTGCTCCCTCTACCCCGCTCTTCACGACACTTGAAAGACTCCCCTTATATTGTGCACTGCACGGGAAAATCGTTTCTCAGTAGGAAGCCATGTTTGTACTCGTGTCCTTCCCCTCTCCAGAAACCTGAGACCATCTGCGCCCTTCTCTACCACTGCGCCATCGAGGGAACCCGCGATACATCACAGTCCTGCCATCTCCGCCATCTTTGGGTTGTAGAGCTCCTGCTGGTGTGTGGACAGCGCCATCTAGCGGACCAGCAGGGGAGAGAACCTTCGGAATAAACTGAAGAATTTCTTGTCAGATTACTATGGCTTTGGCTGCAGGGGAGGTGGCAAGTTCAAGTGTTTTGTCTGTTCTGCGTTCATTCGTTAGTGGTCAGCAAGTGTGACTGGAGAGTCTGAGCCCTGATTCATGCTTACTGTGCGCGCAGGTATGGCGATCTGGAGCAGGGTTTTGTTTCCAAAATCATCTGTCTGACAGAGATGCCTCTGTCTTTGCAACATAACCCAAAGTCAACAAAGCTGCTTTGTAGTTCCTTTGGTTCATTTGCTTGCCAGCATTCATGCTTTACACATTTCCTGGTTGTAACATTCTTTTGTCTTATATTCCCTGTTGACAGGAGAAGCTGCCTCAACACCCAGATCTTTTCTTTTTCTGGCATCAGCCATAAGGGTTCACTCTCTATTTTCCTCTACTGAACACACAGACACAGACACATACACACACACACACACACACACACACACACACACACACACACACGCACACGAGCGCATGCGCACACACACATGCACACACACGCACACACACACACACACACACACACACACACAACACACACACACACACACACACACACACACACATACAGCATGCTCATGCACACACTTGAATGTAGGAACAAATTCCATTTGATTACTTTTTCACATTTAAGTAAAGGCTTTTGTGTAATTGTGTAATTACAACTCAACATTAATAAGAAGGATTCGAAACGTGAAGAACTTTACTAACAATTGGTAATCAGTAATTCAATAACAGAATTTACAGAATGAAATCAGTTTGTGAAAAGTAAACTTATTGCGTTGTTCAATTCTTTCACAGTTGTCAGTCGAGAAATGACCGAGTAAAACGCAGAGATCAGCTTTAGGTTTTGACATAAAGATGCTACAATGCTATGCTGGACTACATGCAGGAAACAATGTCTTTGTTAACTAAGTGGAGAAAAATGAATAGCCAATCTGACAGGTTTATGAAAACAGGGACAGCTAGAGAGGGCTGTGTACTAGTTTCCATACTTTTATAAGTTTTATGAGTGACAAGCGGGTTACACTTAATTTGAGGAATAAAATGGTGCAGTTGGGGTATGATTCAGAAATGTGAAAAAAAATATGGTGCAGGATTTTAACCTTTATTCAGCTTGCATTGATTTTTTTAGAGAGATGAACTGGTCATTAAAAAGAACAGAATCAGAGATAAACGTTTTCATTGCATTAATGCTGAAGACATTAATCTGGGACTAAATCGGTACTGTATCAACCGATTCGTGGCGTCAAACGAGGTAATGTTATAAAACTGGTGTTGTTTCCTTGTCAGTCCATGAATGAACAGGCATAAGAAGTATCAGATTAAAACATCTGTCTCGATCGTTCCTGCCACAACTACCTGTAATTCTCCGTTCCCTCCCCCTTCTGACTCTTGACAGCTTCTTTTTACTTTTTTCTCAGTGTCATTCTTTCGTTCTCTTTCTCTGTTTTCCGTACTTTCTTTCTTTTTGTTTCTGATCTCAGTCTACCCCACCCTCTCTCTCTCTCTCTCTCTCTCTCTCTCTCTCTCTCTGTGTCACTCCAGCCCTCACTCCTTGCCTGTTATCTCAACAAATCTTAAATAAATGTTAGCGAACCGCCCAGAGAACGTGGACAAACGAGTCACAAGACGAAACACAACGCGTTTCGACCTCTTAGGTCTTCATCAGGTGAGACATTAACGAATAAAACAATGAAAATTCACTTAGCTTTGATCGCTTCAGATCACTTCGCAGGGAAGTGATCTGAAGCGATCAAAGCTAAGTGAATTTTCATTGTTTTATTCGTTAACCTGCGAAGTGATCTGAAGCGATCAAAGCTAAGTGAATTTTCATTGTTTTATTCGTTAATGTCTCACCTGATGAAGACCTAAGAGGTCGAAACGCGTTGTGTTTCGTCTTGTGACTCGTTTGTCCACGTTCTCTGGGCGGTTCACTAACATTTATTTAAGATTTGTTTAGATTTCCGCCTGCAGTCCTCTCGCTTTGCAACTAGATCTGTTATCTCAGTCAATCTTTCTGCTCGAATAACCCTAAGTTTACCAATGTTCCCTCCACATTCACTAAAGTAAAGGGGCACGTGCACGCTCTTGCATTTCAGTTACCGATAAGGGGGGGGGGGGGAGCACCACGATAAGCGTTCAGTCTGTAATAAATGACACCAGAGAGCGCCCAATATCCCGCAGTGAACACCCTCCAGACCAGGAGTTGGCGTGCAGTGGGATCCACCTCAACACAGCTAAGCGTGTGTAGGTATGGAGTAGCAAGTGTTTGGGAAACACCATTACAGGCAGCAACAACAAACACCGGCCAGGGGCAAAATACAGATGTGTGGTTCACAGCCAGAATCACTCGGCCTGCTTTCAATTATCCCTATTGCTTCCCCCCCACCCTCCCCTTGCTCCACAGTGCCCTCACAAACGTTCATTGCAGTCAGGCTTCATTCGTAATCACCTTCCTCTGTCTGTCTGTCTCTGTTTCTGTTTCTGCCTTTCTGTCAATCTGTCTGTCTGTCTGTGTATCCATCTGTCTGTCTGTCCATCTCTCTCTGGCACTCCCTCTCTTCCCCCATCCCCTTAGTCCCCACCCTCACTCACCCCATCCCCATCTCTCTCTCCATCTGTCTGTGTGCCTGTCTTTCTGTCTGTCTCTGTCTGAATGTGTGTCTGTCTTTCTCTTTTTTTCTCTTTGCTTGCACGCTCACCTTCTCGCTCGCACGCTTACTTTGAAACTCACTTGAAAGCATTATGTGTAAAAGGAAGGCTACTATCAAACGAAGATAGACTTGGTAGATGAAAATATAAAGACTGTACGGAATTCTCCACGCTTCTGCCAGATGGTTCTGTATGGAAGTGGGTGGCTTATTAAATCTTGAGAAAGTGGAAACTATCTTTTAAGAGATGTGGTGGTGTTAGCTCATGTTCGAATGATGTCACTCAGTCTGGTTTTTCACAGTGACTGATGGTTATTTATTCGTTCACTTTGTTGAAGACAGAAGATGGAACTAATACAGTAACTAATTCCCACAGAGTCTTAACGGTGTATACATTTACCAAATAACTGTTGTTTACAGTATCATCATTAAATCTGCGAATAGTGGTTAGTGCAGCCATGGTCTTCATTGTCATCATCGTTTGCATCGACATTATTATCTTAACGACAAGATGTGTTACTTTATTAGTTTCAGGTAATTATACACCTTGAAATATCTCATGTTGTAATGTAAGATGACATGTGAATGGATGTTTTATTCCATTTCTGTTCAAAATTGTTATATCGGACAAAAGAGAGAGGGAGGGAGGGAGGGAGGGATGGAGGAGGAGGAGGAGGAGAAGGAGGAAAACTAGAACAAGAACAAGAAGAAGAAAGTAGTTATTGGGGAAGATAGTTGGGGGCAGGAAGAGTTCAAAATTAAGTGAGGAAATGAATTCATTTCAGGTTGTCATTAACACAATTAAAATGATGTTACCAGTGTCCCCTCTGGTGAGTAGCAGGATAATGAAATGATATCTAGTGCTTGTATGGTTTGTACATAGTTCTCTTACAGACCTGATGTAGTCACAGTAGTTGGCTGGGCTGTAAACATCGTGAGAACTTGAACTGACCCATTTGTCAGCTGGTGTCCAGAACATAGTGACTCTTCGCAAATGGGCAATATCCATACTTTTCCAAGTCAGTTGAGATGAAGCTCGTCACCTTTGGTGACAATAACGCCAAGCAGACTCTTAGTACAGAAGTGGAGAGACGTTCACATTTAGTTCAGACCTTGTCTCCAGCCTGCTCCCTCTACTCCGCTCTTCACGGCACTTGAAAGACTCCCCTTGTATTTTGCACTGCACGGGAAAATCGTTTCTCAGTAGGACGCCATGTTTGTACTCGTTTCCTTCCCCTCTCCAGAAACCTGAGACCGTCTGTACCCTTCACTACCACTGCGCCATCGAGAGAACCCGCAACGCATCACAGCCCTGCCATCTCCATCTTCCGATCTTCGGGTTCTAGAGCTCCTGCTGCTGTCTGGACAGCGCCATCTAGCGGACCAGCAGGGGAGAGGACTCTCTGAATAAGCTGAAAAATTTCTTGTCAGATTACTATGGCTTTGGCTGCAGGGAAGGTGGCAAGTTCAAGTGTTTTGTCTGTTCTGAGTCCATTTGTTAGTGGTCAGCAAGTGTGACTGTGGAGAGTCATTCATGCTTACACTGCGCGCAGGTATGGCGATCTCGAGTAAGGTTTTGTTTCTGTGTGACAGAGATACCTGTGTCTCTGCAACAAAACCCAAAGTCAGTAAAGCAGATTTGCTTGCTAGCAATCATGCCTTACACATTTCCTGTTTGTAACATTCCTTTGTCTTATATTACCTGTCTGCAAGAGAAGCTGTCTCAACATCGATCTTTTCTTTTTCTGGCATCAGCTGTAAGGGCTCACTCTTTTTTCTTCCTCTACTGAACACGCACACGCACACGCACATGCACACGCACACACACGCACACACACACACACACACACACACACACAAAACACACACACACACACACACACACACACACACACACACATGTTCATGCACACACTTGAATGTAGGAACACAAAAATCATGAGATTAGGTTTCACATTTATGCAAGCATAGACTGTGGAATTACAATGTATGATTAATAAGACGTATTCATAATGTAAAGATCTTTACCCAGAATTTGTGATCAGTAATTAGTTAATAGAATTTACAGAAAGAAATCTCTTTGTGAAAAGTAAGGTTATTGTGTCGTTCAATTCATTCTCAGTTCTCAGTCGAGAATTGACCACATAAAACGACAATATCATCCTTAGGTTTTGACATAAAGATGCTGTGATGCTATGCTGGACTACATGCAGGAAACAATGTCTTTGTGAACTAAGTGGAGCAAAATGATCAGCCAATATGACAGGTTTATGATAACAGGGACGGCTGGAGAGGGCTATCTCCTTTGTTTCCATACTTTTATGTTTTATGAGTGACAAGTGGGTTACACAAATTTTGATAAATGAAACGGTACATTGAGGTACAATTCAAAAATGTAAAGAAACATAGTGCGGGATTATAACCTTTATTCAGCTTGCATTGATTTTGAGAAAGATGAACTAGTCATTAAAAAAAAAAAACGGAATCAGAGATAAAAGTTTTCGTTGTACTAATGCTGAATACGTTAATGCGAGACTAAATCAGTACTGTATCAACATTTAACATTACCATTATAACATTACCTTGTTTGACACCACATGTCAGTACTCGTGGCATCAAGCAAGGTAATGTTATAAAACCGGTGATGTTTCCTTGTCAGTCCATAAATAGATAGGTATTAGAATTATCAGGTTAAAACATCTTTTACGTCTCAATTGTTCCTGTCACAACTACCTGTAATTCTCCGTTTTCTCTCCCTTCTGATTCTTGACAATTCCTTTTTACTTTTTTCTCAGTATCACTCTTTTCGTTCTCCATCTCTCTTTTCCGTACTTCCTTTCCTTTGTTTCTTATCTCAGTCTACCCCCCCCCTCTCTCTCTCTCTCTCTCTCTCTCTCTCTCTCTCTCTCTCTCTCTTTCCGTCTCTCTGTCTCTGTCTCTCTCTCACACTCCAGCCCTCACTCACTGTTCCATTACCTCAGTCACTCTCTCTACTCAAATAACTGCAAGCTTACCAATGAATGTTCCCTCCCCATTCACTAAGGTAAAGGGGCACGTGCACGCTCTTGCATTTCAGTTACCGATAAGGGGGGGAGCAGCACGATAAGCGTTCAGTCTGTAATAAATGACACCAGAGAGCGCCCAATACCCGCAGTGAACACCCTTCAGACCAGGAGTTGGAGCTAAGCGTGTACGTATGGAGTAGCAAGTGTTTGGGAAACACCATTACAGGCAGCGACAACAAACACCACCGGCGGGCAAAATACAGATGTGTGGTTCACAGCCTGCTTTCAATTATCCCTACTGCTCCCCTTTGCCTCCCCCCCCCCCCAACCATGCTCAACAGAGCCCTTACAAACGTTCATAGCAGTCAGGCTTCATTCATAATCAGCATCCTGTGTCTATCTCTTTTTGTCTGTCTGTTCGTCAATTTGTCAGTCTATCTGTCCGTCTGTCTGTCTCTCTCTTTTTTCCCCTCCTTCACTCACCCCACCTCACTCACTCCCTTCCCCCTTTCTCTTTCTCTCCATCTGTCTGTCTGTGTGTCCATCTGTATGTTTATTTGTCTGTCTCCATCTGTCTGCCTGTCTGTCAATTTGTCCATTTGTCTGTCTCTCTCTCTCTCTCTCTCTCTCTTCTCTCTCTCGCTTGCTCGCTCACTCTCTTGTCACTAGCCCACTCCCTCGC
>CM065731.1:25133641-25136141 GCA_033310375.1 Conus canariensis | reverse complement strand
AAATAAATAAGTAAATGAACAAACAAATAATCAGTCCTTTGATCAATTACCTTTTGCACGCTTCTCAAGTGCGCACCATTTTGTCCAAGAAGGAGAAGGAAGTTGGAGGGAGTAGAGAGAGAGAGAGAGAGAGAGAGAGAGAGAGAGAGAGAGAGAGAGAGAGAGAGAGAGAGAGAGAGAGACAGAAAGTGTATGTGTAGGGGGGGGAGAGGAGGGGGGTGGGTGGAGCTTAGTTTCTTGTTGGAGGCCTGCAATGCCGTCAGACGGGTAAAAATCACGATTTACATCTTTCCCCGTTCCAAGCTTGTCATTTGGGTCACATATCACAGAGAATGTTCTGTCTCAATCGTCTCGTCATTTAGTGTCTAACAATCTGTTTAGTCCACATACCTCAACTTACAGACCTGTCACAGTGAACAAACTGCTCTTATGAAATTCATCAGCGATCTTCTTCTCTGCTTTGATGAAGGAACAATTTTCTAATTTAGCCCTGTAAGACTTCTACGGCGTTTGTGATACGACTGGTCATGGGATTTTTCTTTCTTGCTTTAGGTATGCCTTTCGTATCACTGACACAGCTTTTCACTGTTTCACTGGTTCGTATTTCCAACCACATCGAGATTGTTTCTATCTACAAGAGCTGCTCTGTACCACCACCTTTTTCGTATGGTGTACCACAGGGATCAGCATTAGGGCCTGTTTTATTTGCCGTGTTCACTTCCTCTTTATCGTTGTAAATCATTTAGTCCTGCACCATTCTATCGCTGATGCAAATGCACGGTTGCAAAAAGATCTTCTGAACCTTTCGATCCATTTCCATGCAAGGAAGTGTTCTTGAAGTGCGGTATTAAGTGACCTCTAAAAAGCCAAATGTTAATAAGACAAAGTTAATGATCATGGCCACACACACAAATTCCACATCAATCCGGTTTTCTGACTCACTTTTTTGTCGGTGACGTTAGAATCTCATTCTGGGAATTAGAGAGAGGAATCTTAAAGATACGTTTGTGCTGTGCTGTGCTGTGCTGTGTGTGTGTGTGTGTGTGTGTGTGTGTGTGTGTGTGTGTGTGTGTGTGTGTGTGTGTGCGCGCGCGCGCGCGCGTGCGCTGGCGTGCGCCTATGTGCGCGTGTGTGTGCGTGTGCGTGTGTGTGTGTGTGTGTGTGTGTGTGTGTGTGTGTGTCTGCCTGTCTGTCTGTGCGTGTGTGTGTGTGTGGTGTGTGTGTGAGAGAGAGAGAAAGAGAGAGAGAGAGAGAGAGAGAGAGAGAGAGAGAGAGAGAGAGAGAGAGATTCGACTGGTCGTCCGCAGGTGGTGAATCTCATTCGCAACGCGGCGAATTTTGAACTGCGCTGCATCAGTGCCTTTCATTTTCGTTTTTTTTTTTTTTTTTTTTAAATTTTTTTTTCAATTCAAGCCACTAACTCCCATATCTCAACGTTTTGCGCAATACTGCCTCCGCGGTAAAATTCACTTGCAGACTGTCCAAAAAATATCGGATGAAAATCTAAAATCTTCAGAAGAATGAACCTCGTCTAATGCTTCAAGAATCCACCGAACAAATCACATCAAGCCCCATTACTGCACGCTGCCCTGGCTTTCTGTGTAGACAAGAATCAAACATGATATTGCATGTCTCAGCGCTGGCGCAGACGACTGCTTGTCCGTCTGATCCGGTTCAATCGAATTCACCACCAAGAACCTCCCGGCGACACTTCTTTCGTTTCAACGTACATCAACTAAGTCATTTTGGTGAATGCTCTTTTCTTTCCGCGCCCCCTTTGTTCGAAATTCTGTATATTTCTCCTTTTTCGTACGCTCGGACAGGAACCCCCAGAAGCACTGACGAAGGGTGCAGCACGGCGGAGGCCTTCCAGAGATCCATAGAGCTTCTCCCTCATCGATGTGTCAGCAGGCCAGGTCTCTGCTCTTTGCTTTCGTTGTGATATAATCTGCGCTTGTCTGACTGTCTTCCTGTATGACATAGAGCTCCAAGTACGCATCTTTAGGGCAATATCTGTGATTTCGCTGTCCATGCGTGATCATAGTTTGCACCCCGCATGCCGATCACCCCTGAGGGTCCCGTGGCCGAGTGCTTAGAGCATTTATCTGTGGACTTGCCGGGGTGGAGAGTTCGACCCATGGTTAGGGTCGGATTTGCACGGACTGAAAACGCTCTGTGTTAACCCGGCAGCAAAATGAGTACCTAATTCAGTTCAGGGAAGGATCAGGCGGCGGAATGAGAGAGGTGGGCCTCGTCTTCCATAGCGCCGTGCCCAAGACATAGTGAACTGCTTATGGAACTTTAACAACTTTTTTTTAACCTCTAGGTAAGGTTGCTTATAGCCCAGTCGACCGCATAGGGCCATACATAGCAGGGCTGTTACCGCGTCACCGTCTAAAAACACACCGGAAATTTTGTTAAAAAAACAACTGTTGATCTCTTTCAGAATTTCAAAGATCACGCGAATTTCAAAGATCACATCAGGTAATCATCTCTAAGC
>CM065731.1:25118641-25126141 GCA_033310375.1 Conus canariensis | reverse complement strand
CTAATCTACATTGGAAGAAAAAAAAATCTACAGGAATGACCTGATGGGGGTGTGAATTAGGGATTCAGCAATTTGTAGTAAAACCTTTGTGTCATGTAATAAATCATCTTATGTTTTCTTCCGAAACATTCTTTACTGTGACTGAATCAGGTAGAAAACATCGGAGACTTTTACAATGGAATAAAATGTGATTAACTGTGATTTGTGCACCACACAGGCAATATACATTTTTGGAGAATTTTGTTTTTAAAGCGTTAATTTAAAGCATTAAGGGGTGTGTGTGTGTGTGCGTGCGTGTGTGTGTGGGTGTGGTGTGTGTGGTGTGGTGTGTGGTGTGGTGTGGTGTGTGTGTGTTCGAGTCCATAGATGTGCGTCTCTGCATATGGCATTGTTTCATTTAGAGTGTTTGCATGTGACTGTCAGACTACGTGTGACCGTGATTTATTTGCACACACGCACGCACACACACACGCGCGCGCACGCGCGCACACACACACGCACGTACGCGCGCGCCGCCTCTGCGTACGGAACCACGCAGAAAGAGAGAGAGAGAGAGAGAGAGAGAAGAGAGAGAGAGAGAGAGAGAGAGAGAGAGAGAGAGAGCGGAAGGACACAAACATACAGACTGAAAAATAACTATTCAAAGAGGCTGATAACTGGGAGACTGCGTTCGGGCGTAGAGAAAAGCCTGGCGTGTCCGAGAAATTGAATACTGGGGAGAGGGAGGTGGGGGTGGGGGTGGGGAGAGGTGGGGGACAAAATAAAAAAAAACACACCAAAATTATCAAAATCCCATTCCCACATTTTGACATAGTGAAATCCATCATGCAACAAATACACAAAAGAACGTAATCATTCCTGTTATGCAAACAATGTGACCCGTTCCTGTGTATGGCAGATCTACGGCTTCCACCCGTTTAAGAAAAAAAAAAGATTATCCTGTGAAAAATGACGAGGAGAAGGCGAGCGGGGAAGCTCGATAGCTCTGTGTGCAGTGTCGACCGAACTCCTGGCGCGTCTCATGATCTCAGCGTGAGGGCCGCTCTAATCCTTGCTCCTCCTCCTCCTCTTTCAGATCTTGAACTCGATTCTGGGCAAAAACGTAAACAAACTATCCTATACTTTTGGACTTTCTGAACTTCGTGAACATTTTTTTTTTTTTTTTCATATATAAAAATAGGATGGATACCATATTGTTCTGGCATGAATCCTTGGTCTTAGCTTTCGAAACAGCTTTTTTTTTTCTTTTCTTCGTTCCTCGCACAAAAATTTTCCGTTGCTGAGATTTGTTGTTGTTTGTTTGTTTTTATGTCTGTGTGAGTTGTTGTTGTTTTTTTTTTTTATCCCACCACTCAGGTAGCCACTTTCTGTCTTCGGAGAGGATGCCAAAGCACTAGACCAACGTGAATGTGTTTTCTCTGTCTGTCTGTCTGCCTCTCTCTCTCTCTCTCTCTGCCTCTGTGTGTGTGTGTGTGTGTGTGTGTGTGTGTGTGTGTGTGTGTGTGTGTGTGTGTGTGTGTGCGTGCGCGCGTGTGTGTGCGTGCGTGCGTGTTGGTTGGTTGGTTTGCTTGTTTGTGTTTTGGAGCAGGGTTTGACTATCTCATTTCATGTTTTTTTTTCTAGATTGTGGAAGATTACAATGTTCTCCGTTTCTTTTCTTTTCTTTTCTTTCTTTCTTTTTTTTTTCTTCTTTTTTTTCTTCTTCTTTTGTTGTTGTTGTTGAGGGTTTAACAAACACTTTCTGTTCGTCTTTTAAGGCAGACCGTTTTCTTTTTCAGAGTTTCGTCTTTGTAATTTTGTTATTCATATAATGTGTATTCAAACTGTTGATTGTGGAAAAAAAAAATACGGTTTTGTGCAGTTTCAGCAATTGGCTTGTCTTTGAACTTCCACCTGGATTTGCTTCGTTTGGTCTTTCGGCGGTCTTCGTTTTTAATTCCACGTGAGTCATACTGCTGACTGTGGAAATTGACCTAAGTTTGGGCTGGGCTGCGGCCAGAGGTGGGGAGGGGGGGGGGGGGGGGTAGGGGGGGTCGGGGGGGTCAAAGGTCAGTCAACGGATGTTTATCCTTTCACCCAGATGTGATTTGTTTGTATAGGGTTGTTTTCAAACGAGTTGTCTCGCCTGACATGGCCTCTTCTAAGGTGGGGTTAGCTATGAACAACAAGGTTTGAATCGAACTGAAAAGTCTGTTTGCGCGCGCGCGCGCGCGCGCGCATGTGTGTGTGTGTGTGTGTGTGTGTGTGTGTGTGTGTGTGTGTGTGTGTGTGTGTGTGTGTGCGCGCGTGCATGCGTGCGTTTGATAGAGAGGCAGGCAATCAGGCAGGCAGAATACCGCTGACACCAGATTTCTGAATACTCCATACGTTTATGTAACCTGAGAGAGAGAGAGAGAGAGAGAGAGAGAGAGAGAGAGAGAGAGACGGGCGGGCGGGCGGGCGGGCGGGCAGACAGACAGACAGACAGACGGGCAGAGCAGATACGTAATGTATACCAATGACACCGAGTGTACATAACCTGAGAGAGAGAGAGAGAGAGAGAGAGAGAGAGAGAGAGAGAGAGAGAGAGAGAGAGAGAGGGAGAATGAGAGAGAGGGAGAATGAATGAATGAATGAAAGGATGAATGATTTACTGTTTAAGCGTTTAAGGCAATTCACAATTGGGAATGAGGGAAAGGGACGAATGGGAAATCAGCGATTGAAAAAGTACAATATAAGTATTTGGACCTGAGAGAGAGAGAGAGAGAGAGAGAGAGAGAGAGAGAGAGAGAGGGGGGGGGGGGGGGAGGGGGGAGGGAGAGAATGAGAGAGAGAGGCAGAGAGAGACAGAGAGAGAGAATGAATGAATGAATGAAGGAAGACATGAAGGAAGGAAGGGAGGAAGGAAGGGAGGATTGATTCATGGTTTATACTATGCAAGCCATTTGATTATTGGTTATAAGGGAGAGAAACGAGCAGAAGAACGTCAGCAATTGAAGAAGCACAATATAAGGTATATGCACCTGAAGAGCCCTCGCGACATGGAACCCATAACGCGGCGCTATAACGCAGAATGCCCACCCCATCGCTACAATACATTCGCTGCCTTGCGCATGCAGGAGAGAACTATAAAATAGGCATTCTGGCTCACCCACCTCCGCCAGCTCCAACCGGCTAAAGCCGGTTTCGCTGTTGCTCCGCCGGCTTACCCAGAATGCCTATTTTATAGTTCTCTAATAGTAAACACTTTACAAACATACATAATGTGTAGGATTATCTGTTTTTAACACTAATTTAGAAAACTTTTGAGACTTTAGTTTTTGCTTAATCCTTCGTTTTTCTTGATCGTCTTCAATAACATCATTTTCACGCATACATTCATCAAATGCGTCTCTGTCTTTCATGTGAAATAAAACCACTGTCTTTAATTGCTCTCTAAAGTCTTTTAAAACTGAGTTATATTTTTGACATAGAATCCACACACTTATCCCAGCATGTCTTCCACTGAAAGCCAGTTTTGATAAAGTGTTTCTCTTTTTAACTATGTCTCTTTCTGCCGAACAGTCATCTATAATAAATAGTGTCTGAGTTCCTTCAAACTGTCTAAAGAAATGTTCTAAACACTCACTCAGTTTATTGCTAGGATCAACTAAATATATGTCATCATCTGTCCATATAAACCTTCTGTCGTGATATGCTTTGTTCCATTTAAGTGTTGGGCAGAAAATTACTATATGATCAAAATTATAACGATAAACTGTTTGTAATAGGTCGAGGACAAATATTGTTTTTCCACAACCAGTCTGTCCACAAATCAATGAACAATGAGGGGTTTTTATCATAAAGTTTAACATCGGCATTGACACCAAAGTCGTTTGCTCCATAGTTTTAAAACAGAATTTAATTTACACCAGTTATTGTTTTTATCATACTCTCTGTCAAAACTTGTTCAGTATAATAAAACCCTATAAGGCCCAAATGTGTAAGATTAATCCAGTTCAGTTCTGTAAGATCGTTTCTATTTAAACTAATATCAATTTTGTTGCTTGTTGTTATGACCTTAATATCCTCGCCATTGTAAAGAACGACGACAGTAACTTTAAGTTTGTCAACGTCTAAGTTTTGCCAGCTAATAAGAATTCCTTCCATAAGGTTGTCACTGACACCCACAGCTCCATTTCTCGCCTCATCTTTTAAGACAGAAATTTTAAATATCATTGTGAACGTGTCTCCTAATTTTGTGCGTGGAATGAACTGTAATTTTGTAGAAGCTTTCTTTAAAACCGATTCTCTTCTGTGGAGGATGTACTGTTTGTCCCCAAACGGCTTTATTTCGATCTCTTTCCGACTGTTGTCCTCTGGCATAAGACTTACATGTAAAGGGCCAGAGTTCAATGCTTTTCTGAAACTTTTTTGGCGGTCGAAAAATGTAAATGGGCTTAAGAATTCAAATTTTATGTCCCATTCTAAATATGGTTCTAAGTGCCATTTGTTGTCAGTTTTTCGAACTATTTTATATTCATACTGACCTGTATTATTTGCTTCTAGATTGCGTAGTTGTTCTAGTTTAGGAAACCTTTTGTTGTCGTCAACCTCTTTGCGCTTATAATAACCATCTTTAGTGTACTCAAAACCATATAAAGTGCCTATCTCACCGTTTTGTTCAAAGTCCTCAACGTCTGCAAGGTCTTTTAATTCTAAAGTTACACACCTCTCAGGCGCTAATGTAACCCCCGAATCGTCTGGTCCACGTGACATTTTTTAAAACAACGTATTATTTTATTTCTAAAACAATGTGCAGGTTATCACATTTCACGACTTTCCCTGTTTTATCTGTGATCTTTATATTAAATGATCTGACCCTCCCACAAGCTAATCTTTTAAACTGTAAATTAGGGAATTGTATAATTTCATAATCGCAATATGCAGCTTTCCCTGATGGAAGAGCTCTTAAAACAGTTGAGGGCCTTCCATCATTTAAGTTTTCATCAGTGCTCAGCTCGTCCAAATGAACATAGAGTAATGAATGTAATGCAAGATCGAGCGGATATTCTCCCTCAAAAGTAGTTTCGTCTGGTGCAACTCTAAATCTATGAACGATATTAATGATTTTAAAGCCTAACATTTTAGCTAGCTCTCTATCAAAAAAGTAATAGACTACTTCTTTTTCAGGTTTGAATGTTAACATTGTTTTTAGATTTGCATTGTTAAGTTTGAGAGTAATGTCGAAGTTACTCATTGCTTCTTTCAGCGAGCAAAACCCGTAATAACCATCAGGTATGGTTAACTGGCTAATTAAGTTTCCTCTATTATCAACTTTTTTAATCTTATTATTCTCCTTGGATTCAGTTATATTAAACCATACGACTTTGTAAAAAATTTCATGGAGTGCAACCCTTCGGGTTCCGCATTCATTATCAATAGCATACTCTAAAAACGAAGGACTGTCTTGAGTTGTTATTGTTACAAACATTTTTAAAACAATTTAAAAATGAGTGCATTCAAATATACTAATGCAAAATATTCTGTTGGACCGCACTACAATCTTAAAAATATAACAACTGACACCCTCGACATTTCTGTGACTCAGACTGACGCCTTCCAAGTAAAGGTTAGTACTCCATTAAACAGATATCTTAACCCTCCTATTAAAAACGACTACATCCCGAAAGTGTGGTTCAGTCATCCGATGCAGTTTTATCAGAACCAGTTAAACTTTGCTGTGTTTTGTGCATCAACTGGGTGTGGAGTGTCGTATGCTGATCATTTAAATCATCCTGATCCTTTGGTGAGGTCAGTGTATAGATTTCATTTTTATTTACACCTTCAGACGTATTTTATCTGAACTGCAAGCGCCATTACCAAATGACAAAACGTTTAATCCATTCAGCAACAGAATAGATTACAAGGCTTTTGAAAGGATCTGTAACGAATTTGATATTGACCCAAAGACAGACTTTAGACAAAAGTTGGATCTTAATCATGGTTTAGGCACCCTTTATTTTTGGGGCGTGCACAGAAAGTATAACTATGATTGGAATCCTCCTTACACATCTTTCTCTTCAGGCACAACTGTTCACCTCGGGTCCATAGAGCAAGAGCATAAAACAGCATGGACAACATTTATGTTGGATACTTCTAATGGTCTAACTAGAGCGGGAATAGAACGAATAAACGACTCCATTCGTACTTATGTTTGGTGTTTGCTAGGTTCGCAAGCACAAACGAGATCAAACATAATTGATCCTTCTACTGGCTTTGACGCCCAAAAACAGTATTTAGCAAATTTAGAGGATTCTATTAATTCTGCAATTGATTTGCCTTCAAGTATTAAAAGGTACCAAAATGTTTTGCAATACGCAAGATCGAAAGTAGACTTTGCTGTTGGCACTGGTTTATACATGCTGCCTTCTGACCTCAGACTTCAGATAGGAACAATAATAAACTATAATAATGAAATCCTTGTGGCTGGTAAAGAAGAGAAGGTCGGAAAAAAACGACATAAATTCTAAGCCAGCAATAGCAATAAAAAAAGAAGCCCCACCAATCCCCGAGCCCCCCAAACCCCCCCATTCAATCCCCCCAAGAAATAATGACCATGAATATGAAAAGACGGCACTTGTTATTGGATTAACTGCCCTAGGATTACTTGGTCTTTATCTTACTAAAGAGTAACCCAACTATTAAGACAACTAATGCCCATAAGTGCTCGGCCATAAAGCCAACTACTTTACTTGCAGTAGACAAAAGCCAGCTAACGATCCCCCCTATTATACCAGGCAAAGAGTCTATTGCCTTACTGGCTAATTTTTTTAATAAACTTGCAAGATGATCAAGTTGTTTTTTTACCCATGATTTATCTGATGGTGGTCCTGGTGGCACTGCTCCCCCACCGCCTGTAATAGCCAACACCAGTGTACTTATTGCAAATCCTAAGGCTGTTATAACACTTGCTAATGTGACGCCTTGCTCTCTAAACAGTGTTCTTATTCGTTCTGCTAGTGTTGTGTCTTCATATAAAATTCTTTGGATAGTTTCTCTTATTCTGCTCACTTGAGTTCGTAATTGTTCTCGGTTAGTAGACAGCACTTCTAGTCTTGCTGATCTCTCTTGTTCAAGATCTTTTAGTCTTTGTGTTATTCTTTCTTTAACACCAGGTCCTAAGTTGTGGTCATCAGCCTCAACTAGTTTTTCTTTTTCTCTTTTTATATGCTCATCTAGTTCACCCAGTTTTGCTAAATTGTTTGTTAATTCGCCTCTGATGCTTTTCAAAGCATGATCAAGGGCCGTTATTTCTCTCATAGGTAGCGGCGGATCGTGCATAGTTTTTAATACTGTTTCTTCTGAAAAACTGGTTTCTATTATTTCGTCTGCTGTTGGGCTTAAATCTTTAAGGGGTATGTTTTGTATTTGGTTATCTGTTGGGAGTTCTTGTGTGTTTTGAAGTTTAGCAACTGCCTCACTGTCTAATCTTCGCGGTTTAGCAATGCCAAGGCGATTTTATCGCTCACACCCTTTTTT
>CM065731.1:25105627-25118541 GCA_033310375.1 Conus canariensis | reverse complement strand
AATGTGTAGACACTCGCCCCGTCTTCAATGACAGTGCGTGCGTGTCCTGCACTTCACCATCTGGGACCCGCCTTGGCTTAAGGCTGTGTCAGGCCAATTGACACAGGCTAGAACACCAAGGCTACATCAAAATGTTGTTCTGCTCTGCATAGTTATGCGGGGATTGTCTTCAGTTGTGACAAGCTCCTAGCATAACACCTTCAGTCTCCAAAATCCCCCCGAAGTCTGAGCGTGGCTGCCCACGTGGCAGGGTAATCAAAAACGGTCACACACGTAATGTTCTCATCCCCAGCTGACGCATTTGTACCATAGTGTTCAAGTACTTTGGCCGATCCCTGGAGTCTTTTAGCCAGGGTACGACATCATCTGGGACTAACAGAAACGCACCAAGTGCCACACAGGAGCAGGTCACAATCTAATAAGGGGTTCCCAAAGAGACCAGTTAACATAACAGAAAAAAAAACTTGACATGAAATGTTTGAACCTAATGTCTAAGGCCCCTAAAAAGGATCAAAGGCATGCCAACAGAAAGAACGGTCAGCTCTTGTGTTGAGCACCAGATTCCCAGGGATATGATAATAATGATATAAGTACTACAGTTTCGGCGAGAACTAGTTTTGATAATAATAACAATATGATGATGCTAATGATAATAATCATGATGAGACGATGGCTGTGTTTCAAACAAAAAGACACACGATCAAAAGTCCACGGTCCACTGCCTTGGCACAGCTACAGTAGACGACGTACAATCACCAGCATCGTAATCAAACCTCATTACGATGATCATCATAAGGCACCGAGTGAAAAAAAAAAAAAAAAAAATCGTCGCAGGCTTGGCGCGGACGAGAACTTGTAGATGAACACACAATACAATGACGATTGCAAAAAAAATAAAATGAAAGAAAGAAAAAAGCACTTTGTCCCTGGAAGAAGACGAACACGATAACACTCGAATTTTTTTTTTTGTTTTTTTTTTGCAAGTCTCATACCTACAAAATGGTCGCCTATGCTATCGGTCAGTTCAACACGAGAAAAGGCGTCTATCAAAAAAAAAAAAAAAAAAAAGCTAGCGTGTGGACACGGCATTCTGATAGTTTTCCTGTGAACGTACTTAACGTAGTCACTGTGTTAGGGATGTCGCGTTCTCTGCACATACAACAGAGTGAAACCAAGGGGGCCAGATACACACATGTTCAAGGCACAATTGGAGAGAGAGAGGAAAAAACAAACGAAGAATTGACCACTAGAAGACATCATCATACTGCTGCTGGGTTTCAACACGGTTGTCGTACGACTTCCGGCGGACACATCCAGGGCCTTCGTGGAGAACCCGGATGACAATTCGCTTGGGGGGGGGGGGGGGGGGGGGTCCGGATCTTGGCGATGCATGCTGCGTTTGACGTCTTCACGTGCCTGTCCAGATTTCCTGATTTCTTCTCGACCACCGTCTACCTGGAATAAAGCAGAAAGAGTGAAAAGAAGAGGGCATGACATATAAATAAGGGTCATTGTAAAGTAGCGGTGGAGAGGAGAGAGAGGAGAGAGAGAGAGAGAGAGAGAGAGAGAGAGAGAGGGAGAGAGAGGGGGAGGGGGGGTTAATGACGTTACACAATACATTTCAGTAGTTGACACAAAGTTTCGCCGTTTAAAGCCTCTGTGCAAATACACAGCAAGCGGAGAGACAGAGACAGAGACTCGGGTGTGGCGGACAGACACTGAGGAACAGGTTGAAGACTGAACAAAGAGGGAGTGATCTGGTGACAGACATAGAGAGAGGAAAAAAAAAAGCTCCAAGGTTTTGATTAATTCTTATAGATTGTTGTCCATTTTGGTCCTAAAAGATGAAACAAATAATTGTTCCTCGCTCAGTTTCTATTGCAAAGTAGCGGTGCTCAGAGAGAGAGAGAGAGAGAGAGAGAGAGACACGCACTCAACACACGTGCGGCATCACAGCTTCCCTGGAATCCTTCCGACATACATCACAGAGCAGATTGGGTTGCTTTTTCTGGAAAAGAAGCGGGGCGGGGAGGGGTGGTGGAGGGAGAGTGAGAGCGAGAAGGGGGAAAGGAGAAGGGGTGGGAGGTGGGTGAAAGGAGGGAGGAGGGGTTCGACCGACCAACCAGCCAAACACGCACACACATGGTATGTACCGCACTATGCATTGCACGTGATATCGAATGGCAATTTTCCAGTGGATTTCCACAGCGGAATTGCAGCGAGTGCAAAGAGGCTGTCAGTTTAAAGCGGTTTGTTCGCTCGCTCGTTCGTTATGTTTTCAAGAGGAATTCACCCGTTATGGCCAACACACTTGCTGCGTGCCAAAGTGTCATTTGTCTTTGGTATTGATCGTCTTTGCGCACGTTATTAGTTATGTAAATTATCTACTTCATTACTATTGTGTGGTTTGCCTCTTTCTCTAACTCCCACCCCACACACACACACACACACACACACACACACAGAGTTGAAGAGATATAGAGAGAGAATGAGTAACGATGACTGTGATAATTTCATTTTAAAAACGGACCATGTCCATCTGAAGGAGATCAAATCCATGACGTACAAATAAAGTGAAAATCGAAATACAAGTTATCAGTATCATGTTCGCCGACACATTCACTTGCCACACACATACTGAGATAAAGCCCTGATTATGCTGAATGGATTGACACAGGTAAACTACGAAGTTCATCATGACTTCATGTTTTGTCGATAGTAACCATACGACACGAAAACTAGATGGTCTGCTATAAAGATTACGGTGGAATAAATTTACTTCTTCAGCCTCTGTTGCGAACTACATAAGCGACACACACTTTCGGAAGAGAAGGCCAGTTTGGCTGTTAGTATGGATGACACGTTACACACAGCATGCACCCTGCGTGAGAAATGGAAAGAAGGAAGTGAGTGACCGAGTGAATGATATTGAACGATACTGACTGGGTGACGCGGGAAACGACTAAATGAAGCGCCAGCTGGCAGCTCTTCAGTCGGCACTACCTAGTTAGGCAGCCCGATGTGTAAAACGAGTGTGGATTGTAAAGCGCTTAAAGCTTGGCCTCTATCCGAGGATAGGCGCTATATACATAATAATAATAACGCGTGGCAGTTCCTTTCCCACCATAGCTGTAGCATTTACCTCTTCATGTTTGTTTACCTCCATGATGGAGTGTACAGAAAGTCTTATTTGCCTGAACAGAGTCGTTAGTATCTTTGAGTTTTTTTTAACCAATACCTAAGAAAATAGAAATACTGCCCAAGTTCCCCGTGTATACAATTGTTAGGATCTTTTGAGTAACATACAAAAACGTTTTCATAACAAATGTCCATTATTCAAATTCCGTATCGAAGCTCCATGAAGAGCTACTGGTCGAACTTGTGTGTCTAATACTTAAAAAAAAAAAAAATTGACTGGTGAGTAATTTTTAAACTTATACATTTAGAGCAAATTGCTCACAGCAGCCGTTTCTCCTGGCTTTAAAATTCAAAATATAATCTTAGTTAAAAAATAGTATTCAAGATATCTATGTGCAGACGTCTAAATGCTTCCATACAACCATCTTTCACTTGTTGGTAAACAGCCGTCTTTACGATGAAAACCCTGCGGTATTAGAATTTTCCATGTCAACTTTTAGCCCCAGTTTCTTCCGCCGACGAATATGATTGACTGTGTAAACCATTTGGAGTTCACGACAACGCCACAATATCGTCGGCAAAATAAACAATTCGGCGTTATCGAGCGCTGTCTCATTTTCAGTAATTTGATAAACAACGAAAACAAGATGGGGCTACACAAGTCGCCCCGTTTCACCCCTCCTTTTATCAGATTACTTGCCGTAGCGTCGCGTTTAAATGTGGCTTTAACGTCCTGATAGATACTTTCTACACAACGGTGAAGTTTTCCTTTTATTTCTAAGTATCGGCGATGATTTCTTTTTCCAGAGAGAGAGAGAGAGAGAGAGAGAGAGAGAGAGAGAGAGAGAGAGAGAGAGAGAGAGAGAGAGAGAGAGGTAGGTACAGGGTTTCCAGAAGAACAAGTAAGAAGTCTCCCTCTCCATCCCCCCCCCCCCCCCAATCCGTGTCCGTCCTCTACCCCCCTCCCCTCCCCTCCCTCCACACCTTGTCACCCTACAAAAAAAAAACAACCCAAAACAATCCCCCAATCAACCAACCAAAAAGAAAACAAATGAAAACAACTGAACAGACGTTGTGTGAAGATATTTGTCGTAACTGTAGTAGGTATGCATGTGGTATTAAATGGCAATTTTCCAGTGGACTGGCGGAGTGGAATGTCTCTCGACGCAAAAAATGGAAGTCAGACTGCACAGGGTTGCTCGTATTGTTGTTATTCCACTACCCCCAGTCCCGCAGCCACCACATCCCCCCCCCGCCCAACCCCCCCCCCCCCCCTCTCTTCCTCAAAAGCATTCTTTGGTTCCTCTGACACAGTGGTGTGTATGCTTCCTGCAAGCTTATCACAGTGATGATCAGTCTGGGTGGTGTTGTTTTTTTTTATCAGCCCTGTCTGGGAGGTTATGTTTTTAGCTACTTCCTGTGTTGGCGTGTTTTTCTTAATACCTCAACCAAAGAGGTTACGTTTTCGCCTACTACTTCTTCTATTTTCTAAGAACTTCTTCCAAGGATTTTTCACCCGCCTCCTCTGTCTGTCTGTCCGTCTGTCTCTCTCTCTACATAGAGGATTTTTCACCTGCTCTCTCTATTCTCCCCCCCCCCCAGGATTTTTCACCTGCTTGCTCTCTCTCTCTCTCTCTCTAGAGGATTCTTCACGTGCTCTGTCTGTGTCTCTCTCTCAAAAGGATTCTTCACCTCTCTCTCTCTCTCTCACTCACGCGCACGCGCACGCGCACACACACACACACACACACACACACACACACACGCACACACACGGGGATTTTTCACTTGCTTCCTCTAGTTTGCTTGTTTGTTTTCATAGTATTCTACTGAACATTTTCGTCCACTTCCTCTATTTTGTTTAGTACCTCTTCCAAGAATTGTTCACCTGCTTCCTCTTTCCTTTTTGTGTCCCTTCCAGACTTTGACCTGCTTTCTCCACCTTACTTTGCATCTCTACCGAGGATTTTTCCCCTCCTGTCTCAATATTTTTTTTTAGTATCTCTACCAAGGTTACATTTTCAACTTATTCCTCTATTTTTCCCGCATTGTTACTACCTTATCTAATAATAAAAAAAAGATATGTCTTTCGTTTCATTTTCTTAATCTGATACTTCTATTTTGGTACCTCCCCGAGGAGATTTATGTGTTCACCTGATACCTCTATATTTAGTACCTCACCTAAGAAGGCTATGTTCTCACCCGATTCCTCTACGTCTGTTACTTCCTCGTATACCTCTGTGTTTTTTTTTTTTTTTTCGTACCTCCACTACGGAGACTTTCTTATGTAGGCTACTACCAACAAGGAGGCTATGATTTCATCTAATACACCGCCTTTTTTTGGTACCTTCACTACGGAGACTTTCTTATGTAGGCTACTACCAACAAGGAGGCTATGATTTCATCTAATACACCGCCTTTTTTTGGTACCTTCACTACGGAATTCTTATGTAGGCTACTACACAGGAGGCTATGATTTCATCTAATACACCGCCTTTTTTGTACTCACTACGGGACTTCTATGTAGCTACCAACAAGGAGGCTATGATTTCATCTAATACTACACCGCCTTTTTTTTGGTACCTTCACTACGGAGACTTTCTTATGTAGGCTACTACCAACAAGGAGGCTATGATTTCATCTAATACACCGCCTTTTTTTTTGTACCTTCACTACGGAGACTTTCTTATGTAGGCTACTCAACAAGGAGGCTATGATTTCATCTAATACACCGCCTTTTTTTGTACCTTCATCCGCTTCCGCCGCTTTTCACTACTTCCGTCAATACGGTTATGTGTTTACCTGCTTCCTTTATTTCTTTAACAACTTCACCAAGGGGCTTATGTTTTTTTTTTCTGTTCCTGTTTCCTTTTTCTGTTCCTGTTTCCTTTCTTCTTTTTACATTTTGTTTTTAATTGTTTTCTGTGCTTCTAACAAAGACGTTGTGTTTTAACCCACTTCCTCTATTTTTTTTTTAAATTTCGCCACGGAGAATGTATTTTCATCCGAAATCGTTTTTCCGTCCGCAGAATTACGCAGAAATTTACTCAATCAATTATGACCAAACTTTGTCAACATTTGGAATATGCTCAAGCGAAAACTGCCGTGCCGACCCACATCAGACACCGGACTCTGGCTCGTCCAGCAAGCGAAAATAGCAGGACCACCGATTTTAACGGTGTGTGCGCGCGCGCGTGTGTGTGTGTGTGTTATCCTTACATAAACCAAGACAAAACAAAAGTAGAAATATCTGCAAATTCAATACTGGCTGAAAAAAAATTCTTGCAAACAGAAAGGACCCCCCTCCCCCTCAAAAAAAACAAAAAAACCCACCCGACCGTCGGAAAACATGAAAACGTGAGAAACCAAAAGGTATTCGGGGCAAGTACCACTCTCTAATCTGAAAAGTGCTAACATTGAATGACCTCGCATTCAGGCCACGGTCCATCTTTTTCCCCCAACTATGCCTCAGATCGGTAGTATTGGCGGAGATCTTGCCGACGATTCCTGGATCGGCACAATGAATCTGCACTCAAAAAGTTTCATCCTTGCGTTGCTACACTCCACCTGTCCATCTGGTTTTATCCAAATTCATATAGCGGTTCTTTTTGCTCTCATTTTCTTTTCATTTATCTATTCATTTATTTATTTATCTATTTCGCACAGTCTTGCTAACAGACAGACGAGTGTGGTGTCGAACGGGAATCACCGTCACTAACAGGTAGAAACCAAACTAGTTATCTGCACACATCTGGACACCATTACTCTGTACTGATGAGTTACCTTCCCTTTTCTGCCTTAAAATCGGTACGTGCGCGACCAAATGGAATGGGGGAAAAAAATGTATTTAATAAAAGCGATCGTGAATTGCTGTTTTGTCGCGTTAACATACATTCTGACTGAAAAAAAAATCGTGCTGATCAGTTCCTGATTACCTTAGTTTCAAAATGAGGCGATTGCATCTTTGAGAGGAATTTAAAGTAAATCCACCAGATGACAGAGACAATCACGTATCTTCTCATAAGTCGGCGTAAGATTGGCGATGGACGAAAACAAGCCATTGGGAAGGAGACGGTGCGAGTTTACTACGATAATAATAACTATAATAGCAATAATAATGATGAAAATATTGAAGAAATAATAGAGAGCATTACTACCGCTTTAGGTGATATCAATATTTCTTCAGTACTTCGAGTGGTCAATAGTTCTGCGCGCGCACGGACACACGCACGTACACATACACACAGATAGACACACACAAGCATGCGCGCGCAAGCTCGTAAACACGCACACGCACACGGCCCACCGCCGGCACCGCACTACAATATATCATTGGTAGACAAGAAAAAGCCCGTTTTTCATGTGAAGTTAGAACACCATACCTGCTTGTCGACGGATCTGTTCCCGTTTTTAAAAAAAGAAGAAAATAACACCTGTTTTTGCCATTTGTAACAATAGTTGCGTTTTTTTCTAGGTTTACATGACAATCAAACAGATCTGAAGAGTCGAATATTGGAATGTCTGCATTACAAGAGCACCATCTCGCCCCCCCACCCCCCACCCCCATCTTTTGACATAGCTCTCTCTCTCTCTCTCTCTCTCTCTCTCTCTCTCTCTCTTCTCTCTCATACACTGAACTGTTAATTAAGGTGACCGACGAGGCGAATTGCCTTAGGCATGCATACAGAGTATGTTTGGTCATAGCCCAGCCGACCGGAAAGGGCCACATCAGGGCGCGCGCACGCACACACACACACACACACACACACACACACACACACACACACGACGCGCGCACTCCCACCCCCCCTATCCCCCCTATCCCCCCTATCCCCCCCCCCCCCCCCCCCCAGAAAGAGAGACAGACAGAGAGGCAGGCAAACAGGCGGACTGACAGGCAGATAGAGAATGAGGCTACGGTAAAATGGAAGAGACGGCGAGAGAGAGAGAGAGAGAGAGAGAGAGAGAGAGAGAGAGAGAGAGAGAGAGAGGAGAGCGCTACCATAGAAAGGAGAGGAGGAGGAGGAGGGCGAGGAGGGGGGTCTGACGGCTAATCCGAGACGGGTACAAGTGTCGGGTGTCGCTGCACTCGCCGCCTGACAGATTAGACCGACGCCACAGACAGGCAAGGGAAGCCACCAAGAGCTCGGGCCAGGCAGCCTTATCTCCCTTCCCCGAGACGCCGCTGACTTGATGCGCGGTGACTGGTCGGGACAGGCTTTAAACCAGGTTGGGGGGGGGGGGGGGGGGGGGGGGGGGGGGGGGGGGGGAGGCAATTACACCCATCTTTAGTTTGTCAACTCCAGCACGAGATTTAATTAGTATCCTGTAAATTGGGATTGGAAAAGCTTCGGCTTCGGCCAAGCCTTCTGACACGATGGCGTGTACACGAAGTTGTCTACCGAGCCAGTTGTGTGCGTGCTTACCTCCCATGCACCCCACCCCCACCGCTCTCTCTCTCTCTCTCTCTCTCTCTCTCTCTCTTCTCTCTCTCTCTCTCTCCATCCACCGGCCTCTCCACAGCGAGCTAGCCATCTTGTTGTTTCTTATTCTGTTGTTGTTGTTTGTTTGTTTGTTTGTTGCTCGATGGGGTGGAGATTTTAAATGGGGCGTCGTCAACTCCATTTTGCTTACAGTAAGCTCAAGATACAAAGCGATTTCAAGCCCCCTCCCCTCCTTCCCCCCCCCCCCTTCTTTTTTTTTTTCTCTTTTCCTTCCCCAACAAAGTCAAGAAATAAATCATTTAGGAATGTACGTAAGAATAACTGAGAGTCTACTTTACAATAACTGCGTATGTCTAAATAAATAAATAAACAAATAAAAATTCTTGGACGCCATTTAAGAATAATTGGGCATCTATATCAGAATTATCGGTCTTCTGTATTCGAATCACTGCGGGGCGTCTGCAGAAATATTGCTTATCAGTTAATGACGTAACCTCATGTGAACGAGAGAGAGAGGGGGGGTATCTTTCAGCATTCCATTGTCAGTCTGATCTCTGCAAATTCCGTGCAGAGTATTTCCGTGTTTCTCTTTTTAAGATATTCCTATGTTTTTGTTCCTCCCTTTGTTTGTTTGTTTTTTGTGTGTGTTACGTTTTGTTTGTTTGATCGCTATTCTTTCTTTTCACTTTTTTTTTTTCGGGTATGGGAAATAACTGTCTTCCACAATTTTCCTGCCTTTGTGGCCCGTTCAGCTCGACTACGTTCGAGGTCTTCACACTCTTAAAAATCCCATTTTCCATGCCCCTCCCTTACTTTACAATTTACAATATGCCAGATGATTATCATAATTCGATTAACTAGGTAAGGAAAATGTACACGCTGCTCAAAGTGGACACTTAGCTGTCCATTCTACGTAGCGTACTTGTCTAATTTTTTTTTTCGGTTTGTTTTCCTCCCTTTTTGATATACAGTTAATAGTTTTGGAATCTTTTCTTTTTCATTTAATTTCGTTTTCTTCAACTGTGGGTGATAACTCTAGCGGTATATTTTGATGTCTTTTGCAGAGCTTCGATGTACGTGCTTAACAGAGGTCAGTTGTGGTGAGGGACGTGAAAGACGGAGAAAAAAAAAACGATGGATTGACAACATTCTGCTGATGGACTGACGAAAGTATTCTGCAGAGACCCAGGACTTTGGCGCACAAGTGAAACCGATATTGCTGGAGAGGAGGAACCTGGTGCGTAGAACTTCAGTGTGGCAAGTCAGCGAGTCTTTTGTAAGAGGCAAGGGAAGGAAGGTGATGTCGACAGATTAGCTATCTCATATGTGTGTGTGTAAAACTCGAGTTTTTTTTTTTTTTCTATTGTGTAGATCATGTACATATTGTCGGTTGTAAGTGAGGTGTTTGATCATGTTTTACGGCTATTTTTTTTTTTTACAGCAGATGAAATCAGCCTAGAGCTAGTACTGATCCTAGAAAAAAGTTCAAGAAGATGTTCACACGCGCACTCTCTCTCTCTCTCTCTCTCTCTCTCTCTCTCTCTCTCTCTGTCTCACCCTGATTTTCCCTCCATTGAGATCCATGCGTTACTCCTTGAGAAATTTACGCAAATTTTGAAAATTGCTCTCCCTAGTAAAGATAAAGGCATAGAGAGAAAAGAACATCTGTGAAAGCAACTCTGGATTGAGTCCGCGCCCCCCCCCCCCCCCCCCCCCCCCCCCAAAAAAAAAAAAAAAAATCATTTGTCCGACCTGGTGCCACAGGTTCATTAAAAATCGATTCTTGCTGACAGGCAGACAAACAAACCAACAGACGTAGGTGACGACATAACCCCTCTGGCGGAGGTAACGAGACCGAATCGTCATCACAAAAAAAAAAAAAAAAAAAAAAAAAAAGGAAGGAAAGGCGGGAAAGGAGTTGGCAAAGAACGATAACTCTAGGTCTGACAAAATATTTGACTTCCCCTTGACACGGCTGATAGCCGGCAAATCTATATTTACGCACGGAAAACAAACGAATATATATATCGTTCTGCTGCCAGACACATCCGACGGGGATAGCTTTCGCAAGAGAGCATGCTGGATGCAGTTGCAGCCAGGTTTTCTCATCTGGAACAACACCAGAAAGGCGTTGGTGTGGCAATGGTGTCCATCTGAACCATCCATTGTGAACAATCATCTTGTTATCTATGGCAGGGTTTTCAACCGCGTCTGCTCGGTTTGTATGTTAGGTCTGTCAATAGGACAAGATTACGCTAAAACCTAATGAACCGATTTTAGGGAAAAACTTGGTGGACAGATGTGTCCTAACGACGAACCCACTGAAGTTTGGTTCTGTGGGAAGTTCCAGACTGCATTCAGCAAGATGACGCAAAGACGAAAAAAAAAAAAAAAAACCCAACTGAATCGATTCTAATGTAACTTGGTGAAAAATAAAAAAGAACGTCACACCAAGACGAAACTAACAATTTTGTTTTAATGCCTATCGATGGCGATGAGGGATGATGCTACGAAGTTCCACTGTGATCTGAGACTGCATGACAGAGCTGTACTCTGATGTTTAAACCCTGGCGTCTGCCAGGCCCGGGAGTTACACACACCTGCCGCGTTGGTCAGGAAATTTGAGTAACATTTTCAGAGGCGCACCGTTTCTACGGATGAAACTCGTTCCTGCTGCGCCCACAGCAGACTTCAACTCTGCATAGGAGAAGTCTCGGGGCGAAACAATCCCATAAACAAATGGCTCTGATGGGAATCGAACCCAAGACCTCCCGATTCGGAGTCCGTGATGATTAACCACTGAGCACACCGCGGCTGGTGAACCAATCAAATTTGATGCAGTAACGAGAACAAAAGAAAGATACAGGGTCCATTCAACCCTGGCTGTGATCTGCGCTCTCCGGACCGTCCTTTTAGTTTCCACTGCTGACCTACGAAGACGTGGAGTATCCGTCTTGCTGCCACTTCAACCATGTTATGATCACCACGCACAATTCTTTCCTCTGTGCCACTTGAAAATGCATGCACGTGAACCACTGCTGCACAGTTGATTCTTTAGATCTAGCCCGGCTCATTTTTATTTTTTTCAAAAGCCTTTTCACACAAAACGCAGCTCGGTTGTTCCTGGCGGAAAACGGCATGACCAAAACAATTACCGTCTTTAAAGCGGACTTTTCCCTGACACCGATTCCTTTCGTCCATTTACCAATAACACAAAAGCAAAAACAACCAACCAACCAAACAAACAAGAACCTCTAAACTCATACATATCCGTTCCATTTTATGAATGAAAGTGTATTTAACCCCCAAATTCTTCTTTTTGCTCGCGCGAAATGAAGGTTCTGCTTTCATTTCAAACGGTTTACTTCAAGCCCCAATTCTGTGTGTGCAAACACATAAAAAAAGGTAAATAACAAAAAAGTAGGGTAACTCTTGCTCCCATGATGAAACAAATACACGCCCGTAACTCCGAACGAACGCTTCTTACCACACCGAATCGTCATTTCTGCTAGGCGATTCGGTTTCGTAAGCACTATTCGTTTGGAGTTATGGGCGTGTGTTTATTTCATCATGGGAGCAAAAGTTACCCTACTTGTTTGTTATTTACTGTTCCCTGCCTCATTCAAGCTTTTTTTTTTTTAACATAAAAAGGTGTCAATAATTGTTATGGTTTAGACTGTCAAGTCACAGTAGTTGACCTCCCCCCCCCCTTCCTTCCCCCCCCCCCCCCCCCCCCCCCCCCACCCCCCCCAGTGACACCGCACCCACGCTTTTCATTCTGACCCCTCGTCCACTGCCACGCCACTTCCACGGCATCCACAACCACAGGGGGCAGTCGGTGCCAAGTCGTCATGAGGCAACCCACCAGAGGAGACACTGCACTGCTGCCGAGTCACTTCGGTGGTGTTCAGTCTGGTGCCCGTTCTGATCCAACATGCGCAGGACACCACCTACCACGCCCCTTACTGACGACAGCAATTGTTAAGTTGCGGAGCCGGTGTGAGTGAGCTCTCCCTCTGCATGGCGCCAGCACGTCCGTCCAGCGACAGCCCCCCCCCCTCCCCCCCCGATTCAAGTGTTAGGTACTAAGGTTGAACTCATTTAGTAGCGGAATGGGCACCGGTATCGTTTAATGGGCACCTCTCTCAAAATCGTTTAAATGAAATTTACACTTTCCACCACCATCCCCCTGTTCCCCCCAAAATTAAGACGTACATAGGCTCTTGCATAAAAAAAAGAAACATGAAATACAACAACAACCCACTTTTAACCGATTCTTTGTACGCACTACGGTGCGGAATGCTTGCGTTATTGTAATCATTTGTCTCTAAT
>CM065731.1:25093127-25098127 GCA_033310375.1 Conus canariensis | reverse complement strand
CCAAGAAAACCTCGTTCACAGATATTCCACCTCTTTTGATTTTTGAGCTCCTGGAAGAGAGACATAATTATTTTTCATCTGATGGAAGATTTTACGATACAAAGCTTTCAAAGCATTTTTTTTTGCGTGTTAAAATTAATCTAACGGGTTTTTTTTTTTTTAAAACACCTGTATATAGGTAATGCACTTTGATTAGATGACAGCCCTGACATCCCGGCCCCTCGAGGTTAGCTGGGGCTGTACACAATATGAACTGAACTGAACGTGGGGTGGTAGATGTGAATGATAGTGAATGTGGCGGTAACAGCGGTAACAAATAAAGTATTGCCAGTCTGACTGTGGAGCTTCAATAAATGGAGATACCCTCAATGCCTACTTCAATTAATACACTTTAAATTAAAGGTTCATACTCACCAAAGGTCATATTAATGGATACATAGGTGACCATCCCAGGAGAATGGAAAATTGAACCTATCTTACACGACACTATAACCACCAGAACGACAACATGTTCAATGGGCAGCGACAACGGCCATCTTTATGAGTTTCGAAGTGGAATGAACGACCGTAATCAGAAACTGAAACAAGAATGGGACAGACTTGCTGCTTCGCAAAAGAAAGGATGGATGTTCAAATTACAAAAAAAACGAATGCAATGCGTTTGGACCTATTGGGTCTTCTTCAAGCAAGACAAATTGCATTCGTGGCAATGAACACGAAGGACCAAAGGACAGTGACTTTAGTCTTCCAACTGGGCGCAAAATGGCTACGAAATGGAAAGGAGGCTGAAAGGAGACAATACGGGTTAAAATTAAATTGTAATAGTAGTAATAGTAGTAGTAGTAGTAGTAGTAATTATAATAATAATAAAGATAATCATATTATTGAAGAACCAAATAATGATAATCAAATGAGGAGAGTACTATTACTACTACTGCTACTACTACTACTACTGTAGTAGTAGTAATAATGATAACAAAAATAATGATACTAAAGAACTAAATAATGATTATTAAATGAGATTACTATTACTACTACTACTACTACCACTATTACTACTACTAATACTCAATCAAATAATAATCATAATAATTATTATAACAGTAATATTGAATAATCATAATAATGATGATGATGATAATAATATAATAATAATAATACCAGCAATAATGATAACAGGAACTGTAGTAATAACAAAACGATACCAACAGAAAGGGAGGAAGGAGAGGAATTAAGAGGTTATTTAAGTAATATGGTTAAAGCAGCAATAGTAACAATGATAATGATAACAACAATAGTAGTAGTAGCAGTAATAAGAATGATAATGATGACGACGATAAGAGGAAAGAGACGAGGAAGAAGAAGGAAAAGGAGGAGGAGGAGGAGGAGCGGAAAAAGAAGAGAAGAGGGAGGAAACAGATCATGGCAAAGGCAGTCAAACAGAGTGTAACAAATATACTAATCGTTGTAATAACAGTCATGATGCTAATCATATATAGGAAATGCGAAAGACAGCAAGTTGAAATCTAAGACTTGTAGTTATGACAGCAAGCTGAATTCTAACAAACATTCTAATGTAGAGAAATTTAGAAAACAAAATATTTTCATGTGAAGCTACAGCGGGGATTCGAACTCAAAACGTCTCACTGTGAACTCGGTGCTGAGCCAAACTGGGCTCACATCTTCTTGTCGCGGTCGGTAGTGATTTTGTTGCTGGTGATGGTGGTGGTGGTATGCGCGCGCGCCACACACACACACACACACACACACACAAACACACGCACACACGCGCTTGCTTGCTTGCTTGTGTGCGTGTTATGCACCATCAATAAAAATCACGGCTCATATATTTATTCATCACAGGAGAAAACCATTTCCACTCTGTACATGAAAAGAACGCCAAGCAAACAAAAGGAAACAAAACAAACTCTTTTAGTACGTGAGGACATTGATTTCACATCCCCATGGAAGGCTTACAACACATGCAGAGTGCCGGCATCAGCGTTTTTAGACAACACACCACACACAACACACACACACACACAACACACACACACACACACACTCACAACACACACACTCAACACCCCACACACACACAACCACACACAAAAACCACACACACACACTCCAAACACACACACACACACACACACACACACACACACACACACACACAAAACACACACACACACACACACACACAACACACACACGTAAACCCACACACACACACCACACACACACACACACACACACACACACAACACACACCACACACACTCACCATACACACACAAGACACGGACACACACACGCACACACTTTTTCTTCCCTACTACTACAACTACCGCTACTGCTGCTGCAGTCCTCCTCCTCCTCCTCCTCCTCCTCCTCCGCGTCCTCCTCGTGCTGCTACTAAGCATACTACAATGCACACCCACGTCTATAACAATAACAAGTGCAAACTAATATCAAACTTTCTTTCTCCTCCTCCTCCTCTTCCTTCTCCCCCTCCCCCTCCTCCTCCTCCTCTTCCTTCTCCCCCCCCTCCTCCTCCTCCTACAACAACAACAACTACTACTATTACTACAACAACAACTACTACTACTACACAAGCCCGCGCGAACGCCAATCCATGAAACACACACACACAAAAAGTTTCACTGAAGTTCGCAGTGCAACACTTTCTTGTCCGAATAGCGAGTGTCTGGAACTAAACAGCATGGGTGGGCCCCTCTCCCCACCTCCCCCCCACCCCGCCCCATAGCAAGTGCCCTTCCTCCCCCCTTCTCCCCCCCCCCCCCCCCCCCCCCCCCCCCCCCCCACACACACACACAGCGCCCACTGTATTCGTTCACGCCTGGGCGAAGCTCGTGGGAAGCTGAGCGACGCCTTGCCACGCTTGGATGCTTTCGGTCACTGGGAGGCGATGTTTGCCCCCAGAATTAGATTCCTTCTGCGTCCCTAAGCCGGCTCTGTGCCTGCTTAGTTCTTGGGGTAGTCCCCGGCTTTCTCTCTCTCTCTCGTCTTCTCTCTCTCTCTCTCCTCTCATCTCTCTCTCCTCTCTCTCTCTCTCTCTCTCTCTCCTCATCCCCCCCCCCCCCACCTTTCTGTTCGTTCGTCCCCGTACTTATTTGACTTTTTTTGTCTGTGGTGCTGGTTGGACGAGTAGCCGGTGGGTTCTAGGTATTATGTTCTCTCTCTCTCTCTCCTCTCTCTCTCTCTGGGATTCTTTTACAGGATTTTTTTTATGCAGTTATTACATGTTTAAAGCTCTTCTTTTTCGTTTTTCATTTCTTGATAAATTCGTTTTCCTTTTTCAATCTCGATAAATGAAACATGAGGCAAAGAACCGTAATGTTGTTAGAAAAAGAAAAGAATATGATTTCTTGTTTCCGAGATATGACAGCAGTCAATGTTTGAAAATAAACAAATGAATGTAAATGTTACACACACCACACACACACACACACACACACACACAACACACACACACACACACACACGCACACACACACAATGCACGCACGCGCGCGCACACACTCACACACACACGTACGCGCGTTCACCGCGCGCTCACACATTCATATCTATGCGCACGCGCATATGCAAACACAGACTGAGAGACAGACAAACAGACACTACAGACACAGACAGCCAGTCAACCAGCCAGCCAGTCAGCGCGTGAATTCAGGTATTACTGTATTATTCTGTGCGTGTGAGAGAGAGAGTATGTACATATATATATATATATATATATATATATTATATATATATATATATTATATATATATATATATGGTGTGTGTGTGTGTGTGTGTGGGGTGGGAGTGCGCGCGCGCGCGGTGTGTGTATGTGTGTGGGTGTATGCGAGCGTGCGCTTACATTCGCGCGTGCGTGCGTGCGTGCGTGCGTGTGTGTGTGTGTGTGTGTGTGTGTGTGTGTGTGTGTTGTGTGTGTGTGTGTGGTGTGTGTGTGTGTGAGAGAGAGAGAGAGAGAGAGAGAGAGTGTGTGTGTGTGTGGGGTGTGTAATGTGTTTTATTCAAGGTGGATGACTCTAGTGCATTCTATCTCTTTTTTTTTTTTTTTTTTTTTTTTTTTTTTTTTTAGCAGTATCGACTCATAGCATTCTCCTCTTCGTTCTTCACTGCTGATAACGAATCTCTCTCTTTCCTCTCTCCCTCTCCATGCCCGTCTGCCCCCGTCTTCCTGTATCGGTTCATGTCCTCTCTTCCTTTACAACATCCTAGCCCTGTTCTGTGCTTCCTGCCTAGTTTCCAACTCCCGGTCTCTTTTCTTGCATGCCCTCCTCTTCCTATGCCTGTGTCTTTCGTCTATTCCTACATTGCTGCCCCTCTCTCTCTCTCTTCTCGGGGTGCTGCTCGCTGTTCTTCCTGTATTGGTCCCTGTTTCCTTTCCTATATACTGCTCTCAGCTCTCTTCCTGTGTTGCTGCCTGCCCCTCTTGCTGTGTTGCTGCCTGAGTCTCTTCCTGTGTTGCTGCCCGATCTCTTCTCTGTTTGCTGCCTGAGTCTCTTCTGTGTTGCTGCCTGAGTCTCTTCCCGTGTTGCTGCCTGAGTCTCTTTCTGCATTGCTTCCTGTTTCTCTTTCTGCATTTTCTGCCTGATTCTCTTCCTGTGTTGCTGCCTGATTCTCTTCCTGCATTGCTGCCTGTTCTCTTCCTGTGTTGCTGCCTGATTTCTCTTCCTGTGTTGCTGCCTGATTCTCTTCCTGTGTTGCTGCCCGATTCTCTTCCTGCATTGCTGCCTGATTCTCTTCCTGCATTGCTTCCTGTTTCTCTTCCTGCATTGCTGCCTGATTCTCTTCCTGCATTGCTGCCTGATTCTCTTCCTGTATTGCCCGATTCTCTTCCTGCATTGCTGCCCGATTCTCTTCCTGCATTGCTGCCCGATTCTCTTCCTGCATTGCTGCCTGATTCTCTTCCTGTATTGCTGCCTGATTCTCTTCCTGCATTGCTGCCCGATTCTCTTCCTGCAT
>CM065731.1:25080627-25088127 GCA_033310375.1 Conus canariensis | reverse complement strand
CCTAAGTGTGGACAAAGGAGTTCTTGAGCAGCATCTGAGGAAAACATACTCTGACCCACAGAGCAAAGCACCACTCGACATTCAAGGTCTGGTGTGGCCAACCAACCCTGAGGAACAGTTCAATGGCAAGCCTCCAACGTTGGCGGAAATCAAGAAGGTGGTCGACAAAGCCAGAGCCAAATCATCACCAGGGCCAAACGGAATACCTTACCAGCTTTACAAGAAATGTCCCAAGGTGCTGGAGTGGCTCCAAAGGCTGCTGCGATCGGCTTGGAGAAACCAGAAGATCAGCGGCCAGTGGATGACGGCAGATGGTGTGTACATCCCCAAAGAGCAAAACTCAAGTGACATTAGCCAGTTCAGGCCAATATCACTACTGAACGTCGAAGGGAAAATCTTCTTCTCTGTCATGGCAGCAAGGCTGACCAAGTACCTGATGGAAAACAAGTACTTGGATGTGTCAGTCCAGAAAGGTGGCATCCCAGGCGTGGCGGGCTGTGTAGAACACGCCACAATGATCTGGGACGCAATCCAAAAAGCAAAAACAGAAAAGAGAGACCTGGACGTAGTGTGGCTTGATCTGGCAAACGCATATGGATCTGTGCCCCATGAGATGATACAGTTGGCTCTTGAGATGTACCATGTGCCAAAGAACATCCGCGACATGCTCAAGAAGTACTTCAATGGCTTCTCAATGCGGTTCTCTACCAAGGAGTACACAACAGACTGGATCAACTTGGAAGTGGGTATTGCAATGGGCTGTGCAATTTCCCCAATACTGTTCGTGCTGGCAATGGAACTCATCTTGAAAGCAGCAACAAACAACGCGAGACAAACAGACCTTGGCGATGGATACAAGATGCCTCCTCTCAAGGCCTTCATGGATGACACTACAGTGATTTCATCCAGAGAAGACGAGACACGTCATGTGCTGGAGAGGCTGGACGACATAGTTGCCTCATCCAGAATGAAGTTCAAGCCAAAGAAATCACGGAGTCTCTCACTGAGGAAAGGAAAAGTCGCCGGATCTGTGGTCTTCAGTGTTGCCAACCAGGCCATTCCAACAGTCACAGAAGAACCAGTCAAGAGCCTTGGAAGATGGTATGATGATACGCTGAAAGACACACAAAGAGCAAAAGAAACCAAGCAGATGGCGGAGGAAGGCTTGGAGACCATTGACCAGTGTGGGCTCCCTGGCAAATACAAGGTCTGGTGTCTGCAGTTCATGCTGATACCAAAGCTGCTATGGCCTCTGATGATATACGACATCTGCACCAGCATAGTGGAGGCAATGGAAGCCAAAATCAACAAGTTCACAAGGAAATGGCTTGGTGTCCCACCCTGTCTGACTGACATAGCGCTGTACTGTCGCCAAGCAAAGCTGAAACTACCCCTGAAATCCATCCTGGAGGAATACAAAGCAGGGAAGATCAGACTTCAAAGCATGCTGGAGGACTCAGGAGACAAGGTGGTAGAAGCAATTAAGCCCCAGCTGAAGACAGGCAGAAAATGGAAAGTTCAAGAGGCGATGGATTCTGCAAAAGAAAGTCTCAAGATCAGAGAAATAACAGGACACACACAGACCAACAGACAGGGACTGGGGTGACCAAAACTGAATGGTGGTCAAAGGCCAAAGGAAAAGCCAAAAGAGACATGATGATTCAGGAGATGAGAAAAGAAGAAGACCAAAAAAGACTCCAAAAAGCAGTCCAGCAGAGCCAGCAAGGGCAATGGACAACGTGGGAGAATGCACTCCAAAGAAGTCTCACTTGGAATGACATTTGGCACATGGCCCCTCTCAGGATCAGCTTCATTCTCAGATCTGCATATGACCTTCTGCCCTCAAATGCAAACCTGGTGAAGTGGGGGAAAACAGACGATCCTGCATGCCCCCTCTGCCATGAAAAACAAACAGTGGAGCATGTCCTAAGCTCATGTAAAGTAGCCCTGGCTCAAGGAAGGTACACATGGAGGCACAACCAAGTGCTCAAAGAAATTGTACAAGTAGTCTGGGCTAGTACCAACACCACAAAAGGGAAAATCAGGACTCCAAAAGCACCCGCAACATTCTTCACGGCAGGAGGCAGCAAATCATGGCCAAGAACAACAGTGCCACTCGAAACATGCAGGCAGAGTCTGCTGGACGGGGCAGATGACTGGGAGTGCACTGCAGACCTCCCAGAATGGAAGAGTCACCCAGAGATCATCAGCAAGAGTGGCATGAGACCAGACATAGTAGTCCACTCTAAGTCAACCAAGCAGCTGATCATGATCGAGCTCACGGTGCCATATGAGAACAGAATGGAGGCAGCTCAAATCTACAAGACTGAAAAGTATGCTGATCTGGCAAACAGCCTGAGGAGAGAAGGCTATCAGGTCAAAGTCCTCACTGCAGAAATTGGAGCTAGGGGTTTGTAGGAACGTCTGCATACAGCCTCATGAAACAGCTCTCAGTTGCAGGGAAGGAAAAAACCAGAGCCCTGAAAGCAATGGCAGAAGCGGCAGAGAGGTGTTCAAGCTGGATCTGGTCAAGGAGGAACAAAAGTGAACTTCATAAGGCTTAATTTCCCTACAAATATCAGGTGTCCCTGTGGCTCAGTGGTTAAAGCGCGAGTCATTAAGTGGAAAATGAGCATGTCCAGAGGGTCATGGGTTCGAATCCCAGCCATGGCTCGTCCCAAGATGGGAAAAAAAGGGCAGCAGAGGGACATCCGGAGTCATGAACCGGGTGTGGCCCAACCCCCCTAGAGTGTCAGGAGATAAGGGCCGAAACACTTGCTTGAAGGGGCTTCTCTTCTGAGGACTCTCTGCTGCCACGCTCTCCACGAGTTTCTTTCTACTTCTTCGGTGAACGGGAATAAATCTAGCTGCTAGCCCCATCCCACCTTCCGCCCCCTCCTCTTCGCACCCCTGCCCACTCCTCCCTTCCCTGTCCTCCCTCCCTGTCCCTTCTTCCCCTCCCTCCTTATCCATCCTTCCCCTCCCTCCCTGTCCCTCCTTCACCTCTCTACCTTCTCCCTGTCCCTTCTTCCCCTCCCTACCCTCCCTCTGTCCCCCTTCCCCTCCCTCTGTCTCTCCTTCCCCTCCCTCCTTGTCCCTCCTTCCCCCCCCCTCCCTCCTTGTCCCTCCTTCCCCTCCCTCCTTGTCCCTCCTTCCCCCTCCCTCCTTTCCCTCCTTCCCCCCACCCTCCCTCCTTGTCCCTCCTTCCCCTCACTCCTTGTCCCTCCTTCCCCTCACTCCTTGTCCCTCCTTCCCCTCCCTCCTTGTCCCTCCTTCCCCCCACCCTCCCTCTTTGTCCCTCCTTCCCCTCCCTCTTTGTCCCCTCCTTCCCCTCCCTCCTTGTCCCTCCTTCCCTCCTTCTCCCTCCCTCCTTCCCTCCTTCCCTCCTTCCCCTCCCTCCTTCCCCTCCCTCCTTGTCCCTCCTTCCCCCCACCCTCCCTCCTTGTCCCTCCTTCCCTCCCTCCTTGTCCCTCCTTCCCCTCCCTCCTTGTCCCTCCTTCCCCTCCCTCCTTGTCCCTCCTTCCCCCCACCCTCCCTCCTTGTCCCTCCTTCCCCCCACCCTCCCTCCTTGTCCCTCCTTCCCCCCACCCTCCCTCCTTGTCCCTCCTTCCCCCCACCCTCCCTCCTTGTCCCTCCTTCCCCCCACCCTCCCTCCTTGTCCCTCCTTCCCCCCACCCTCCCTCCTTGTCCCTCCTTCCCCCCCCTCCTTGTCCCTCCTTCCCCCCCCTCCTTGTCCCTCCCCCCCCCCCTCCTTGTCCCTCCTTCCCCTCCCCTCCCTGTCCCTCCTTCCCCTCCCTCCCTGTCCCTCCTTCCCCCCACCCTCCCTCCTTGTCCCTCCTTCCCCTCCCTCCTTGTCCCTCCTTCCCCCCACTCTCCCTCCTTGTCCCTCCTTCCCCTCCCTCCCTGTCCCTCCTTCCCCCCACCCTCCCTCCTTGTCCCTCCTTCCCCTCCCTCCCTGTCCCTCCTTCCCCTCCCTCCCTGTCCCTCCCTGTCCCTCCTTCCCCTCCCTCCCTGTCCCTCCTTCCCCTCCCTCCCTGTTCCTCCTTCCCCTCCCTCCCTGTCCCTCCCCTCCCTCCCTGTCCCTCCTTCCCCTCCCTACCCTCCCTCCCTGTCCCTCCTTCCCCTCCCTACCCTCCCTCCCTGTCCCTCCTTCCCCTCCCTCCCTGTCTCTTCATTCCTCCCTCCCCCGGTGACGTTCTGGTGAACACTACATCTCTCTTCGAGAGACGGACAAATTAATAAGTTTTTCTTGCATCCACCATCCACCGTATCTCACCTTGCTCCTTTCCCCCTGAATCAATATAGTATTTACTGAAATACAATAAACGTAGGAAACTCTCGATTGTACGTCCTAACCATTTACTGAGTTTTGTACAGTAAAACAGGAATGTACCAATTTAACGTTCTACTTCGCCTACTGAATTTAGTGTCTAGGGTTCTTGTCGATTTAAAGTCCTTTTTCTCCCTTTTGGATGACCAGCATTTGTACTCTGATGATTCTGTCGTTGGTGTTTTTTGTTTGTTTGTTTGTTTTGTTTTGTTTGCGGGAGGGTGCAGTTTGAAGCACAACTTTGAAGACAACATCACAATGCTGAGGACGAAAACCAACCAACCAACCAACCAACAAACAAATACACAAACAAATATAACATCGACCCATTTGAATTGGTCTAATAAAGCAGAAAATAACAAGCCAACCAACCAGGCAACAAACGAACAAATGAATACAAAAATCGACCCATTTTAAAGTTGTCTACTACAGAAGGAAATTACTGATCGTGTGCTACATCCACCTGAAGACTTGGGTATAATAAACTAGAAAGTGTTCAGATTTTAAGAACAATTCTCAGTGAGTCCGCCAAATCGATTGTCAGTCACGCCGTCCTACTGAATTTGTACACTAAAAATAGGAAATTGCCGACTTTATGTCCAATTCGTTTACCGAGTTTAGTGTTCAAAAAACAGGAAGTAGCTAATTTTTAAAGTCCTAGTAGCCTTTTAAGTTTTGTTACCAAAACAGCAAATCACCTCTCTTACGTCCCATAAGCCTACTGAACTTATTATGTCAAAATAGCAATAACAAACAAAAAACAAAAAACAAAAAAACACAAAAACCCAACAACAATCATGACAATAATTTCATGTTCTTTCAACCCTCTGAGTTTAATGTTATGGAACAACAATTACCGATTTTTCGCCCTATCTGCCTACTGAATAAATCATTTTTACTAAAATCGGAAATTACCGATTGACGTCCGAACAACCCACCGAGTTCATGTACTAAAACAAAAAATTACCAGGTCTTATGCACCTATCAGGGTAGTGAGTTGCTATAAAACAAAACAAAACAAAACAAAAACCAGCACATTACTGACGTCTAGTCAGTCTAACTGACTTTAATATTCTAAAAACAGCAAATCAACGAACTTACGTTATAGCCTATCTACCGGGTGAATTTAGAATACTGAAATATGAACGTACTGATTCCAAGTCCTATCTGCCTTCTTGATTCAGTAAACACTAAAGAAGAAAATATCGCCTTCTACCAGCCGCCGTGGCGAAGTGGTTAACGTCGTGGACTCCCGGCTGGGAGGTCGTGGGTTCGAATCCCATCAGAGTCATGTGGGTTTTTTCTGCCCCGACCGGCTCCTACCCAGAGTTGAGTTTGCTGCGGACTCAGTTGGGAAGACTGGGACCACACAGTCGAGTTTCATCCACTTAATGGATGCGTTTCTGAGAGTGTTGCTCAAATTTCCTGACCAACACTGCAGGTGCCTGTATCTCTCGGGCCTGGTTGACGCCGGGATATATTATGAAAGGAAGCGTAGAGTACAGCCCTGTCATGTAGTCTCAGACCGAAATGGAAATCCGTAGCATCATCTTAATCATCCTCATTCTCGTCGATCAGCATTAAAAAAAAAATGTCTCAAATTCTGTGGCCCTTCGTGCCCTGCTCTCATGGTGACCTCACTTTGGATGTCCTCTCCACGTCTGTGGCCTTGGTTTGGTTCCGTCGGAGTCACCGGTATCGGCGAGTCCATGGGGGCTGTCGTTGGACGGACGTGGTGGCGCCCTCCGGAGGGAGAGCTCACTCACGCCGGCTCCGCGACTAAGCAATTATTGTCGTCAGTAGGGGGCTTAGTAGGTGGTGTCCTGCGTATGTTAGATCAGAACAGGCGCCACTGAACACCACCGAAGTGACTCGGCAGCAGTGCAGTGTCTCCTCCGGTGGGTTGCCTCTTGACGACTTGACATTGACTGCTCCCTGTGGATTGCCGGTGCCGGGGCTGTGGAGGGGCCGACCGGCTGTGGCTGTGGACGGGGTGTCGGAATGAGCGGCGTGGGTGCACTGCCTCTGAGGCCACCTCAGAGGTTGGGACAGCAAAAAAAAAAAAAAAAAAAAATCACCTTCTAATGTCAACACTTTGGCTGGCAGCCGGTCTAGTTATGTGACTTAAAGCCCAGCCGACCACCAGGGCCATACCGATGTCTAAGGGACTTGGAGTCACGGAAGCCATAGGTTTGAAACGACTACAGACGCGCGGTCCTACTGCAGTGTGGTGCGTTTCTACACCAACCCCATCGCTCAACCGATGAGCATCCGTATCAAGCCTGCGATTTCTGATCTACAGATGAAAAGAGAAAAAGAAAACTGGTAGACCAGTATTCAGCCGTGGCTTAGAAATAGCGCGCAGAACCCGGCAAACACACAAAACCGAACATTTAAGGACACACACACACACACACACACACACACACACACACACACACACACACACACACACACACACAGCAACAATAGCATGGAGTTGCTATCCGCCCACCTATTTCCGTCCAGTCAGTGGCAAAATACAGAACTTTTCAAAGGCACTTATGCGCGGTTAAACTCTCGTCAAAGGCCTCACATTAGAACCGATCAAAGGTTTACGAATTGTTTGTATCGAAATCTGCTATATATAAAGTTTATCAACATGAACTATAATCAACTGAAAACAACACGTGGGTCTGTGTTTATTTTCTATCTCATCTTCTGGCATTAACCCCCCCCCCCCCCCCCACCTCGATCGCGGCTCATTCCACCTCTCACCAGTCACACCACGGCTTGTCCCAGCCGCTGGCCCTGGCACCGGCAATCCACCGGGAGTGTCAGTGTCAAGTCACCTTGAGGCAACCCACCAAAAGAGACGCAGCGCTGCTCTCGAGTCATTTCGGTGGTGTTCAGTGGTGCCTGTTCTGATCCAGCATACGTAGAATACCACCAAGCCTGCGTGCTAAGCACTGTTCTCTACGGAAGTGAAGCATGGACCTTGTACTCTCGACAAGGACGCAGACTGAACGCCTTCCACCTGCGCTGCCTCAGAAGACTCCTGGGCATCACTTGGCAGGAACGCATCACCAACAAGGACGTCATGGCCCAGGCGGGGATGCCTAGCATGTTCGCCATGCTGATATAGAGACGCCTGCGCTGACTTGGCCACGTCAGTCACATGGACGACGGTC
>CM065731.1:25068076-25075576 GCA_033310375.1 Conus canariensis | reverse complement strand
CGTTAAGAATACACCATTCGTTAAAACACGTATCGCCTTCTTCTACGTGTGTAAAATATGAATCCCCTACTCGGTGCCAGAGTTTTTGCACTTCACATTTTTAGAATGGCATTTAGTGCCACACAGGATTCCTACTGCCTTGCAGGAGCATTTTTTTGCTTTTGCAATTCCCGCGTTCATGGCACCGCAAAATTGTGTGGAACAACTCCTCTCTTGTCACCAGAGAACAATTCTGACTTTTGCAGAACACAATGTCCCGATTTCCAACAACTTCGAGCTTGTAGTTTTTTTGTGCCCAGTATTTAAACTTGGGCCCATCGTCACATTTGGCAAGCTTCTCAAATTTCAGTGCAGACACAATCTTGTGATATTTTTCTCGGGAAACGCAAAATGTGTCCCGTTTCCGTTGATCTAGCGTTCAGATAATTTTGTCGATCTCTTCATAAAATCGTTCTTTTTGGACAGAATCCATCGTCACCACTGGCAGTCAAACTGTTTCAAACGGACTGACTGACTGCTGAGTGTTGCGGCTGTGTTGCTTTGTATATTGTTCAGCAGACAGGCAGAACACTACTCGGTCCAACACTTACAGGGGCAAAGAATGTTGAAATGATTTCAGTGCTCTGAGTCAGGTGTCAGTGACACAACCGACTGTGCCACCTGCTCACTCAGAAACTGATATCTGTTCATACTTGTGTTACCAAGCAGAGTTAAATGCAGTATTTTCAAAACAGCCAAAAGTAAAAAATATACTCAAAAATGTGTGTGTGTGTGTGTGTGTGTGTGTGTGTGTGTGCGTGCGTGGTGCGTGGTCGTGGTGCGTGCGTGCGTGGTGCGTGCGTGTGGTTGGTGGTGCGTGCGTGCGTGCGTGCGTGGATTCCATTTTGGGCTAAATTCCAGATTGGACTAACGGTTAGTCCAAATCAGAATCTCAATATGGCCTAGGCCGTATTAAGATTCCAGTTTGGACTAGACGTTTGCCAGACCAAATTGGACTCTTAATATGGACTAGGCCATATTGAGATTCTGGTTTGGACTGGTCAAAGTCTAGTCCAAACTAGAATCTTAATACGGCCTAGGCCATATTGAGATTCTAGTTTGGACTTGACCGATTCCGGATTGGACTGGATTCCAGTCTGGGTTGTGACATATACACATATACACACTTACTCATATCCACGCACGCGCGCGCGCGCGCGCGCGCACACACACACACACCACACACACACACACACACACACACACACCCACACACACACACACACACACACACACACACACACACACACACACACGGAGAAGTGTGCTGCGCAGATAGGTAATAGAAGACAAACATATCAGACAGACAGAGAGAGAGAGAGACAGACAAACACACAGACAGACACACAGACACACAGACAGACAGACAAACCAGACAGAAAGACATACAGACAGACGGACAGAGTCAGAGACACAGAGAGACAGAGAGAGAGAGAGAGAGAGAGAGAGAGGGATGAGACGGTGGACAACAGGACAGCAGGGGGACTACAAATTGCACATGGTATGGGGTTGGAGGGAAAGGGGGGGGGGGGGGGAGGGGGTGGAGGGGCGAGAAACTTCAAACATGATGATCAGACAAAGTAAGGAGGACGTATATGGTTATGTGTCCACAACACAATAAAGCAATGCGTTAATGAAACGGTCTTTTGTACCCAAAACAATCGGACAACGTGTGGATACATTTCTATGTACACAACACAACAAAACAAGGAACGGCCTTTATATATATATATATATATATATATATATATATATATATATATATGTGTGTGTTGTAATTTAGTCCCTTGCGGATTCATTCCAAGAACTGGCCCTCAGCACTTGTGTCTTAAGAGGCTATCTTTTTATATTTTCTACTTTTCACAAGAAAATGTAGTTTGTTTTGCTCTTTCATGATTTTCTTTTGCTTCTTAGGAGGCACCTTTGGTGTGTGTGTGTGTGTGTGTGTGTGTGTGTGTGTGTGTGTGTGTGTGTGTGTGTGTGTGTGTGTTTAAACTCAACAAACATACTACGGTATTGCACACCAGCCTTTTTCTGGGATAGCATTCTCCTTAAAACCGAAAAGGCAGAGGAGTCAAGTTACCACTTTCCGCGGTCACTGAGGAGAAACAATCAGGTTTCGAAATACCGGTATCTGACCAGGAGTTATGTGTTAGTGAGTTTCCTCCCCATTGGAGATATCTGACCAGGAGTTATGTCTTAGTGAGTTTCCTCCCATTGGAGATTGTCTCCCCCTTGGAGACTATAAACTTGCTGAAGGCTCATTTTGAGAAGCATTTGTTATTCCCCATTCACCCACTCAAACGCATACTGTTAGTTAGGCAGAATTATCTACCACTGCAGATATGAATGCTTATCTCCCCCTATTTCTTCAATCTGAGACATAAGAGCGAGCTTTGTTTATAATTGAATATATATATATATATATATATATATATATATATATATATATATATATATATATGTATGTGTGTGTGTGTGTTAAATATACACTACTCAACCAGACAATGTGTGGATGAAATGTAATTGTGTGTACAACACAATCAGGCAATACAACACGATAAAGCAATGTATGGATGAAATGTCCTCGTGTGTACAACACAATCAGGCAAATACAACACGATAAAGCAATGTGTGGATAAAATGTTCTTTGTGTGTGTGTACACAACACAATCAGGCAATACAACACGATAAAGCAATGTCTGGATGAAATGCCCTCGTGTGTACACAACACAATCAGGCAATACAACACGATAAAGCAATGTCTGGATGAAATGTCCTCGTGTGTACACAACACAATCAGGCAATACAACACGATAAAGCAATGTGTGGATGAAATGTCCTTGTGTGTACACAACACAATCAGGCAATACAACACGATAAAGCAATGTCTGGATGAAATGTCCTCGTGTGTACACAACACAATCAGGCAATACAACACGATAAAGCAATGTGTGGATGAAATGTCCTCGTGTGTACACAGCACAATCAGGCAATACAACGCGATAAAGCAATGTGTGGATGAAATGTCCTCGTGTGTACACAGCACAATCAGGCAATACAACACGATAAAGCAATGTGTGGATGAAATGTCCTCGTGTGTACACAACACAATCAGGCAATACAACGCGATAAAGCAATGTGTGGATAAAATGAACCTTGCGCACACTAAAACAGTCACACAATTTGTGGGCGATGGAAACGGTCTTGTGAACACGAAAGGTAATGTGTGGTCGAAGTGGACCTTTTACGCACAACATAATCCGACAATGTGTGGACTAACTTTCATACAATGTAACCAGACAAAACGTGTAGGAAAAAAGAACGGCTTTGCCAACACTCTACAAATCAGACAATGTATAGAGGAAACGGCCTTGCGCACACAACACAGTCAACCGATTCAACAAGGGATAAACCCAAACATATCCGCTCTGAAACTCAGGAGGTGGGGGGGGGGGGGGGGAAGAAGAAGAAGATGAAGAAGAAGAAAAGAAAGAAAAGGGGGAGAAAACTGTTTGAAACCAAAGCACCTGCGTCGACTTGTTCCTGAAATGAATGTTCGCTTTGAATGTTGTGTTTAGAGTTCACTGGCATTTTTTTCCCCCTTTCTTGGGAGGTGGGAAGGTGGGGGAGGGGGTGGGGGGAGAAGGAAGGGGAAGGGAGAAGAAGAGGAAGAGGTGGGATAGGGGTGGCGGCAGGGATGGGGGTGGAGGGAGGGTGGGAGGGAGGGCTGACGCCAATCGGGGGAAAAAATCGTATACCGCAGTTAGTTCGCAGGTCTCTCACTTCTGTTTCTCCTTAAAATTTAGACTCCTCTGGATTACTACACCTCTCTATGGGGGTGGGCGAAGGTGGAGGCGGGAGGGGGGGGGATAAGGGGGAGGGAAGCTCTCTCTCTCTCTTTTCTTTCTCTCTCTCTCCCCCATCCCCTTCTCGCCCCCCCCCCCCCCCCCACCTGATAGGCACGCACACGTGGGAGGTGAGGATTCTTCCAAGGGTTCGCTGAAAGGTTCTCAAGACTCCCCCTGATTTTCTCTCTTCTCTCTTGCGAAACAAAACAGGCCTCAATGGTGCTGTGCCGCGCCTGCAGTTCGACCTTTTTCTCCGTTTATTATACAGGCAAACACGCCGTCACTGGCGTTCTATGGGGGGTGTTTGATGCTGCTGTTTTGTGGTTTGTTCCCCCCCTTCTTCTTCTTCTTCCTCTATTTCTACTTCTTCTTCTTCTCTATCACTAAACAGAAGGCGGTAAATCGTTTGTTTGTGCCACGCTATGCCCACACCAAATTAGACGCAAGCTGAGGCACGCGAGATGCTTCGATGCTTCGGGTGCTTCGCCTACCCAGCGGGTTCTTTGATTTAATTAAAAAAAAAAAAAAAAGTGGCGGTCGGGGGGTCGGGGGGGGGGGGGGGGGGGGGGGGACAAACAAACAAACAAACAAAAAGAGAAAACGCTGAAAAGTTACAAACATCACAGAACATTTTTTTTCATCCCAAATCTCTAAAAAAAAAAAGTACCTGTATGTGAAAACAATAGTCTGCAAGGTCTGATATACGCTAAAAACACACACACACACACACACACACACACACACACACACACACACACACACACACACACAAAATAAACAAAAAAGATTTAAAAAAAAAAAAAAAGCTGAAAGGTTACGAACATCACAAAACAATTCTTTTTAATCCAAAATCTCAAAATACAAAGTACCTGTGTGTACAAAACAACAGTCTGCAAAGTCTGATACACAGTATGAAAACCAACAAACAAACAATAACAAAACAAAACAAGCAAACAAAGACCGCACAAAGAAAGAAAGAAAAAAAAACAACAGAAATCGTATGTTTGGTCTTCGTTTGAATACAGTTCATACTTCCTTAAATTAGAAAAAGAAAATGGTAGGAAATGAGCTGCAACACAGCTGAATTCGTGATTCTTTCACTGGCTCCCAGCAGAAGAGGCTGGGAAAGATTCGAACTCTGTGAAAGCCTACACGCGCATGACTGCGTTTGAATAGGTCTGTTACCTGGCCGGCCACTGAAGAGAAAGTGAACGGCTCGGAAACGGAACTTGGCGAAGACTTGCATTTCTCTTTACGAACTGCAAAGGTTGCTGGTAATGTTGCTTATAGCCCAGCCGACCGCATAGGGACACATCAGGGCTGTCACCGCGTTCAACTCACAAGTCATTAACCCCCACCCCACCCCCACCCCACCCCCCAAAAAAACAACAAAAAAACCCTTCATTCACACAACCCTTTCCAATCCACCTAAAAAAAACACACCAGAAATTTTGTTCAAAAATCTTTCTTCGGCAAAATCTTGGATCAGATGAAAAATGTTCATCTCTCTCAGAATTTCAAAAATCACATCAGGTGGGACATTTATGAACAAGGTTTTTTTTTTATGGAGTCTGCTGTAAAATGCTTATGCCTCACGTCATGCAAGTCCCAAACACTCAAAAGAATATGTTTCAACACTTGTGAGTGGACCATAACATGGATGCTTCACGTCATGCAAGTCCCAAACACTCCAAAAAGAATATGTTTCAACACTTGTGAGTGGACCATAACATGGATGCCTCACGTCATGCAAGTCCCAAACACTCCAAAAAGAATATGTTTCAACACTTGTGAGTGGACCATAACATGGAATGCCTCACGTCATGCAAGTCCCAAACACTCCAAAAAGAATATGTTTCAACACTTGTGAGTGGACCATAACATGGATGCCTCACGTCATGCAAGTCCCAAACACTCCAAAAAGAATATGTTTCAACACTTGTGAGTGGACCATAACATGGAATGCCTCACGTCATGCAAGTCCCAACACTCCAAAAAAGAATATGTTTCAACACTTTTGAGTGGACCATAACATGGATGCTTCACGTCATGCAAGTCCCAAACACTCCAAAAAGAATATGTTTCAACACTTGTGAGTGGACCATAACATGGAATGCGCCACGGAGCCTCTTTTCAAGGCCCTGTACGAAATTGTCTCCAGCTAGCTATCCACTTCATATCTCAACAGCCAGCTGGAGTTAACTTGGACAGATAGGCGGTAAGAGTGATACATCTGACATCGGCAGAAAAAACCATTTTCCTACCTCTCGGAGTGCCAGCTTTTCCCAGAATGGCACTAATATTCCAAGTGCCAGCTAATTTCACCGTTACACTGCTTAACTAACTGCATGCGCGCGGCGCCCTCAGTTATGAAACACTTCTCTCCCGCACTCCTTTCCTGCACGACAGTGGCGTCAGAATCGGGAGAGGGGTGGGGGAGGCCGGGGGTGGGGCTGGGGTGGGGCTGGGGGGGGGGGGGGGGTGGCAGGGGCGGGCACTAACCCCGTCCATGAAAATATTAGAATGGGGGGGAGGGGCGGGTGGGTGGGTGACTGGGGTGGGTGGGGTGGGGGGTGAGCAGAGTACCTTCTGCGCTACCCTTCCCCACTCTCTTCTCCCCTCTTCCACCTCGATGTTCGAAGGGAAGGAAATACCGAGGAACAAAGATTGAAGGATTAGTTTCAAAAAGTGAGGTGTCTGGAGGAAAATGAATCAATCTTCTTTTCAAAAGAGAATTGTTAGTGAGTCCGCCAAATAAACGGGGACAAACAAACTACACTTGTTATCATCTTGTTTGTCCCCGTTTGTTTGGCGCACTCACTGATAATTCTTGTCAAAAGAGTTAAGAGATGAATTAAAATAGGATGACACTGGTGGCTGCGTCGTCCTCCGCTTGGAAGGTGACCATCAACCCTTCCACACCCCTCTCCCCCCCCCCCCCCCACCCCACTTCTCCTCCCCCGCGTTTACAACAATTTGGAGATTAACAGCCGCTCGTATAACAACCGGATGTTGAGAGCCCCCACCCCCCACCCCACCCCCCACCCTTCCCCCCGCCTACCTCCCCAGTGTTGAAAGTTGAAGGTTCTGTCTCCCTGTTTGTGATAAGAGTTTGGAACATATCCCAACACCAACACCTCGCCTCCCCCCCCCCCCCCCCCCCCCCCCCCCCCCCACCCCCGCGCTTCCTCCTGGATGCAAAACACTTCCTACGCCACCGCATAGTGGATTAAAAGAAAAGTTGAGTAAGAAGTCTACAGAGCATTTCTCTTCGTTTTCACGAAGAAAGTAGGCATATTTTCGATCATCTGTTCGTATCATCGAAGAAGAGATGCAATGTGCTCTCGCTTTAAAGAAGTTACCCTATCGTTTATAAGATGCAAGTCACATCAAAAAAAAGAAAATAAAAAGGAAAAAAAGTAAAACGTTATAAAAAAACAAGCACACAACACAACACAGACAACAAAACACAACAAAACAAAGAACAAAAAAAACAAACAAGAAAAAAAAAACAAAAACAACGAAAAAACAGAAACAAAAACACCCCCCCCCCCCCCACCAGATTGTGCATGCAGTCCTGAAAATTTAAACGAAAAAAAAAGTTACATGA
>CM065731.1:25045576-25063076 GCA_033310375.1 Conus canariensis | reverse complement strand
ATATATACAGAGACAGACACACTGACAAAGAAAAACAAACTTGTCGGTTGCAGTGTGACAAAAGCAAACGAGTACACCGGACATTTTCCGCAACTTTCTGTGACATCATCGGTTCCCCTCTTAAATCCCAGAGTTGTGGATAGTACAAGGTATGATTTCATCCCGCAGCCATAATCATTACAATTACACCATAAACTATACCCCAGTCGACTGCGGGAGCTGTATCAGCGCCGAAACCTCTCTCTCTCTCTCTCTGTCTGTCTGTCTGTCTGTCTGTCTGTCTGTCTGTCTGTCTGTCTCTCTCTCTCTCTCTCTCTCTCTCTCTCTTGACCTTCCATGCAGCTAGTACGGAAAGCAATGTTCTCGTTAGTGTGACGCTGTGACCCGAGTGTGTCAAATTCATCGAGAGTGAAGTTTCATACTCGGTTGTTGAATCAGAACAGGTTTCACTGAACACTGACTCAATCAGCGACAGCGCAGTGTCTCCTCCGGTGGGTGACCTCATCGCGACGTGCTATTGTCTTGGTCCCCAACGGATTACACGTAGCCTACTAGGGGGGCGGGGACAGGACGAGGTTGAGTGTGGCTGTGTAATAGTCGGATGGAACGAACAGCGTGAAAATAATGCCATTAAAAGGGCACGTGAGATGTGACTTTTACGAGAGAGAGAGAAAAAAAAAAAGAAAAGAAAAGAAAGATTTTCAGCAGGTAATCGGCTCTATCAGTAAATTACCAATCAAAACCTACTCAAGGTCTACCAGCCAGCAGGTGGTCGACTCCATTGAATATATTAACCAGTCGCAAAGAAGTTTACAAAATTCAGCAAATGGCGAAGCCCGACATGTTACATCAATGGAATTGTGTATAAAATTAAAAAGAGAGAGAGAGAGAGAGAGAGAGAGAGAGAGAGAGAGAGAGAGAGAGAGGAGAGAGAGAGAGAGATACAGGGGATGGTTAAAGTAAGAGGAAGGGGGACAAAAAACAAAAAACAAAAACAAAACACACACACACAACACACACCACACACACACACACACACACACACACACCACACACAAACAAACACACACAGACAAAGTTTGAGAAAATAAATCTGATTCAGTTTCTTTCCATTTCTAATCCCACTTCATCGCCGGTCCAAACAAGATCAATGTAGTCTTTAAGGACTAGAGAGATCAGAAAAGACATCTTCTCGCATTATGCACTGTCATTATGCACTGTCATTGTGCTTTTCCCCGTACTCTATCAATGATAACGTTCATTGACTGGTAGGCACAGTGTGCGTAATTCAAATAAAAAGTCAAGAAATGTAGGAGAAATAATGCGAAACAAGAAAATTCAGATTCAAACAAAAAAAAAATGAAGACATACAACAAAACAAGACAAAACAAACGAACAACGACAACAACGAAAGATTTAAGATTGACAAACCAAGTTGATTCGTGTGCGCGAAATGTTGGTTGTAGTAGTTGTCGTTCCAATTCACCAATTCATTCCCTATTTATTTTTTTAAAAAGTAATCGATTTATTTACTTTTCGTCTTTTGATTAGTTTACTTATCAATACTTAAAAATTCATTTCAATCTGATATTAACGGTACATTTTCCACTCCAAGTTGCTCCTTTATATTTTCAACTCCAAGTTGCTCCTTTACATTTTCAACTCCAAGTTGCTCCTTTATTTTGAGTGAAATGTAACTTTTTTGATCGCATGTTTTCACCTAAACAGAACAAAACTGACTCTCGGTGATGCATGTGAATGAAATCGGTGGGGGGGGGGGGGGGGGGGCATGTATATTGTCGCACACTGCCAAACGTGTGTATTTCCTATTCACGTGATGCAGTTGTGATTGCAAATGTGATGGTATGGCCGCGTGCACGGGTATTTTTTGTACGCTGAAAAGCTGAGAATAACGATTCGAGAAAACAGCTATATATACGTTAAAGGAAATGTGAATCACTGAAATGAAGCTCAATATTTCCCAGTACGCTGGTAATATTCAGCTCGGGGACACAGAGATTCCCTGCCGCTTTCAGTAAGTTCAAAGGCAGCCGTGGGTTGGCGGGTATTGGGGAAATTTACTACCGGTTTTCCAAAACATCAGCGTTTTGCAAGTGAAACTGGAAACTGCTTGCGCTTGATTTCAACATGTCTGGGGGATCTTGTGGTGCCAGTCTTAGCTGCATGACTCCGGAAATCGACAGAGACCTTTCCTTCCATAAAATACCAATCAAATGAGAGAGAAAAAAGTGAATGTACAAATATTCTTACGGAAATCTGTGTAAAGTGATGTGTCGTTTTGCTAAATGAAGCCGCAGTCGTTCTAGAGTCCGTTATCATTAACCCATCAGAACACTTTCCTCCGACTAGTCAGAACGCAAGCTACATTTAGACGTGGAGCGATTCTTTAGCGTTTGCTGTCACAATCGTAACACGTTCAATGTAGATCTCACTTTCTTGTAATAGTTTTACTTAACATTACATACAAGCATAAAATAATATTTTTTTTGTTAATGACACACTGTTCACGACACACCGTCTATCAATATTTTACCAGTGGGCCTATTTTGAAAACAAAAGTTTCTCTCTCTCTCTCTCTCTCTCTCTCTCTCTCTCTCTCTGCTTGTTTGTTTGTTTTGATTCGCAATTATTCGATTGCCTCATCACAACGATCAATACACTCCATCCTGTGAACTCCGGAAGTAAATGTCCCCGACGCCATGGAAACGGCCCTGTCCGCAATTGACAAAAGCTATTCCACGGCCCTGTCCGCAAGTTGACAAAAAGCTATTCCACGGCCCTGTCCCCAAGTTGACAAAAAGCTATTCCACGGCCCTGTCCGCAAGTTGACAAAAAGCTATTCCACGGCCCTGTCCCCAAGTTGACAAAAAGCTAAGTAAAGCGTGCCCGCCGCAGCTGGCCATCCCTCCTGCTACAGTTCCTGCTCTGTTGACGAATTGGTAATAGGAACTGAAAGCCTTGCAAAGGAAACATGCACAAACATTAAAAGAAAATCACTCGAATATTATTCTTCTCTGTATGTTGCTATGGGTGCGTGCGTCCGTGCGTGCGTGCATGCGTACATGCGTATGTGCGTGCGTGCGTGCGTGCGTGCGCGCGCGCGCGCGTGTGTTTGTGTGTGTGTGTGTGTGTGTGGGGGGGGGACTCAAAGTCATGTGTACATATCTATCTATCCTTCTGTCTATCCGTCCATCTACCTAGCTAGCTAGCTATCTACCTACCTACCTGCCTACCTACCTACGTATTTATCAATATATAAATCTATAGGTGCGTATGTATGTATGCATGCATGGTACGTATGTATGTATACAGGTTTGTATGTATCTATTTACCTATCTATCGGTCTTGTCCGTCTATCCGTCTGTCTGTTTATCTGTCTAGCTATCTATCTGCATGTGGTGTATGTGAGTGTACGTGAGAGAGAGAGAGAGAGAGAGAGAGAGAGAGAGAGAGAGAGAGAGGAGAGAGAAGAGAGAGAGAGAGAGAGCTTATGTACGTTATTTTTAATGCGATCTTTTTGTTTTAAGGCTCTTGCTTGCGACCTGATGCACAATTTACTATTAAATGCACAATGATTTAGCACAGATTCTGGTGCAAACAAAGAACAAAGCAATCGGTCTGGTTGCTTCGTCACTCCAACCCGCTAGTGATGCCACAAACCTAAACATTTTTTATTTGATTATTAAAAAAAAAAAAGATTCTTAGAATGAAAAGAGCAAAGGGCCAAACGAAACAAAGAACCATTCGCGATGATGTCATAGTCACTTTTAAGTGAAAATTAAGGTACAAGTTTCAGTACTTCAGAAACTGGACAAAAAGGAAAAAAATATGGAAAGTAAAACGAGAAAGAAAGAAAGATAGAAGGAAATCGAAAGACAGATAGACAGACAGACAGAAGAAAGAAGAAAGAAAGACAGACAGAAAAAACGAAAGAAGGAAAGATAGAAAGAAAAAAGCAAAAAAGAGGGGGAAAGAAAGAAAGTTAAAAGGAAAAAAAGAAAGAAAGAAAGGAAAAGAAAAGAAGAAGAAGAAGAAAAAAGGAGAAAGAAAAAGACGGAAACAAAGATTTCCAGGTGGCCCCCAACCCCAAATCCGTTCAGCGAATAAAGGATGCAATATATTCCAGATGGAACGAGTCTAAAATCAATCCCAGAGAGAGAGGACAAGAAACACTCCGTGAGAATGACCTGACATACACACTTGTAACCAAAACATTATAGACAATTACACTCCAAGCACAGCAGAAAGACAGAATCTCAGACAAACCGAATAAAGCAAATATTTACAGACTTCATACCCGCAGAAAGACAGAATCTCAGACAAACAGAATAAAGCAAACAAATAATAAAAGACTTCATAATATTGGACAAACGCATAAATCAAGGGTTGAGAAAGGAGGAGGCAGGCGGAAGGAGAAAGAAGGGAAGGGGGTAGGGGTTGGGTGAAGAAAGAGAGACGGGGAAAAGGGGTTGGAAGGAAGGAGGGGAAATCACTCTCACCTGTCACCCCAGTAGCTGTAGACGGGGCTGAAATTGTCCCCATGCTCTGCTGACGACACGGGAAGCCGAAGGCGGCGGAGGTGGCGGCCCCGACCGGCGTGTAGTCGTTGACGTTGAACTGCCCGTGGGACGAGTGCGAGTAAGGGGAGGGGGTCGGGGAGATCTGCATGCCCCCCATCCCCCCGGACTGCATGGAGGGGTAGGGGTTGAGGCCGTTGATGGAGGCGGGCACCCGCTGGCACGTGCTGCCGCCCCCGTAGCCGCTCAGCTGGGACATGGCCATGTTGGATGACGTCATGGAGGGCGTGTGGTGGTGGTGGTGGTGATGGTGGGGCGTCAGCGGCCACCCGGGGTACTGGGGGTACTGCTGGTGGTGGTAGCCCTGACCCAGGTAGGCCTTGGCCGCGAAGGACATCGGGCCGAAGGCGCAGTTGGAGTCGGCGAAGAGCGGCTTCGGGAGGGAGATGGGCGGCCGGTAAGGCCGCTTCATGCGCCGCCGGCGCCGGTAGTTGCCCTTCTCGAACATGTCGTCGAAGGCCGGGTCCAGCGTCCAGTAGTTGCCCTTCCGCTCCCCGCCCCCCTCGCGCGGCACCTTGACGAAGCACTCGTTGAGGGAGAGGTTGTGGCGGATGGAGTTCTGCCACCCTTTCTTGTTCTTCTCGTAGTAAGGGAACTTGTTGATGATGAACTGGTAGATGCCGCTCAGCGTCAACCGCTTCTCGCCCGACTCTTTGATGGCCATGGCGATCAGCGCCACGTAACTGTACGGAGGCTTCACGTTGGGGTCCTTGAAGCTGTCCGCCTCCTTCACACCGCTGCTGCTGCTGTTGTTGTTGTTGCCGTTGCTGCTGCTGCTGCCTTTGGTGGCGGAGTTCTCCTCCCCGCCATCGTCGTTGTTGCTGTTGTTGTTGGCTTCGCCGATTTCTTTCTTGACGTCGTTGGTGGGAGGGGACTTGGGGTCGGAGTCGGTGTCGTGGGGGTCGGAGGAGCGGTAGGTGGGCGGGGAGGTGCCCTCAGGGCTGGTCCCTCGGCAGGCGGGGGGCGTGGCCTTGGTCTGCAGGCACAGCTCGGAGGGCGAGGTCATCTTGTGCACGTAGCTCCCCAGCCCGCCGCAGCTCTTTGGCCCGCCGGGGTAGTCGGATGCCGACACGACGGGCTTCTGCGCGTAGTCCGTGGACACGGACAGCCCGGCTTTATGCGGGTAGTCGGAGACCGCAAGTCCGGTCTTGTGCGGGTTCTCCGGCACCGACAGACCGGCCTTGTGCGGGTAGTCGGACACCGTCACCCCGCCGGCCTTGTACGAGGAATACTCGGCGGACAGTCCCAGCTTCTGTGAATACTCGGCGGACGGCAGCAACGATTTCTGTCCGTAATCCGACCCCGCCATCACCTCCTTGTGCCGGAAGTCCGTCATGGCTCCGGACGACGCCCGCTGGTGGAGGTCCGAAGAATTGAAGGCGGAGGCCGCCATGGAGGACCTCCTGCCGTAGTCCATGGAGTTACCCAGCTGCTCCTTGAGGCTCAGCTCCGAGTTGTGCACCATGGAGCCGCGGTGGCCGAAGTCGGCGGAGGCGTCCCCGAAGCGGTAGGTCAGGTCGGAGCCCGGCAAGGTGGACCTGAGGCCCAGGTCCGTACCCATGGCCACGGGATGCTCCAGCTTGATGCTCTGCGCGTGCAGGAAGTCTGAAGCGCCGCCTAGAGAAAGTCTGCTGCAGTACTCCATGTTGAAGGGAGTTAATATGGGCATGGGTGAGTTGGGTTGTCAGAGGGTGCGCGCGCCTGGTCCACTTTCTGTGTACATTATCGATGAAGTCACACTGGTGGCCGTTCTTCGTATATCTGAATCTGTCAAAGAACTGGACACAATCCAGTTTCCGCATTCATCATGGATAGCAAACGTTGTTACGAATTGAAGCTGAACACATGATTACGTTCAACGGCTTGAATCCCAATCTCTGAGGCCACTGTCACTGATATGTAAGCCTTCCTCTGGGTACAGTACTGGGAAAAACGCTGCTACATTGAAAAGACTGATACGGGTAGAACGTCTGGGATAAACTGCGTTCCTTCGCTGCCACTCTTTGCTGTGGTGCTTTTCCAAGGTGTACCTGGAACCAAGAACAATGACACGTATGAGTCGAAAGTGTGTTCATTGCTGGCTTGACTTTCAGGTGCAAACTCTAGATAGTGAACGCGCATTTGCGATAGCACACCATCTTCGGGTATATCGATACCTTCTTTTTTCACCACATTTTCACTCTGCACATTTCTCTGCCCGTCTGTCTGTCTGTCTCTCTCTTAGACTACGACAGCTTATTAAGAATCTGTGTGTGTGTGTGTGTGTGTGTTTGTGTCACTCCGAGACAGCTTATTCATTCATTCACTCATTCATTCATTCTCTCTCTCTCTCTCTCTCTCTCTCTCTCTCTCCTCTCTCTCTCTCTCTCTCTCTCTTTCTCTCTCTCTGTCTGTGTGTGTGTCTCAGAGTGAGCTTATTTATAATCTCTCTCTCTCTCTCTTTCTCCCTCCCTCCCCTTCACCAACACGCTCGTGTCTGTTTCGGCTTACAGAAGCACGGAATCTCAAGCCAACACTGCGAGTTCTTCACACTCCTCTGCGCCATAATGACCCAGTGAAAATGACTAAATCACCCGGGTAGGGTCTGCTAACCGCTTCCCATTGCCGAAATTAGCTTCCAGCAGACACACACACACACACACACACACACACACACACACACACACACACACACACCACAGATACACAAGCGCACGCACACACACACACCTATGCATGCATGCAGGCAGGCAGGCAGGCACGCGCACTCATACACACACACACACACACACACACGCGCGCGCGCGCACGTACTTTCTCTGACTCTGTTCCTGTTTCTGTCTGTCTGTCAAACGCAAGCACACACGCACTCACAGGCGCGTGTGCGCGTGCGCCCCCCCCCTCCCCCCCCCCCACACGCATCGACCCACTCACGCACGCACGCACGCACCCATACACAAACACGCGCGCGCTCGCATGCGCGCTCTCTCTCTCCCCCACCCTCTCTCTCTCAAACACACACACACACACACACACACACACACACACGCGCGCGCGCGCGCGCGCGCGCATACACTGTCAATCCCAAGAGCGTACATCTTTGTCTCTGCATCCAAACGGCGTTTATTCAGCACAGTCTTAATAACTTTCTCTGTAACCGCTTCGAGACAAGCGGAGTGTTGTGAACAATGTGCTACCAGAGACACTGCAGACATTTGGCGGTCACTAACCCCTTTCATTGCCAAGACTCTGCATTAGTGCTGCGTTTCTGCATAGACCCAAGGCCGGAATAGCTCGGACGGTAGAGCGCCGTGTTACCGCACAAAATGTCACCACTGCACAAAATGTCACAATGACATTTTGTGCAGTTCTTCACTGCACAAATTGTCACAATTTGCACAAAATGTCACAATTGTGACAATTTGTGCACCTGTATGCCTTTTTAAAAAAAAAAAATCACTGCTGGACAAATTGTCACAGCTCTCTCTCTTATCTGTGTGGGGTGTGGGTGTGTGTGGGTGGGTGGATAGATGGGCGGATATACTCTATGATGTCCACGTATTTTTTGCGTTTTTCAATTTGGCATGCAAGTCATAATTTTCAATTTTCGTCTGCATTCACTGCACATGTTTACGAGGTGACAGCCCAGACGAGATGGCCCATGTTGGTTGATGAGGCTAATAGAAACAACACGATTTGTCTTGATTCGCGTGCTCACCTCTTTTGCACTTGGTTAGTCTTGAGCAATTGTTCTCATATACATCCGTACTATGCATAGTATGTATGTAATTTTCACATGTGTTTATAATTGTCCATTTTTTCTTATGTAAGTTTTAGATACATTTTGCTGTTTTCTCCATTTAGAGAGCACGGAGTTTTCTTTATTCTTCTGGCAGGAGAGCAGGTCCTTCTTCTTCTTCTCTCTCTCTCTCCCTCTCTCTCTCTCTCTCTCTCTCTCTCTCTCTGGATTTATTATATGTCATTGTTTGTCTATGTTGTCTCTTGGTGTGTTTCCCTCTGTCTCTTTTTTTTTTTTCAACCTTCGGTTAATAAAGTTTATCGTTGATGTTTTGCGAGGAGTATTAGCTTACCTTACCTACTCAAAAAAACAAAATTTGAAAAGGTTGTATTAAGTGGTTCTAGAGATATTGCCAAGGTCATAAAAACGGAAAGTAGGCAATTTGGGGGTGTGTGCGCTACGCCCAACGGGTGCGCAGCGCACATGGATTGTTGTCAGTTGTTGTCCCTTCGGCTATGCACATGTGTAGCAAGTTTGGAAAATCTAGCTTGAAAGATGTGGAAAATATTGCAGGAAAAAGAAAATGGGTGTTCAACGATCAGTGTGACCTTGACGTTGACCTTTGACCTTGATTTTTTTTGCGAGCAGTATCAGCATACCTTACCTAATCAACAAACAAATTTTAGAAGGCTGTCTAAGTGGTTGAAGAGACATTGCCAAAAATGTCCGTTTTGGCCGACGTGGGACAGACAGACAGACAGACAGACAGACAGACACACACACACACACACACACACACACACACACACACACACACACAGACACGAACAAACTTAATAGCCTGCTCGCTTTCTTGTAAGCGGCGGACTAACAAGACTGACAGAGTTTGTGACATTTTGTGCAAGAGTGAATTCGAAAATGGGGCGTAGGCGCACAAATTGTCACAACTGCGAGCTGTGACATTTTGTGCAGTGAAGGACTGCACAAAATGTCACAACTGGCACAAAATGTCAGAATTGACATTTTGTCAGAATGTCAGAATTGACATTTTGTGCAGTAGTGACATTTTGTGCGGTAACAGCACCGCACTCGTCATCCTTGTGATCCTAGGGTTACAGGCTCGAATCTCCCGTCGAGCCGTTTTGGTACAGGGGAATTTTTCCCTCAGAGTTAACATTGGTTCGGACTCCGTTTTCGAAAAAGTCCTTCGAATGAGACTATGAAAAGGTTCCGTGTGTGTGTGTGTGTGTGTGTGTGTGTGTGTGTGTGTGTGTGTGTGTATGTGTGTGTGTGTGTGTGTGTGTGTGTGTGTGTGTGTGTGTGTGTGTGTGTGTGTGTGTGTGTGTGAACGCACGTATAACATCATGTACACACGTAATCCCATCATCAACTTTCGGAAGAAAAGACAAGTTCAGTCGTTGGTTTGGACGTATGCACGAATACACGGAGTATGCACCTTGCGTGAAAGACCGAAAGAATGAAGGAAGAAAGCCGAGTGGTTGATACTGACTGAATGGCGCGGGGAAACGACTCTATGAAGCGCCAGCAGGCATCTCTTCAATCGGCTCTACCCAGGTAGGCAACTCGCTCTATAAACGAGGGCGTGGATTGTAAAGCGAACGCTTAGAACTTGGTCTCTAACCAATGACAGGCGCTGTACTCATACTTCTAATGATGATGATGATGATGATGATGATGATGGCGATGACGATGACGATGATGATGATGATGTTCGGCTGAACAGATTCTTTCTGACGATGATGAGCATACCATTTCCTAGACCTCTCTCTCTCTCTCTGTCTCTCTCTCTCTCCCCCCTCCACCCCCCTCCCCCCGCAAGACAGAAAACTGGGAAGAGGGTTCTGCTTTGTCCATCGCACCGGGTAGAAACTGTCAGCTACCCCATGAGGATGTCAGTTCACTCGCAAGATGTCAGTTTCAAGATGTGTGGGGGAAAAAAAAGTATCTTTTCACTGAATATGCATGTGTAGTTTTGTTTTTTTTTGTAACCCCTGTTTCTGAAAAGAAATGGTAGAAGGGGGTGGGGACAGGAGAAAGGGTCCGGATGTCCTGGACCCCTCCTCCCCTAGATCCGCCCCTGGCGATGACGAAGTGACGAACGTTTCAATAATGAGAGTGACGTATGGCCAAGGTTCACGTGACTGCCATGAAGGCAGTCGGATTCAGATTTTTATTCCAAGATCCACGTTGGGGTCAAAGGAAAAGAAGAAACACAGAAGATAAGAACAAATTCCTTGACCAACAACAAAAAATGAGTCAGTTCTATAATCAGTATATATATATATAATATATATATATATATATATATATATATATATATATATATATAACAGTACACATGCACCCTAATGTCAAGAGGTATGCATGCTTTATTTTTATTTATGTTTTTTAGAAGCATTTGTTTTCACCAGTGTGCAGTCATGCTGAATCAAGGCAACAACAATTATTTCAGACCGTCCCTTAAATCATACGTAAAGTGAATAAGTTTCAACAAGGTCTTTTTTTGTGTGTGGAAAAAGTCCTGCTGGAATTTGATGCAATTGGACTTTTTTTTTTTTTTAACAGCGATATAGTGGCAGTTTCTCTTTTGTTTGTTTTTTGTCATGTCATGAAGAAAAAATGGTGCTAGTGAAGAAGTCATGAAATTCGCCACCAATGTCGTTTGAATTACAGTTTTTCGCATACTCTTTCGTTCCTCGGAATTCCCTGAAATTAAAGAAAATATTAACGGGTAGGATGTCATCTGTGGCGCTGAACTGTGCCAAAACGCATTGCATATATGGGACTGCGGAAGAATGTGTCTCCTTGTTCATTCTGTGTTGTCCTCTGCTAAGCACTGTGGTGGTGTCGCAAGTAGCATTCGTTTTGGAGCTGTGAGCGTGTGATCATTTCGTCATGGGTGGAAGAGTTACCCTACTTGTTCGTTATTATGAATATGTGCAAGGATTGGGAAGTACGTTTCGATTTTTTTTTTCCTTTTTCGTTTTTTTGGGGGGTAGGGGTGGGGTGGGGTGGTGGGGGTGATGGTGGTGTTGGTGCCAAAATCTGTTTTATCCATTCGGCAATGACATGAGCCCAGCTGAAGAGGCCAGCACGAATCGAAGTCTACGAGAGCAGTGCAGCCGCAGCCTTCTGTTCCTCGAGGAATTCCAAGGCGTCAGTCTGCTCAGTCAAATGAGAATGACTGTCAAATCGGCAAGGCTGATGATAACAGCTGGCTCTGTGTGTGTGTGTGTGTGTGTGTGCGTGCGTGCGTGCGTGCGTGCGTGCGGCGTGCGTGCGTGTATGTGTGTGTGCGCGTGTGTGTGTTGCTGATGTGAAGAGAAAGCTGGTGGTGGATTTTAAAGTACACCCCTCGTCTTTTTTTTTAAATTTTTGTTTATATATATCTTACACATTGCACGTGCTGTAGAACCGCCTCAAAAAAATGATAAAATAGATCTAGTTGCAAAGTGAGACGACTGCAGGCGGAAATCTAAACAAATCTTAAATAAATGTTAACGAACCGCCCAGAGAAACGTGGACAAACGAGTCACAAGACAAAACACAACGCGTTTCGACCTCGTAGGTCTTCTTCAGATCGCTTCAGAGTTCAGCGCAAGATTCACTTCCTTGCGCTGAACTCTGAAGCGATCTGAAGCGATCAAAGCTAAGTGAATTTTCGTTATTTTATTCGTTTGTGTCTCACCTGAAGAAGACCTACGAGGTCGAAACGCGTTGTGTTTTGTCTTGTGACTCGTTTGTCCACGCTTCTCTGGGCGGTTCGCTAACATTTATTTAAGATTTGATAAAACAAAAGTTTGAAGGTGCTTACACGAGAGCGACTGTCAGGTCGAGTACTATTTGGAAATCCTGCATTAGCAGAGTAGTTGGTAGTGACAGGGTTAAACACATCGTCAGACTGATGGCTTCCTCGGTTAGATGGATAACACGTGAAATCGACACTTACTGTTGAGTCCGGGCAACAGAGATCGATACCTACTGGAAGAGTCCCAGGCACTAGAGATCGATCAAACAATGGATAACACGTGAAATCGACACCTACTGTCAGAGTCCGGGCAATAGAGATCGATCAAACAATGGACAACACGTGAAATTCACACTCTGAGGAAGTGTTCGGACGATAGAGATCGATCAAAGAAGGCGCTGCTACTGGGACTGATGTGTTTGAACTTTTATGGGCACATCGTTTGTTATCTTATGAGGAGAGGGAGGGTGGGGAAGGAAAGGATGGAGGAGGAGGGGCGGGGGGGGGGGGGGCGGCAGCAAAGGGAAAGGGGAGGGAGGGAGGGGGTGAAAGTTAAAGGATCAATAACACGCAGAACAATGGGCAAGCTTGTTAACAAAATCGGCGTGGTAAATATTTCTCATGTTCGAGGTGTGTATTGTTAAGACTTTCCCGGCGACGAAGGGCCAAGAGAGACAGGGAGGGGTAAGGTGTGTGTGTGTGTGTGTGTGTGTGTGTGTGTAGGGATAGGGATGGGGGTTACGGAGAGCACGGGAAGAGGAGGGGAGGGGAGGGGAGGGAGGGAGGGAGTGTGTGTACCGAAGAGCACTGGAAGAACTACCCCGACTGACATAAATCTTCGAACACATTCCAGACTCGCCAAGTTTTCTATCCCTCTAACTCTCTTCATCCACCCCGTAACATGTTTACCACCACCACCACCACCACTACACTATCACCAGCACACATCTCCACCCCCGCGCCGCCGCCACCACCACCACCTCTACCACCACCACCACCCTCCATCATCACACTATCGCAACAATCCCCGTTTCTCAACCGGCACGGCGTATACAGCCCTCACATAAGCTGCGGCAAAAGCAATTAGCCCGGCCTGCCGTCCAAATCTCCCTTGATGCCATTTGAGCTCTGGCACAAATGAGTTCCTCCTTCTCTGCTTCACCCTACAACGTCCCCGTGCCCCATCTTGCCCCCCCCCTCCCCCCTTCCCACCTCCCCCCCCCCCCCCCCCCCCCCGCTCTCCACACTCCCAGTTTCCATCAACTCGTCCCGTCGTCCCCCCCCCTTATCCCCACACCCCTACCCTCACCGCAAACTGATGGAGGCGCCTTCCGAGGCATGAGAGAGAGAGAAGAGAGAGGGGGGAGAGGGAAGGACTGGAAGGGGAGAAAGGAAGGAGGGGAGGGAGAGGGAGGGAGAAGAAAAGAAGGAAAGGGGCGGGAAAGAAGCAGCAGAGAGAGAGGCGGGGAAAGAGGGGGGAGAGAGAGAGAGAAGAGGAGAGGGAGAGAGGAAGGAGAGGGGGGGGACAGAGAGAGAGAGAGAGGAGGAGGGGAAGAGAAAGAAGAGACGAGAGGGAGAGAAGAGAGAGACAGAGGAGACAGACAGAAGAGACGGGAGAGAGGAGGGAGAGAGAGAGAGCAGAGAGGAGAGAGAAGGAGAGGGGGAGGACGAGAGAGAGAGAGAGAAGGGGGGAGAGAAGGAGAGAGAGAGACAGAGAGAAGAGAGAACGAGAGAGAGAGAGGAGAGAAGAGAGAGAGAGAAAGAGAGAAGAGAGAGAGACAGAGAGAGGAGAAGACGGACAGAGAGAGAAGAGACGACAGAGGAAGAGAAAAAGTGAGTGAGAGAGAGAGAGAGAGAGAGAGAGAGAGAGAGAGAGAGAGAGTGACAGGGACAGAGATAGGGAGGGGAGAGGTGGAGAAAAAGAAAAGTTTCGGATTTGGATGGATTATTCATACACAGGTCTCGGCCTCTCGGTATGAAGGGGTGAGCGACCATAACGTATCATGGGAAACAAACATTCATGAGTGCAAACCGTATGTGAGGAGACGGGGTGAGGGGGTGGGAGTGGGGGTGGGGGTGGGGATGGGAAGCTACTCAACACAGACAATTCGGAACATCAAAAGGGTAGCCAGCTGATTCTCTGAATTCGAATGCCTTATGCACAAAAGCAAGCGACTGATTCTGAACAACTTTTTGCAAGAGAGAGAGAGAGAGAGAGAGAGAGAGAGAGGAGAGAGAGAGAGAAGAGAGAGAGACGTGGGAAGGACCGAGAAAGAGAGAGAGAGAGAGAGAGAGAGAGGTGGGGTGCAGAGAGATGGGGAGTGGGAAGAGGTAAGAGAATGGGGGGGGGGGGGGGCTGTGAAGATTGACAGGGAGAAAAAGGGTATGTGAATGGAAAAGAGAGAGAGGGGGGCAGAGAGAGAGAGAGAGAGAGAGAGAGAGAGAGAGAGAATGAAAGAGAAAGACACACACACACACACACACACACACACACACACACACACACACACACACACACACACGGACAGACAGACAGACAAGAGACAGACAGACAGACAGACAGACAGAGACGCACGCTCCAAAAAGCTTTTCCATATGAGAAAACGGTATGACGAGAGAAAGGAGCGAGGTTAGAAAGATGGTGGGTTTTTTTTTTTTTTTTTTTTTTTTTTTTTGTCTCTCCTTTTGAGGACAGGGGATTGCAGGGAAAGGGAGGTAAGAAAGAGTTGGTGCGGGGTTGGGGTGGAGGTGGGGGTGGGGTGGAGGTGGAGGTAGAGGATTCCTGGATTCCTGTTTGCAGAATCTGTCAGGCGTGGAAGCCTAGCTTGTTTTTCCCAGACTCCCGATACAAGATAATTAACAAGAAACGGCCGAAAGCCCCCCCCCCCTTCCCCCAGTCCCCCACCCCAACCCCCATCCCCATCCCACCCCCATCCCCAGCGCAGCCAAGTTCGTCTCGACCTTCAAAACCCCCTCGTTGACTTCAGAATGAGTGAAGAAGGAACTGACGTGAGATTTAGCCAGAGCCATACTCTAAGCTACATTTTGCTGCGCCGTGCGTCTCCCTTTACACCACCACCACCACCCCCTCCCCACCCTCCCATTACTACCCCCTCCCTCCACCTTCATCCCCTCCCCCTCCTACTCCCCCCTGCCCCTTTACCCACTAAAGTTGTACATAATCGCTGTATTCCTAACAGGGACAAATGAATGTTTGGAAAACAAGGTGGGTGAGATGTTTCGACGCTAAACATGGCTGTTGCGGGGAGAGGGGGGAAAGAGAGAGAGAGAGAGAGAGAGAGAGAGAGGAGAGAGAGAGAGAGAGAGAGAGGGGAAATGCTGTTTAATTGCTCTTCGGGACTGCGAGGGAGGGGGAAGGGGGTGGGGGCAGGGGTGGGATGGTGTGGGGGGTTGGATGTGCGTAATGGGTATGTGTGGGGCGGGAGGGGGTAGGGTGGGGTTATTAAGAAGGGTGGGGGAGTAGGGTTGTAATGACAAGAGTGGTCGTAGGCTCTGCACACATGAATTCTAGGGTGGAAAAAAAACAGAAGCTTGTTTATTATTCCAGTCATTTATTACTTGTTTTATTTACCTAATATTATGCAAACTGAAGATGGTCTGATTGCAGGGGATACGGGGTGAGGGAAAGGGCGAAAGAGGGGTTGAATCCGAAATGCAATAAGACATGGATGCCAAGGGTATGAATATTGAAAATGAAAGAGCCCGCCGATTCGGTTCCACAATATTAGGATCATACTGATACTGGGGTTCGAATCCCATTGATCTCATGTCTGCAATCATGTGTGTGTGTGCGCACGCGTGCGCGGTAGTATGTGTGTGTATATGGAGGTGCGTGCGCGCGCACGTGTGTGTGTTGTGTGTTGTGTGTGTGTGTGTGTGGTGTGTGTGTGTGTGTGTGTGTGTGTGAGTGTGTGTGTGTGTTGTTTATTTTTGCCCCCTCACAATGTATGCTAAGTTTCCAGCATTTCTTTGTCAGCCGGAAGTACGAGTCTGATTCCACATGTGGCAGCCCAGTCACGTCACAAGACTCTCAAATTTTATCGGTTTTGTTTTTGGAGTTACATCTGTGACCAGTAAGTCTCCCCCCCTCCCCCCCCCCCCCCCCCCCCCCCCACCATCTTCCACTCACGCCAGTTCAATTCACCTACCCGTCTCACACACATGCACAAACATGCGCATGTGCATGCACGCATGCACCACACACACTTGCAGAGAGAGAGACCAACAGACAGATAGACAGAGACACACACAGAGAGAGAGAGAGAGAGAGAGAGAGAGAGAGAGAGAGAGAGAGAGAGAGAGAGAATGACAAGTTAAAATTGATACCCAGCACACCATACCCTCTCTCTCCCACCCTCTTGTACAAACTGTACAAACACACACGGCATCCCCCCTTTCTCTCTCTCCCTTTGTCTCACCGATGGCAGTATAGATTTCAAAATCTATGCCAACTTTCCCCTCTCGAAACACCCCCTCCCCTCCTCCCTTCTCTCACTGCTTTAGTAATGTTGTTAGGGAAAAAATTGCGTCACTTTCGAACTACGTTGCCCCCCCCCCCCCCTCCCCCCCCCCCCCCCCCCCCCTCTCTCTCTCTCTCCCCTCCTCCCCTCTGGCTCATCTCAAACACAGTGATCGTCACTGGCTGAGACAAAGGCTCAGGCTGGTTTCCTTTCTCTCCCTTTCAACTCTACGCTGACTGTCGTGCGTGCGGCTCGCAAATGACGCAATTATGTTAAACTGCGCTCGGTCAATCAGCGTGCAGGCGCACATGCAAGAACCGCAACAGCTAAGGAAGCGTGTTTTCGAATCTTCGATCCTGTTCTCCCACTGTAAGTGGTGGGGGAGGACCAACCCCCCCCCCCCCCCCCCCCCCCCCCCCTTTTCCTTGACTTTAGTGACACAAAGCCAACAGGAACCAGAATAGTTTAGCCTATAGAATGGGGAAACTCTGTCCCTCCCATTCACTGATTCCACAGACCAGCTGTTGATACAATATTATTATTATTATTATTATTATGAACATTTATGATGCCTAATCAATTGAATGCCCTAGGCGTTTACAATATCACAACAGACATCAAATCACACAATATATAACAATCATACATGAGAAAAAGGCATCAAAATCCAAAGCAAGGACACAAACTCACAAGCATGCATACATGCAAACACACACTCACACAGACATGAACGCACACAAAGCAGACACTCGCATCACAATTGCAAACGTCGGGTCACAGGGAAGACGAAGTTACCTAGGAAACAGATGAGTTTTGAGAAGGCGCTTGAATGTGGGCAGTGAGGGTGAGTATCTGAGAGAGCGAGGCAATTGATTCCAGGTAGTTGGAGCTTGATAGGCAAAGGAACGTTGACCAAAGGTTTTAGTGTGAACAG
>CM065731.1:25033076-25040576 GCA_033310375.1 Conus canariensis | reverse complement strand
CTTTCTTGTATATTTCTAATTCCTTCGTTCCATCAGTAATTTTTTTTTTTCATCATATGTAGGTACCTGTATAATCATAAAGTAGCGTCCAGGAGCAACTAATTGTGGTTTAATCGGCATAATGGCAAGCATTACGTGTTCAATTAAAACAATATAAAAATAGACAACAAAACTGGTACACAATTAGATGAATAAGAAAAAGGATTAAAGGGGAGGGAAGAGGGGGGGGGGGGGGGGGGGCAAAATTTTGATCATAGGAGGAAGCAACAAATTTGTTCTCTCCACCACCCCCCCTCTCTCTCTCTCTCTCTCTCTCCCTCTCTGTGTGCGTGTGTGTGTGTGTGTGTGTGTGTGTGTGTGTGTGTGTGTGTGGCGTGCGTGCGTGCGTGCGTGCGTGCGGCGTGCGTGTGCGCGCGCGCGCGCGGTGTGTGTCTGAGTAAGTACATGTGTGTGTGTGTGTGATGTTTCGATCTGACTTTCTTTCTTGATGGCGATGATGACTGATGGTGGTGGTGGTAATGATGAGGAAGATGATGATGATGACGATGATGATGATTGATGATGTGATGATGATGATGAGATGACGATGATGATACTTTCGTCTTTAATTTTTCTTTGTCTTTCCCTCTGCCTATATGACTCTTTCATTTTAGGTGATGATGATGAGGATGTTCGACTGAACAGATTTTTCTCTCTGACGATAATGACTATACCACTTCTAAAACCTCTCTCTCTCTCTCTTTCTCCTAGGACAGAAAACTGGGAAGAGGGTTCTGTTTTGTCCATCGCACCGGGCAGAAACTGTCAGCTACCCCATGAGGATGTCAGTTCTCTCGCAAGATGTCAGTTTCTCCGTCAAACACTTTGCTCTTTCCAGGACAAACAATTACCGAAGCTGAAGAAAACAACTCTCTCTCTCTCTCTCTCTCTCTCTCTCACTCTCTACCCCCCTCCCCCCACCCGTGTGTGTGTGTGTGTGTGTGTGTGTGTGTGTGTGTGTGCGTGTGTGCGCGCGCGCGCGCGCGCGCTCGCGTGTGTGTGCGCGTGTAATGTGTGTGTGCACACGTGTTTGTGTGTGTGTGTGTGTGTGTGTGTGTATGCGTGCACGCACGCGCGCACGAGCGTGCGTCCGTAGGTGTGTGTGTGTGTGTGGTGTGTGTGTGTGTGTGTGTGTGTGTGTGTGTGTGTGTGTGTACATGTGTGTGTGTGTGTGTGTGTGTGCGTGCGTGCGTGCGTGCGTGCGTGCGTGCGTGCGTGCGTGCGTGTGTGTGTGTGTGTGTGTGTGTGTGTGTGTGTGTGTGTGTGGTGTGTGTGTGTGTGTGTGCGTGTTTCGATCCATCTTTCTTTCTGATGGCGATGATGATGTTAGTGATGACGATAATAATGATGATTATGGTGGTGGTGGTGATGATGTGATGATGATGATGATGATGATGATGTGATGATGATGATACCTTTGTCTTCAGTTGTTCTTTGTCTGTCTTTCTCTCTGCCTTTTTTTTGTTTTTTGTTTTTTTGTGATGATGATGATGATGATGTTCGGCTGAACAGATTCTTTCTTTCTGACGATGACGAGCATACCATTTCTTAGACCTACTTCTTCTCTCTCTCTCTCTCTCTCTCTCTCTCTCTCTCTCTTGTCTTGTCTCTCTCTCTCTCTGTCTCTGTCTCTGTCTCTCTCTCTCTTGTCTTGTCCTCTCTCTCTCTGTCTCTGTCTCTGTCTCTCTCTCTGTCTCTCTCTGTCTGTCTCTCTCTCTCTCTCCCCTCTCTCTCTCTCCCTCCTCTAGGATGGAAAACTGGGAGAGGGTTGTTTTGTCCACCGCACCGGGAAAACTGTCATGAGGATGTCAGTTCTCTCGCAAGATGTCGGTTTCTCCGTCAAACACTTTGCTCTTTCAGGACAAACAATTACGAAGCTGAAGAAACTCTCTCTCTCTCTCTCTCTCTCTCTCTCTCTCTTCCAACTCCCTTCACGCTCCTCTCTCTCAATTCTGTGGTTAAGCTTTATCTTTTTGTGTACATGTTTTACTACCTTATTCCATTTAATAAATCCTACCTGGTGAGAGGACTGGATGCCAAAAAGCATAATATCATAAAATGTTGCTCTTGTACATAAATTCTCTCTCTCTACCAGCCGCCGTGGCGAAGTGATTAGCGTCGCGGACTCCCGTCTGGGAGGTCGTGGGCTCGATTCCCATCAGAGTCATGTGGGAGTTTTCTGCCCCGACCGGCTCCTACCCAGAATTGAGTTTGCTTCGGGCTCAGTTGGGAAGATTAGGACCACACATTTGAGTTTCATCCACTTTATGCATGCGTATGGATGCTCAAATGTCCTGACCAACACTGCATGTGTCTGTATCTCTCGGGCCTGGTTGACACCGGGATATATCATGAAAGGAAGCGAAGAGTACAGCCCTGTCATGTAGTCTCAGACTGGAATAGAATTCCATAGCATCATCTTCATCATCCTCATTCTCATCGATCAGCATATGAAAACTCTCAAACTCTATGGCCCTTCATGCCCTGCTCTCATGGTGACCTCAGTTTCGATGTCCTCTCCACGTCTGTGGCCTTGGTTTGATTCCGTCACCGGTATTGGCGAGTCCATGGGGGCTGTCGTTGGACGGACGTGGTGGCGCCCTCCGGAGGGAGAGCTCACTCACGCCTGGTGCGCGACTAAGCAATTATTGTCGTCAGTAGGGGGCTTAGTAGGTGGTGTCCTGCGTATGTTGGATCAGAACAGGCGCCACTAAACACCACTGAAGTGACAGCAGTGCAGTGTCTCCTCCGGTAGGTTGCCTCTTGACGACTTGACATTGACTGCTCCCTGTGGATTGCCGGTCCCGGGGCTGCGGCCGGACTGAGGCTGTGGACGGGGTGTCGGAATGAGCGGCGTGGGTGCACTGCCACTGAGGTGGCACAGAAGATCAAAAAAAAAAAACTCTCTCTCTCTCTCTCTCTCTCTCTCTCTCTCTCTCTCTCTCTTAACCCCCTCCCCCTTTCTCATTCAATTATTTTTGCTACTCTCTCTCTCTCTCTCTCTCTCTCTCTCTCTCTCTCTCTCTCTCCGTCATTCTCTGTCTGTCCATCTGTTTGGTCCCTCTCTATTTTTTTTAAGGGGGTGGGGGTGGGGTGAGGGGTGGATAACCGTGTTACTCTGTGTGCAAGATATTATCACTGAGTTAATGAGGTACTGAGAGAGGTTTTTTGTTGTTTTTTAATCCGTAAACACTCTTCCATGGGGTTGTTTCAATGTCGATTGCCTTAATGTTGTAGGCCTACTGATTTATTTCGTCATTCGATTGTCCATCTATTGTGTTGACATAATCCTGATATTAAATGCCACCGTATAAATGAAGTGACAGATGAGGCAGTGGCATGGTTTGAACAACTGAAGGTTTCGGGTTCGAGCCCCTTCCAGCACAGAGAGTAGAATGCCGACGGTTTAATACATCAACCAGAGGGCGTTACTTCTTTTAGTGCATACGGAAAAAAAAAAGAAAAATCTGATAGTAGTAGCAGTAGAAGTACTAGTTGTGGTAGTAGTGGTAGCGCTAATAGTGGTATTAATAATCACAGTAGTAGCATGGTTATGATGCTGATGATGTCAGTGATGATGATGATGATGATAATGATGATGATGATGTTGATGACTATGTTCTGTTGTTGTTATTATTAATGTCTTACTACAAAAATGTATGCGTTTTGTATTCATTATATGGAATTTGTTCGCAAGTTTCGAAATCAAATATGACTCATCCAAAAAAAAAAAAAAAAAAAAAAAAAAATCAGAACGCAATTCGGAAAGACGTCCTTTCTTAACCAAAATTCTCTAAGACGGCATTGTATCTTGTCCATCTCTAAACTGAAGTAGAATTAGAAGGGAAAGAAATTGAAGTGGACACTAGATTGTTTTAAAACTCTGTCATTGTTTTCTTATTTTTGCCTTCTTTTCTTGATCAATATTATTACATAAGTCGGGGAATGTCATTGGCCCAATTCCATTTTGCTGTCTTGCGATTGAGTCGAAGAGAGCTCGGAATTCAGCTGGGAAATATGTCGAGCAGAACATTTCTTAATTTCTACATCAGCATGAAATACAGACCTTCTATTGGTTCAACCAAACGCCACCCCCCACCCCCCCCCCCATACTTTCCGCCTCTTTTCCCCCACCCCCTCCCTCCCCAACCCCTAACACCACCACCTTTTCCACCATGCATATTATATATTTACGTACCATGATTTGAGAGCATATTAGCTTATTAAGTGGATAATAAGAGAGAGGAAAACGTGTATTAAGCTTTTTAGTTGAAAGAGTTTGACCTTGTTAGCCATGAAGATCACAAACATTTTTCTGAGCATAATACCTCTTTTCCCTGAATCCCTCTTGGAGCAAAACTGTTTTTTCCGTTTTCACACACACAAAAAAATAAAATAAAAAGTTATTGTTGTTACCCGTAAGGATCACAATATTTCCCCCTATTTTCGCGGGAAAAAAGTCATTATCCTTAAGGAAAAAAACAAAAACAAAAAATGTGATCCGAGGGATCTGTAAAACAGATGATAGCAGAACGCGTCGCTTGTTGGCTAAGTATACAGCAGAAAAACAAACCAAAACCAAACAAAATGCGCGCGCGCGCACAGCCACCCACACCACACACACACACACACACACACACACACACACACACACACTAGTACTTGGGAATAAGTTAAAACTAATGATACAGAAACAAAACCGATTACTTAAATGTAAACAACTGCGAAAATTCAAAACGATTTAAAATGAAATGCGCGCACGCGCGCATACAATCATTCATCCACACACACACACACACACACACACACACACACACACACACACACACACACACACACAAACGCGTGCATGCATGCATGCACGCGCTTCGTTTAACCAACCAGGCAGTTTCTGTGCATTCTGGTATTGATGTTGAGAAAGCATTTTTTTTTTTTTTTTTTTTGGTACTCCACAGATCAACACTACAAGAAACAGTGTAGATGAGATATTCAAACAATATTCTAGAACTAATTTGAGAAGATTTACATTTACTAACAGAGTAACCAATTATCGGAATAAATTAACAACTAACATCAAACGCGCACCTAGTATAAATATATTTAAAAACCTAGATAAACATAAATCAATAACAAAATAAAATATGACTGACAGTTAAAGAAGACTGAGCTAGTTCACGATTGGACCAACAGACACCATAAAAAAATGGTTGGGGCGTAAAAAGCCTGAATAAGCTAAGTTGTTTTAATACAACGCCCCAGATCCTGATCCTGATCCTAATTCAAAGTGAAGGCTAACTCCGTATCTGAGTGTGGAGAAGGTTTGAGGAATGTCAAGGAAACACGAATCAAAAGATTCCTCTTTAAAAAAAAAAAAAAAAAAAAAAATCAACAGGCACAGAAGAGGGAGAGGGTGAGGAGGGGCAGAAACGAAATCTTGCCTGAATTACACGTTGACGTCGGCTGGTCGAGCGATGGCACAACCCGCTCCAGTGCCGACCACTGACGGACATACAGCCGATGGCACCGACACATGTTTGGTCCTGCAGTATCGAATGACGTGGTGAAGAGGGCTGGTTCAACACTGACTGAGACTGGTACTGCTGTAATGTAGCATACTGCTTCCGTGACGCGCACCGGTCCAGTACCGACGGAGACTGGTCCTGTCTTGGTGTGTTCACTTGACCCTGAGCCGATGAAGGGCTGTGTCTTTTAGCGATACAAACGAATCTTGTGTTGATGCGGACTGGTTCTGTAGCCGTATATACTGGTCCTATGTTGTCCCGGACTGGTCCAGCAATAATGTAGACTGGTCTCCATCAGTACAAATCTTGCAGTAGGAATTGGTTGTTCATTCATCCACATGGCTTAGTCTTGTTCTAAGAGAATCTGTTCACCTATAACATCGGCTAGCAAGAGTTTCTTCGTTGAGTAGTCCTGTTTCGGCAAGTATTTCCAGGGCAGCGTAGGGTCCCCTTGGTACTTGTCGAAACACGAGCTCGTATGGAGTTTTCCTTGCAACTTCTAATACTGAGGTATTCATGGAATGAACAGTAAATCCGAGATCACAGCTCCCACTTTCTCAACTATTTATTCAATTACTTTGTTGTTGTTGTTGTTGTTGTTGTTTTTTAGCACAACCCGATCTACACCCGCAACATGTTTCTGTCCGAATGAAGATGCTCATCATTTTCACTCAGTCAGAGCGAACGTGATAGCCGAGACACGTGAATACAGCTCAGTGGGACTTTTTCCTGATTATATCATCACGTGCAATTACAAAAAAAAATGAACAAAAATTCTTTTACACACACACAGACACGTGCACACGCACGCGCGCCCCAGCGCATGCTCACGCGCGTCTCGCATGCAAGTCATGGCATGTTCATTTTAAAATGGAGATAATCGACAGTTGTCGCGACGAATTAAAACGGAGCGAACAAATTTCTTTCACCACACACACACACACACACACATTTCGGACGCACACATCAGTGACTATTTCTTTTGAAAGTCTTTGAGGCTATTCGCAATTGTCCAGATGGCGCGCGCGCGCGCGCGCGCGCGCGCGCGTGTGTGTGTGTGTGTGTGTGTGAAGTCAAGTCAAATCAAGGACTCTTTATTGTCTCAAAAGAGAAATTAAGAGTGGCCATAAAAACATGTCTATGGATCTATATTTAACAAATCACGAATCACACCCACCCATCCACTTACCCACTCACCCACACACACAATAACACACACACACACACACACACACACACACACACACACATATATATATATATATATATATATATATATATACAAGCAAGCTTTCTGAACCGGATTTGATGGAAAGTTCAGTTTTGATTCAGGGGTTTGATGGAATTGGGAACGACACTGCTTTTCTATTTAGTTGCATTTGTTTTGAATTTTGGAATGTGTGTGTGTGTGTGTGTGTGTGTGTGTGTGTGTGTGTGTGTGTGTGTGTGTTGGTGTGGTGTGGTGTGGTGTGTGTGTGTGTGTGTGTGTGTGTGTGTGTGTATGTGTGTGTGCGTGTTTGGTGTATGTGTGTGTGTGTGTGTGTGTGTGTGTGTGTGTGTGTGTGTGTGTGTGTGTGAGTGAATCAGTGAGTGAGTGTGTGTGTATGCGCGCGCGCGCGCGCGTGTGTATGTGTGTGTGAGTATGTGTGTGTGTGAGTGTGTGTGTGTGTGTGTGTGTGTGTGTGTGTGTGTGTGTGTGTGTGTGTGTGTGTGGTTGTGCGCGCGCGCGCGCGCGCGCGGTTACTTTGTTCGCTATTTACTTTATTTTCATTTTACACCCTACCATTTCCGTATATCATGGTTCGTCTATGCTCTATCCCATGGATAAGTCATTTTGATCTTCTACTTTTTTCCCTCTTCTTCTTGATCTCCTTCTTCTGTTTCTTCTCCGTATTCTTCCAGTTTCTTCTTCCTCCTCTCCTTCACCTTCTTCTTGTTC
>CM065731.1:25025576-25028076 GCA_033310375.1 Conus canariensis | reverse complement strand
TTACATGATATGAAGATCGCACGTGGGGATTAAAAAAAAAATCCCACAAATAAATGGCTTTGGTAGGAATTGAACCTACTATCTCCCACTCCGTTATCGGCGAAGCTGACCACTGTGACCCCAGCGGCTTTACGTGGAGAACTCCATTCCCGCTCAGCCTGAGCCAAAGGAACTGGGGTCACGTGCAGAGCGCACAGGACGGCTAATAGGTGGCACTGCGTGTGTTGAACAGACAGAGAGAGATGAACTGGTTACAAGCACATTTCAAAAAGGACAAGTTCTTGTTTTCTTAAGCCTACACGAAGTGATTTGACCTGAGCACAAATAAAAAATGAAAAGAGAAAAGAAGAAAAAAGAAAAAGAAAAAAGGCAATCGTTAGTGTATGTATAAAAAAACAAACAAACAAACAAACAAAGAAATAAAACAAACAAAATTGTTCGTCATATTTATGTAGTAAAAACTTGATTTATTCTTGTTGTCAACAACTTTGATCGATTGTTTTGTAGAACTGTTTTAAAACATAAAGAGAGAGAGAGAGAGAGAGAGAGAGAGAGAGAGAGAGAGAGAGAGAGGAAGAAGCAATCGTTCATTTATGTAACAAAAAAAAAACCCCGACAACAACAACAACAACAACAAAGTTATTCGTCATATTCATGTCGTTGCAACTTGATTCATTCTTGTTGTCAGTTACTAATTTTGCTCGATTGTTTTTGTAGAACTGTTTTAAGCATGGAACAGAGGGATTCTGCATTGTTCGTCGACATAGGACCGATTGCGCGCAAAGCGATTTGGGTTTTGTGGTTTGCTTGCGGTTAATGTTGTTGTTGTCAGATGTTGCACGTGTTCACGCTCTTCTACTTCTCCCACCTCTTTTCTTCTTCATTATTTCCTCTTTTTCTACTTCTATCACATTTACCTTCTCTTCATCAATTCTTCTTTTTATATTTACCTTTTCTTCTATCAATTCTTTTTCTACTTCTATCATATCTACCTTCTCTTCATCAATTCTTCTTTTTATATTTACCTTTTCTTCTATCAATTCTTTTTCTACTTCTATCATATTTACCTTCTCTTCATCAATTCTTCTTTTTACATTTACCTTTACTTCTATCAATTCTTTTTCTACTTCTATCATATTTACCTTTTCTTCATCTATTCTTCTTTTTATATTTTCCTTTTCTTCATCAATTCTTCTTTTTCTACTTCTATCATATTTACCTTTTCTTCATCAATTCTTCTTTTTCTACTTCTATCATATTTACCTTTTCTTCATCAATTCTTCTTTTTCTACTTCTCTCATATTTACCTTTTCTTCATCAATTCTTCTTTTTATATTTACCTTTACTTCTATCAATTCTTTTTTTCTATCTATTTACTTTTCTCATCAATTTCTTTTACTCTCATTTACCTTTCTCATCAATTCTTCTTTTTCTACTTCTATCATATGTACCTTTTCTTCATCAATTCTTCTTTTTCTACTCTATCATATCTTTTACAGCTGTTAATAATAAACCGATACTACTTATACAGCAGGTCTTTGACGCCAGTACAGCTATTTCCTTTTTTTTGTTTCTTCCTGGTTTTATTTCTGATCGAAGTGTTGAAGGAAAGAGTGAAAACCCGTGAAGAAATCCAACCAATCAAAGGAACGTTGCTAGTAATGGTGTTGTAAGGGAAGGAGTGGGGTGGGGTGGTGTGGGGTGAGGTGGAATGGGGGATGACAGCAGTCTATGATTAGAAAATATTTCTTTTCTTAGCTACACCTTAAGATCACATTTACTTTGTCTGCATCGAGAAAATTACGGGGAAAAACACACACACACACACACACACACACCACACACAACACACATATATATATATATATATATATATATATATATCTTCCCGGCTGGGAGTCGTGGGTTCGATTCCCATCAATGCCATTTATTCGTGGGATTTTTCTGCCCCGACCGGCTCCTATCCAGAGCTGAGTTTGCTATCGGCTCAACCGGGAAGACTGGCCTACGGAGTCGGGATTCATCAACTTCATGGAGGCGTCTTCGAGATTGTTGCTCAAGTTTCTTCACCAACACTGCAAGTGTCCGTAATTCTCGGGCCTGCTTGACGCCGGAATGATATTGTGACAGTAAGCGTAGAGTACAGCCCTGTCATGTAGTCTTAGACCCGAATGGAAATCCGTAGCATCATCTTTATCATCCTCTCTCTCATCGATCAGCACCAAAAAAAAGATGTCTCAAGTTCTGTAACTCCATGCCCTCTGCTCTCATAGTGACCAGTTTCAATTGCCTCTCAACGTCTATAACCTTAGTTTGGTTCTGTTGGCGTCACCGGTATCGACGAGTCCATGGGGGGACTATCGTTGGACGGACGTGGTGGTGCCGGAGGGAGAGCTCTCTCACGCCGGCTCCGGGGCTAAACAATTACTGTCGTCAGGAGGGGGCTCAGTAGGTGGTGTCCTGCGCATGGTGGATCAGAATAGGCACAAGTGAACAACAC
>CM065731.1:25005576-25020576 GCA_033310375.1 Conus canariensis | reverse complement strand
CAAAAACAACAAAAACAGACACGAAAAATCGCAGCTATGACTCAACTCAGCTGATGGTTTTTTTTCTGTTTTGAAACGAACATGAGCAGCTACACATGCAAGCGAACCCCCCCCCCCCCCCAACCCCCCTCCCCCCCAAAAAAAACAACCCAAAACAAACAAAACAAAAAAACCAGTAAACCTCCCGTCGACGCTGAAAACTCTGCTACTTTAATTATCTTATTTAAAGCCTACTAATTATATCTGTTAGCATTAATAATGAATTCAAATGCGCTATTTCAGAAAACCCATCATCGACCTGTAGGTGAGGTGTTTTTTTTTTCGTTTTTTTTTTTTTTTTTTCAATTCATTGTGATTTGCTTACATGTTATTATCCTATATTCCCCAGGAGAGGTGAAAAGAAATAAATAATGTATTACATTGCATGGGTCTATTTTGTTGTCTCTTAACCATATCAGAAATCCGTCACGAAGTATCAGGCACGCACTAAATTCCATATTGTATACTCACATCCTTTATTCATACTTTAAAAAAACACATCGCCTAAAACACACGACACACAGCACACACACACACACACACACACACACACACACATATATATATATATATATATATATATATATTGTGTGTGTGTGTGTGTGTGTGTGTGTGTGTGTGTGTGTGTGTGTGTAAACGATTAGTACGGAAAAATACAGATTGATCGTCACGATTTAACAGACACACCCTGAATTCCATATTGTAAACTGACATCCATAAATATTCATGCTTTTTAAGAACATCACCCCAAAACACACACACGCGCGCGCGCACACGCACACAGCGTTTGAATCATGGCTGATCATGAGCTTTAACGTCCACACTCACCCCCTAAGATGATCCGGCAGTCGGGGTGGGGGGGTGAGTGGGTGGTGAGTGGGTGGAGGGTATAACCCTTCCACCAAACCGTGGGATTGTAGGAACCTGTTTAACACTACACACTGACCACCAGAACGACACCATGAACAGTAAGGACACCTGTATTTTGTGCTGAGCATCCGGGGATTCGAACACGCTACCTACTGCCACGCGAGTTTGGTGACACACAGTGTCAGGTCCTAGATGCCTACGAACCAAATCAGATCACTGGTCGCTTCTGTCAGTCTGGCAGAAGACAACAGACCAGCACAGGGCCAGTCCTCGGCAAGGCAGACTGGAGACCGAGACACGCTGCGATACTGCTGAGCGAAAACGATCTAAAATGTAAAAGCAAATTTTAATCAGGGATATATCCATTTAAAAGAAAAACGAAAAAATGAACGTTTTAGCTCATGGTGAAAGAAAACATACGGAAAAAGAGTCGCTCTTGTCACCGTAAAATCTACACAGATGGATCGGTGGTAGCTGTATCCGATAATGGATGTGGATTCATCGTATCAAAACTAAAGACACGAAAATCATTCCGCTTTGCAAAACGGTATTCAGTATATACAGCAGAGCTATATGCTATACTTATGGCTTTAACTGGCACAACACCGATACATTTCTTTAATATTCCTCTTTTTAATCCATTTTAGAGTCGTCATGGGACTCAAAATGGGAGTGTAAAAGCTAGAAATGACTAATGTTATGAAATCAAATATTCAGTACATTGTGTATCATATTACAGTATAGGCGCTGGGTTCCATCACGTTGGGGTTTAAAGTGGAATAAAGTGGCCGAATGTCTTGCAAAACAAGGACCGAGAGGGAGTATGTTAATGTTCTTCATTCTCCATTACAATTTTCACCTCGAGAAATACTTCAGGTTTTGGAACACGTTGTAAAAAGAAATGTGAGATGAGGCAGTGAACAGAAAATAGTAGAATAACAAACATGTTTGGTAACTTAACTCTAGCTCTCTTTTTGTTTGTTTGTTTGTTGTTTTTTTTAAAAGAAACTCCCATGGAAAGATTAATGCACTGCCCACCTCATAATGATCAGCATGAGGTTAAACACAAAAAGAGGAACACACATTAACATTACTTGTGATGTCACGTGTATCTGCAAAGGTTACGTGTATCTGCAAAGGTCGTAGGCCTAGTTAGGTGCATCCCCCACTGTTGGACTGTCGATAGTGAGAATCTAAAAAGCAAAGATCTACCTAAATGTCAGCCATATCTTGTATGATCCATGCATTACCAACATTGCAGCCATAATTTCTCAAACCGAAATAGATTATCATGCAGGTTTCAATATCAGTTTCTTGGATATGTATGATACGTGTACGTGAAAATTACAAGGTGAATGCTTTTTATAACTCTTTATCGTCTAATATCATCTACGACGGAGAAACGTCCAGACCCAATAAACAATCAAAACCGAGTACAAAGCAACGCTTATTCAATTCAACGTTCAAAGCGGACAAAACAACTTTCAACAAACATACCTTCTTCAGACGTCGCTGAATCCAGTTACAGATACGAAAAAGACAGACAAAACAAAACAAAGCAAAACAACAACAGCGACAATGCTGCTAAAGCGGCTGTGATGAAGAGGCATTATTTTGCTACCTGTTCATGTGTTTATTTTTACGTTCGCTTTCAGACAAAGGTACCACGAAAAGAAAGAAAAAAAAACGAAACAAAACCTAAAACAAAATTTAGGGTGGTGGTTGTAGGGGGACGTGGGATGGGGATGAGGGAGGTGGGTGGTGGGGAGGACCGAGGGAAGGACCAGGGAGGTGTGGGGGTGGGGTGTAGAAGGGAGAGGCGGAGCTATGTTTCAAAGCGTGAAGCGATAATTATGTATTATGGTTTCTGTACACATTTCATGATGTAATTTGTTGTTCAGGTGCTGGACATTTGTTATTAGGCGAGGGGGGTGGTGGTGGTGGTGGGGGGGGGGGGGGATGGGGGTTATTATTATTATCATTATCATTATCAGGGATGGGGGTTATTATTATTATCATTATCATTATTATTATCATTACTACTAAGATTACTATTATAATTCTTATTCAGTAGTACATCAGTTTTACGTCTGTTCACATCTGTGATATCAATAATTCTTATTATTAGTATATTGATTTCAGTATCAATAGCAACTGAACGACTTCGTCCGATCGCATCGTAATGCAGTTTACAAGCTTACTTTGATTATTGTGCCATACACATTAACTGCCTCGCTATAACAACATTTAGGCCTTGCATACGCTAAGTATACTCCACAGCCTAAATGTAAAGTAGCGTAGGTACACTGCCGCCTCCGTCAGACAAACGAAACTGTGAACAGAAACAAGATTTCCAGATTATAAATGTTTAATTAAAAAAAAAAAAAAGAAAAAAAAAAAAGAAAGAAAGAAGGAAACAAGAAACGAAGAAAGGAAGAAAGAAAGAAAGACAGAAAGAAAAGAAAAACAGAAAAGAAAAGAAAGAAAAATGAAAGCAAAAATAGTTATGATGATTTTACACCTTCCCAACACATGGGAGTCGCAGCTGCCTTTTTTGTTTGTTTGTTTGTTTCTTTCTTTATTTATTTATTTCTTTTTCTTCTTATATTGTATTTGTTTTTACTGTTGCTGATGACTGAATCAGATCTTTTCTTTCTTTTATAAAAACTGATTATTTCTTTCATCCATTTAGTCATTTCATTCCTTGATTAGGTCCCACCATTTGTATCTTACTCTCTATTGTCACATGATTTTTTCAATTTTCTTCGATCTTTAATGTTATTTTTTCATGTTATGTTAGTTTTTTTTTGTTTTTTTTTTCTGCACTTGGTACCGTGTCCTCTTAGTAGCAGGTTGCTCCCCATGCCAGTGATTTCAATTCCTCCAAAACACATAGCCAGCTGTCTAACTTGGGAGTTTTGTGTACACAATTGTCTGGTCTCCCTGAAGCCACCCACCAAAGAAGACACAGCATAGCCGCTGAGTCACTTCGGCGATATATAGGTTAGACCAATGGCGGTGAACACCGCAGCTTTCACACATTGTTGAGAGTGACTCATCTCACGTCGGTCAAGTTTCACTGAATGAATCGTTGAAATCGATTATTTTCTGAAGCTGACAAAACTAAGCTAGCGTTCTGTGCTTCATAGAAATAAAGTATTTTCTTCACCTGATGAAAATGAACGGTTATCTCTCCATCTGATGAAAAGAAGCTGCTTTCTGGACGTGTTGAAAACATTTTTTTTTCTGAACCTGATGGAAACAAAATATTTTCTGGACCTGGTGGAAACGGACCTGATGGAAACGGACCTGATGGAAACGGACCTGATGGAAACAAATACTGAAACGGACCTGATGGAAACAAATATTGAAACGGACCTGATGGAAACAAATATTTTCTGGACCTGAAGGAAACGATTTTCTTTTTCTGGACCTGATGGAACAAATATTTTCCTGATGGAACAAATATTTTCTGGAGCTGATGGAACAAATATTTTCCTGACGGAACAAACATTTTCTGGACCTGATGGAACAAATATTTTCTGGAGCTGATGGAACAAATATTTTCTGGAGCTGATGGAACAAATATTTTCCTGACGGAACAAACATTTTCTGGACCTGATGGAACAAATATTTTCTGGAGCTGATGGAACAAATATTTTCTGGAGCTGATGGAACAAATATTTTCCTGACGGAACAAACATTTTCTGGACCTGATGGAACAAATATTTTCTGGAGCTGATGGAACAAATATTTTCTGGAGCTGATGGAACAAATATTTTCCTGACGGAACAAACATTTTCTGGAGCTGATGGAACAAATATTTTCTGGACCTGATGGAACAAATATTTTCCTGACGGAACAAACATTTTCTGGAGCTGATGGAACAAATATTTTCATGACGGAACAAATATTTTCTGGACCTGATGGAACAAATATTTTCTGGAGCTGATGGAACAAATATTTTCATGATGGAATAAACATTTTCTGGACCTGATGGAACAAATATTTTCTGGCGCTGATGGGAACAAATGTTTTCTGGACCTGACGAAGTTAGTTTCATTCAAGTTAAACCTTCACGCCCACAATAGGAGACATGGCAGCTGGGGATAATCATCACAGAAAATGGGGGAAGAGGACCTGTCTTACATTAGTCCACACTTGTACCACCTGAATGGCAATGTTGGGCGCCATTGGGGTTTGAACTAACAACAGTTGAATGCGGCCTCAGTGCTCTAACCACTGAACCAATCAAGGACATGGGAAAAAAAAAGAGAAAAAACCGGGGGAGGAGTCCTTATCGGGAGATCATTTCTAGTACAGACCATGACAAAAATTTCTCATGTCAAATAGTATATAAGAATGAGGGGATCAATGTTTGGAGGGTCTCTGCTACCTAAGTAGGCCTAACGTTTCATAATTTCTGATTCACAGAAAACCCTTTACGTTAAATTTCAACCTTACCTTTGTGCCAGGAAGTTTACAGCAGGAATGTTGAGCACTTACAACCACATAAGCCGCGATTCGAAATTGACTTACGTGAGATTTGGGAAATGGATACGTCACTGATTGCTTCACTTACACTGAATGAATAAATGAATAGATAAATAAGTAAAATGAGAGGTCCGACAGTAGTGCACATAAATTTGATCGACAACATCAAAGAAAGAAGGAAAGAGAGAGAAAAAAAAAGTAGGAAGGAAAAAATGAAACAAAGAAAGTAAGAAAAAAAAGACAAACAGGCAGACAGACAGACGGACAGAAAGACGAAGCAAAACGGATAGACTTACCTGTAGAATAAACTGTTTTTCTTTTAGCAAGCCGGAGAGATGGGGAAAATCCTGGCGAAGCAATACACACACCATGCAGCGAAGAAAAGCCTACGACAGGAGTAAATCAAATTGAAAACACCCCGTGGTATGGCAGAGCGAGCGAGCAGCGGACGGAGGAGGAGGAGGAGGCGGAGGAGGAATCGAAGACGGAAGGAAGGAAGGAAGGAAGGATGAAGGCTGCTACATGTCTGTCACACGCCAGTCAGTCAACTGCTGTGCCTCCCTGCCTTCACTCACTCTGCCGTCAGTCCAGATGGAACACCTCTCCCCCCTCTCTCTCTCTCTCTCTCTCTCCCGTTTCCTTCCTGCTGCCGGCTGTCCGTCGTCCCCAGTGACGTCACCACCTGTCAACAGCGCTGCAGCACGTGGAATTCGGCGGGGTCAGAGGTCGGGCGATGATGATGATGCTTGCCTGACGACAGCACGGGTGATACGGTCCGAGTGGTGGCGTTATCTCTTCGCTGACGGACAGTGGGTTTTTTCTTCACCGGGGGCTTCTGGACATGTTTGTGTTTTCGTAGCTGCCTGCGCCAAAAGATCTTTTGATGCTGTCGCAGGGGAGGTTTGTTAAAGGGATGATAAACGATGGGGAGGGGGCGAAGAGACTTCAAACGGTTTTTTTTTTTTTTTTTTTCACGCAGCTGGTCTCGTCAGGCCTGCTTTGAACGGTCAGCGAGGAGCTTCAAACACACGCGGGCAGTGTTTGTTTTACTGACCATCTGTTAGCTGTGTCCAGAAGAGGGAGATAAACAAACCTCGGCACAAGGCAATGCCAGAGAGCAGAGAAAAAAAAAAAGCTAGACTACATGCAGTTTCACACGTCTCACACCGCTGACCCAGGGTGTCCTTCGAGTTTGGAGTTGTGCTGCTCTCGGCAATGTGTGCAAGAGAACACAATACTGACAACACTGGTCAGATACGGTGACTAACTGCCCAACAATGTAACATGTCTGGGTCAATCACAGCGTTAGAAGGTCAAAAGCCGCACTAATAACGACTTCGAGTCGAGCCAGAGAATGGTAAGTTCACTGATTGAAACCAAAGTTAACAAAAGATCTAAAGCTGTTAAGTATACAGATCTGCGTGTTTGAGGTCTTTGGACGTTAAGTTTGGTGAAACCCCCAAATCGGTGTTTGATCAACACATTCTAGACCTTAATGTCATCAAAGAAATATCAACGACGATAAATTGTAAGACTAGCACAGATAATTTTTGTTTTCAATCTGAACTGCTATGTGATCGATGGCCGGACATAAAACACGTTTTGTTGTTATTGTTGTTGTTGTGTAATCCCGTTCACAGCTTCAGTGCTCACAAAGAAATGTAATAATTTAAGACACGGGTCAGATCTTGGTTTCGTTCAAACATCGATGCAGTTGATGACCTTATTTAATTAAACAAAAACAAAAACAAAATCAAACTGTTTTGACCAATCCGACATGGAGCAGTATCAGTCCTGTCACAGCAACAGAGCGATGATGCAACGATGTGTAAGCTTTACTTAACGATGGACTCTATACATCGGTCAGATTTCTAAATGACAACCCAAACCAACGTCCAGCATCGATCACGAGCAAAACAGAAAACCGCTGATCATAGAAACTGATGACGATGCATCAGTGACTGACTGAAGTCTAAATGACCTGTCCACGTCCCCCACTGTCCGAAAGCGCCGTGAACCGTGACTGGGGGTGGGGTGGGGTGGGGTGGGTGTAGGTAGTGGGGTGTGAAGGGCAGGAGGACTGGCACTGGCACACAACACGTGGTGTCGTCACAACAACATCGTCTGCACGCAGCACCGCTGCCACGGCGCCGGCACCAGCAACGCTCTTCCCCTCGCTCCGCTCCGCTGCAAATGGCTGCGCACGACAAGCCTGGAGATCTGTAGTTCAGCTTCCCCACCACCCCCCTCTCCTCAGCATTCCCCCCCCCCTTCCAGCCTCACTCCTCTCTCTCTCTCTCTCTCTCTCTCTCTCTCTCTCATGAAGCCAAGTGAATTGGGGGAAGAGAGAGAGAGAGAGAGAGAGAGAGAGAAGGGGGTGGATGGGTGGGAGGGTGGGGGAAGACCTCTTGGCTGGAGGGTCGAGGAGGGCGGAGGATGGGTGAGGAAGGTTCAGACCGTTAAGCGGGTGATGTACCGCCTGGCACACACACACACACACACACACACCTCCGAAACACAGAGAGAGAGAGAGAGAGAGAGAGAGAGAGGGGCGGTGACTTCGTGCTCCGCACGTGCTGCAACGTTCGGCCGGGCCACAGGAATGGCGGGAACGTCTCCCGCCCCGCGCCACCGCCGCGTCTGTCACTCCGCCGAAATGAGATTTCATTGGTCCGTGACATTCCGCGAGCGTCTCCTCCACCAATCAGCTCCGCCACTCGTGAAGCCGATGACGGACAGGCCCCGCTGACTGACAGACGAAAGCGACAACAGTCGGAACGGGGGGCTTGCGCCCGGGGGAGAGCGAAAGAGGAAACCGTGCTGTAACCGAGACGGGCGAGGTAGGGTTCTGAACGGAGTAGGCATGGCGGGCTGCCGGGGCGAAAAACAGACGGGTTGTTTGCATGTTTTGGGGAGGGAAAGCGTGACACTATCGTGCCATCACTTGGCACTCCCCAGCTCTAAATGGCGCGCCACGACGAGAACTAACACTGGCTACACTAACGCTTGCCATCTTCATTGAGTCGGACAGTGGCAGTAGAATATTCACGGACGGGTGGGTGGGGCGGGGATGGGGGGAAGGGGGGGGGGGGAGGAGAGAGAAAAGACTGCTTCTTTTCCTACTGGTGCTGGAAGGGGGTATTCGTGCACGAGGGACGACGCTTGATGAATAAAGGAAGAGGCAATATAAGTCACTGAATAGTTGATTGTTACATCATTGCCAGACCTATAGCCTATCAATTGCATTTCTATTTCTAAAAGACGCTCTCTCTCTCTCTCTCTCTCTCTCTCTCTCTCTCTCTCTGGCCCACAACGGAGAGAGAGAGAGAGAGAGAGGGGGTGGGGGGAGGGAGACTTCAACAGAAACCACTGAAACCGACAACCAGCCAAGTCAGTTTCGTGTACTGTAATCAATTTTCAGAATAAACCAGAACTGAAACTGACAATCGGCCAAAACATTTCGTATTGTAATAGTAAGCCCACTAATTCCGAAAATCACGAGAAATTATTTAGTGCTCTCTCTCTCTCTCTCTCTCTCTCTTCTCTCTCTCTCTCTCTCTCTCTCTCTCTCTCTCAGATGCCGGAAAAAGTAAACTTACGAATAATGTAACACTAATGTGATCAGATGCCCACGCTGCACATCCTTTTCGCAGATCAGTGGACGTGCATAGCTCATCATTGATCAACAGGAGGCGATAGCAGAGCGCATCATAACGTCTACATTGTGCGCGAGTTCGAAGCTAGTGAGGGAATGGAGAATGGAATCGGATTTTCCCGATCTCCTTGATCATTAAATTTTTATTACAGATCGTGTATGTTCGTCCGTCGAATCGACGAAGACCGCTTCAGTCATGTAGAGGTTGAGGGGGGGGGGGGGGGGGGGGGGGGGAAGGGGTAAGATGATTTAGAGGGACATGGTGAATAGGGACTGCTGCTGCTGCTGCTGCTGCTGATGATGATTATAGAAATGACTTGCGCCGTAACTTTGAAGTGAGGAGGACTTGTGCGATTCGTCGACCTCACTCTCACGACCAAAACCATCTGAGTCCAGCAAGCAAGACAAGATCAAGACGGCCGGAGACGGAATCAGATGCAGTGGATGACCATGATGTCTTTTGTGTCTCACCATGCTCTACGCACTCCACAATGCATTGCTGGGAGTCGCCTTTCTGCCCGTTGAATCAGTTTGTGATTCCCTCCGCGCGGTCCACCGAGTCCAGTCTTCACACGCTTAGGGAGGAGACAAACCCAACTGAAAACACGAGAGAGAGGCAAAATCAACAGCAGTTATAACTATGTTTGATGTCTGTTCTTAAATCATACTGTTGCATCTTAAACATTATGCCAGTAATTTGATGAATATGAATTGTGGGATTATGTATGGTTGATAATTGTGTGATTTAGATCAGGGGAACGCATGCATTTTTTTTCTCTCCTTTTAATTCTTGAATGTACCTATTGCTACTTCATCGACATTCCGACGGGTACTGGAAGGGGAAGGAAAGAGTGGAGGGTGGGGTAAAGGAAGTTAGTGGGTGCACGTGCGGATACCATCCTACTTCGGTTTTTAGTCCTGAACATCTGCTGTTGAACGTTCCTGTAAAATAGTTTGTAAGTCGATTGTGCGGTTAATTGTTCATTTCATATGGCTATTCATCGTGGTATTTTACTTTTCATCTATCAATTTTTGTACATGTCTATCGACGTTTTGTTTTGATTAATTTTTCATTCGTCCATTCGATAACATATAGTCATAGTAGTGAGTGAATTGCAGACGCGTGTTTTCTTTCACATAATATTCAGACAAATGTTTATTTGTATTATTTCTATGTGTCTGTAACCCCCCCCCCCGTACCTTTATATAAATAGGAGTTGTAGAAGTCTTCACTACTACCACTACCACCACTACTACTACTACTACTACTACTAGTAGTAGTAGTAGTAGTAGCAGAAGCAGTAATGATGATGGTTTTATTATAAGAATGATGATAATGATGATGTTCTAATAAGCTTAATGGTGATGATGATGATGATGATGATGATGATAGTAGCAACAACATTGATAATAATCATATGATGTAGCCTACGTTGACGGATTTTTAACATTTACTGAACAGTGGTCGTTCTTTTGAAGTCACAGTCGAGAATCAACTAGAAAATCTTAGTTGCTTGGAAATGTATTAATCTAGGAGAATGTGTGTGTGTGTGTGTGTGTGTGTGTGTGTGTGTGTGTGTGTGTGTGTGTGTGTGTGTGTGTGCGCGCGCGCGCGCGTGCGTGTGTGTGTATAAAGCTACCCACTGTCAGTATTCTGAAGTGTGCATTCGTTGATGGATTATATGACTGTGGTCATCATGAAAAATAAATAAAAAATGAAACATAGATTGCAAGCTCGGCGAGAATGGGCGTGCCTGCCTTCATTTCTACATTACAAAATATTCTGAGCCAATTTGAGCATCACAAACACATTCTTCTATCGAGGAATGGAAGACAACACCAAGCATAGTGTAGCTTGTTAGTGTTTATTGAATGAACGAATGAGAAAGCAAACGAGATCAATCAATCAATCAATCAGTCAATCAACCAATCGAACAATCAATGTATCAATCAGTCCATCAATCAATTTCGATTCAACCCATTCATAGAATTCGAGGAATATGTAGCACTGACATATCACGTACTCTCGTTACGAATCAATTGCTAGATATCTACATAATCATAGAATAGTCAAAAAAAAAAAAAAAAAAAAAGAAATCCAGTAAACCTAAGTGTCGAACAGAACACAATCGCACAGGAAGCATAAAGCAGTAAGCACGACATTTGTAGTAGGCTTAACAAAGTAGTATGTCATACTGCAGTAACCATGAAAAATTGATAATGAGCAGGACACATCTGTGTAGTAGGCTTAACATAAGTAGTATGTCATACTGCAGTAACCATGAAAAATTGATAATGAGCAGGACACATCTGCGGCCATAGATTAGTAGTAACATCTTTGGTGCATCTTCTCTCCTTGTCTTTCCTTATCTTTATTTATTTATTCATTTATTCTGTGCCCCTTTCGCATACTGCATTTTGTTTCTAAATATTTTGAAAATCTCTCTCTCTCTCTCTCTCTCTCTCTCTCTCTCTCTCTCTCTCTCTCTCTCTTATTTATTATATCAAATGTAAAGCTGGGGTTGTTCATCTTATGATCTACAAAGTAATAATTATGTTTATTTCAGCCGTCCAGTCAATCAGCTGTAGAATGCTATTCTGTTTGACACACTACAAATTTTAAACCTTGTAGCTTGTATTGTTCTATTGATTTTATATTGTATGTAATTGTGATCACATATTTGTTTAAACAAACACGATACAACCGTGTAGTAAATACGTAATAGTAAACATGGCGATATATAACATATTAAGTAGTGAAAATAACGTGTAATACACATCGTCGTCAACACATGTACTGAACATTCGTGAATACGGCACTGTTGTAAACATGAATAGTAAACACGACACACGTAGTAAACATGCAGTAGTAACCATTACACGCGTAGTTAACATAAATAGTAAACACATGTGGTAAACGTAATAAACACAACACATGAAGTAAACATACGGACGTAAACATTCTGAGCATAAATAGAAAACAAAACAAAAGGACTGAACAAGATACTGCAGTAAATACAGATAATAAATATGATACGTGTGATAAACAAAAATAGAAAAGAAAAAACATCACTGCAGCAAACAAAGCTACTAGTAAACCAAAATACACGAAAGGCAAGGCACAAAGGAACGTTTATTTAATACATAATTCAAAACAGATCAGTAAATTTTCAGTAAATACAGCTTTGTCTTCAGAAGTTAAAAGCAACAGGCAGCACATGCATATGTGTCGGAAATTTGTTTGTTGATTGTAACGTCTGAAGAAGACATAATTATTGTTGACAATTTGTCTGTTGTTTGAAATGTCTGAAGAAGACATATTTGTCGACAATTTGTCTGTTGTTTGAAATGTCTGAAGAAGATATATTTGTCGACAATTTGTTTGTTGTTTGAACTAGCTGAAGAAGACATTATTTGTCGACAATTTGTCTGTTGTTTGAAATGTCTGAAGTAGACATTATTTGTCGACAATTTGTCTGTTGTTTGAAATGTCTGAAGAAGACATTATTTGTCGACAATTTGTCGGTTGTTTGAAATGTCTGAAGAAGACATTATTTGTCGACAATTTGTCGGTTGTTTGAAATGTCTGAAGAAGACATTATTTGTCGACAATTTGTCGGTTGTTTGAAATGTCTGAAGAAGACATTATTTGTCGACAATTTGTCGGTTGTTTGAAATGTCTGAAGAAGACATTATTTGTCGACAATTTGTCGGTTGTTTGAAATGTCTGAAGAAGACATTATTTGTCGACAATTTGTCTGTTGTTTGAAATGTCTGAAGAAGACATATTTGTCGACAATTTGTTTGCAACGACTGAAGAAGACATTTTTGTCCAAAATTTGTTTGCAACGTCTGAAGAAGACATATTTGTCCAAAATTTGTTTGTAACGTCTGAAGAAGACATATTTGTCGGAAACTTGACTGAAGAAGACAGATTTGTCGAAAATTTGTTTATTGTTTTGTAACACGTGAAGGAGATATAGTTGTCGAAAATTCGTGTCTTGTTTGTAAACGTCTGAAGAAGACAGATTTGTCGAAAATTTGTCTCTCCTTTGCATTTGACCAAAATTTGTCTGTTGTTTGTAACGTCTGAAGATGACATGCCTGTTGTTTGTAACGTCTGAAGATGGCATGCCTGTTGTTTGTAACGTCTGAAGAAGACATATTTGTCGAAAATTTGTTTGTAACGTCTGAAGAAGACATATTTGTCGAAAATGTGCTTGTAACGTCCAAAGAAGACATATTTGCCCAAAATGTGTTTGTGACGTTGAGACACATTTGTCCAAAATTTGTTTTTTTTTAGTCTGAAGAAGACATATTTGTCGACAATTTGTCTGTTGTTTGTAACGTTTGAAGAAGACATATTTGTCCAAAATTTGTTTGTAACGTCCAAAGAAGACATATTTGTCGACAATTTGTTTGTAACGTTTGAAGAAGACATATTTGTCGAAAGTTTGTTTGTAACGTCTGAAGAAGACATATTTGTCCCAAATTTGTTTGTAACGTCTGAAGTAGACATATTTCTCTGAAGAAGACATATTTGTCGACAATGTTTCTGTTGTTTGTAACGTCTGAAGAAGACATATTTATCAAAAATTTGTTTGTAAAGTCTGAAGAAGACAAATTGTCGACAATTTGTCTGTTGTTTGTAACGTTCGAAGAAGACATATTTGTCGAAAATTTGTTTGTAACGTCTGAAGAGGACATATTTGTCGAAAATTTGTTTTTAACGTCTGAAGAAGACATATCTATCGAAAACTTGTAGTTTGTAACATGTGAAGAAGATCTGTTTGTCGAAAATTTTGACTGTCATTTGCAGCATCTGAACGAGACATATTTGTCGAAAGTTTACCAGTCTCTTTTGCATTAATAGTTACTTTGTATATGGACTAGTCCGCACGCAGTGACTTGATGAGACTGAAACTGAAACTTGCACATTGTTTTGTGTGTTTATTTGTATTTCAGGTTGTTGTACTCCCAGTTCTTATAGAACAGGGAGTACTTTACAATGGGAACGAGGAAATGCTGTCTGTGTGTCTGTCTGTCCGTGGTCAAAATGTTTTCCACTTGCTCCAGACAAAACTTCTGGCCGATCTTTCTGAAAATTTGTAGGTATGTTCATTATGGGGCACGGATGACGCCTGATGTTTTTTTTTTTTTTTTTTTTCCAGAATAGCCGTTAATAACGACTATAACGGCCCCAAACGGTTTTTCTTCTTTATGGAATATCTCAGAAAGTTGATCTCAGTGACGAAATACATTATGACGCATGTTTGATTGTGACGTTTTCTTGTCAATGACAGTACTGTATTTGATGGATTTGAAAATGGCTTTAGATCTAATAACTGAGTGGTAGATCATGCGTATTTTCATAGTAAACATGCTCTTGACATATACACGCGTATTCATATAAATGGAAGTACTTTATATGCTTTGCATTGGTTTAAGTGATTGCAGCCTGTAAACTGTAGTTCAGTAACGCTGCGTCTCTTTAATATAGTAGACTACGCACGTGCGTAAACATGGAGAAAAATTGGCACATAAAATAAACGTTGATTCGAGTCTTGATACTCGATTTGTCAAATTAGAGACACACACTTGTTTTCACATACAAACAAAAGTAGGAATCAGAGAAAAGACTAATTTTGTTTCCTCAAGTATATTTAAGTCAGGAATGAGGAAACGACTAATTTTGTTTCCACAAAGCGTATAAAGTATGAATCAGAGACACGACTCATGTTTCTGCAAGTTATCAAAGTAGGAATCAGGAAAACAATCTACTTTGTTTTCCACAAAGCGTAAATTAAATAGTTGAAATCAGAGACAACGACTCTATTGTTGTCTAAAAAGAAAAGCGTTATCAAAGTGCAATAAGGAAACAATATTCACTTGAAGTTTCACAAGCGTCTATGAAAATAAGGAACTAAGAAATAGAACTGAAA